>MCJB01013349.1:6258-24420 GCA_002018475.1 Nicotiana obtusifolia | reverse complement strand
GGGGGGGGGGGGGGGGGGAGTTTATTTATTATATTTGATACATTCTGAGATATTTGGCCTATAATAACTTGATGTTATTCTCTCTTTTCTTATGATGTATACATATTCTCTCTCTTTCTCTTATTATGTATTCATTCTATCTTCAGTAGTTTTTGCTTATTAGCTTCTCTATTTTTGTTTCTTATAAGTTCTTTATTTGATTTAGTAGTTTCTTTTTATGTTTTAATAGATAATAAGCCTTTGATTTTCTTAATGTCACGGTTCTTTCCAAAGGTAGTTGTTGTGTGAACCGGGTGACTCGTCCCAACGATGGATGGCGTGACAACCTTCTCAACGGAATGAGTCCGTTTTTGTGTTTAGGTAATAATAGTAGTAGTAACGAATAAAAAAAAAGACATAATTAAGTCATGCTCGAAGAGTCAACCATGCTTCAATTGGCACCAACACACATAACTACGTGCTTATGGTTAGAAACAAGGTTTGTGAAATAAATAGCTCTAGTTAGTGACTTTGTGACTCTTGTGTTAACTTTGGCAATCATCAAGTGGTTTAATTAGACCATAGTGATCTTTTAACTTGAATGTGGTCGTTGTGGGCCCTCGACTCTATCCTAAGAATGTATTGTGATCCGAGCCTAGCCCGGGCCCGCGAGCCAAACGGGCCAAACGGGCCAAATGGGCCGGTTCAAGTGGGCCGGTCCCTAGTGGTGCAAAAGCCCACCGCAGGCCGGTCCGGACCAAAAAGCCCGTGAGCCCGGGACCGTCAGGCGGGCCTGGGCCGGGCCCAACGGGCCTAACTTTTTATTTTTATTTTTAAAAAAATGGCCAACGGTCAGATTTTTAAAATCTAGCCGTTGGCCTTTAATTTTTGGCCGTTTGAACTTCAGAAAAATAGCCATTTGGCCCCCAAACTTTATTTTAACCCCAAACTTTTTATAAATACACTTTTTACCTATTCTCAACTATAAATACCCCCTTATTCTTTTATTTTTTCTCACAAATTCATCAATCTCTCTCAAACTCTCTCTAATTTTCTTCCATAATTGCTTACTTTATTATCGCAATTTCGTGAAAAATTGTGAAGTTAGTGAATTGAAGTATTTAAATCTTCAAGTCTTCAACGATATTCAATTTTCAAGAAGTTGTTCGTCATTTCGGTAAACTCGTTCCAACTCTTTAAGTTTTAATATTATTATTTTTTTAATTATTTTATTTAGTATAATTATAATTAATATGGACTTTTCTTTGAAAAAAATATTTGGTGGTAAGGGTAAGGGAAAATCTAAAATTGGTGAATCTAGTCGCCAAGCTACTACTCCTCCCCTTGTTACCCGTCCTCCTCCACCTGTTATTCTTGATAGTGATAACCCTTGTTTTCAATTTTTTGATAGTCAATTTTGCCATGATGTTGCACCGGGTCAACAATTAGATGAAGAAGTTATGAATGCTCTTTATCCTAATCAAACTATATATGAAAATGATGCAGAAAATGATGATTTAGATGAAACGCAGCCGAATTTAGATGATACACCTACTAATCCTGTTAATAACCCAACTGATGCCCCGCCTGACCCTCCTGTAGTAACCCATACTTTTAATAGAAAACCTGCTAAACGGCCCGAAACATCTCTTGTTTGGCACTTTTTTGCTCAATTAAGAGAACAAAATAAGGCTAAGTGTAAAACTTGTAGGTCTTTGATGGCTCATAAATTTACTGGCAATCGTAGCGGTACGGGTAGTTTGACTAGGCACATATTGAAACACCCTAGAGATAAAGCTTGATATTTACAAATGAAAGCTGCGGAAGAGGGGACAAGTGTAGATACTGCGGTTCACCCTAGTACAGGTTCAAATCTAGTTCAACCGGGAATTTACACTGTTACTGGTGGCATTTTATATTACGATCCAAATAAAGATCGTGAAGAATTGGCAAAAATGGTAACTGTTATGTGCTTACCCTATAGTTTTCCTTCTAACCCTCATTTTGTGCATTATATTAGAAGAGTTTATAATCCTACTTATAAAGGATGGCCTCGCGCAACCGTAAAGAGCGATATTTATAAATATAAACATGAATATGAACAATATTTGCGCTATTTATTTACTCATATAGATTGTCGCATTGCTATTACTACTGATATTGGTAGAAGTGCTAATGACTGTGATTATCTAACCGTTACAAGTCATTGGATAGATGAGGAGTGGATAATGCAAAAGCACATTATTGCTTATAGAATAATTAATTCACGCCACACAGGTAAGTTTATTGCTAACACAGTTGCAGATATTTGTAAATATTTTTGCATTAGAGATAAAATAATATCTGTTTCAATGGATAATGCTTCTAGTAACACTAATGCTATAGGCTTTCTTACAAGTACACTAAATCCCGCGTTTAGTAATATCTTTCATGTTAGATGTATTTTTCATATTTACCATTTAACTGTCGGTGATGGTACGAAAGTGTTAAATGTAGAAATTGAAAAGGTTAAAATGGCTCTTAATTGGCTTTTTTTATTCAAACCGTAGAAGTAGACTTAGAGAATATTTTAAAAAATGTGATGAATTTGACCTTAGAGAAAGAAAGGTTCCTAAACCTTGTCCGACTAGATGGAATTACATGTATGAAAGTCTAGTTGTTGCCTATGAATATAGAAACCCAATAAGCGCAACCTATAATGCTCGTGTAGGTGATGATGATGATGATGATGACGAGCACCTTACTAACCAAGATTGGACTAACGTTAAAATGCTTGTAGATTTTTTGGAACAATTTCATGTTGCAACAAATGAATTATCTGGTTAATATTATCCTGCTATTTCTAACTATTTAATTTATATTGCAGCACTTGCAGATTTATTTACTCAATTTTCAGAGGGTGGGTAATTTATGAACATGCTATTAATTCTATGAAAGCTAAGTTTAAAAAGTATTTTTTTCCTATCCCCCCTATTTTTGGTATTGCTGCAGTGTTAAATCCTACAATGAAATTAGGAGGTCCTCACTTTTGGTATTCAAAAATTTATAACTCTTTATCACTTTCACCTGAGGAATTTGCTACACTTGGAGATGCAAAAGCCTCAATTAAAATAAATGCTCAAACAATTTATAATGCTTATCAACTTGCCTTAGATCATGCTAGACCAAATATTCCAACTCCTACTTCGTCTACTTCACAATCATCTAAAAGAACTGCAGGCCTAAAAGCCCTTAGTGCTTGGACGGAGTTTAGGGGTTTTCAAGATGATAATATTGGTGATAGTTCACAACTAAATGAGCTTCAAGTTTATTTGTCGCAGGAACTTGAATCAGAGAATCCCGACGGCTCCTTCGATGTTTTGGAATGGTGGACGGACAAACAAAAACACTATCCGGTTCTTTCAAGGATGGCTCGAGATATTTTAAGCGTTCAAGCTTCAACAGTGGCATCGGATAGCGCTTTCAGTCAAGCGAGACTTCAAATCAGTGATCATAGAGCGTCTATGAGGGAGAGCTTGGAAAAATCAGTACTCTTCAGAGATTGGATCCGTTCGGAAAGAAGAAATTTTGGACTTGCAGAATCACAACCGGAGATAGACGAAGCTTATGAAGAAATGCTAGTGGAACTTGCATAGGATGCTGCTTCGCTCGGAAGCGGTGATGAACAAGCATCTTTTCCATCACCACCAACGGAAATTCCTCCGGACCTTGAAGGATTTATGAGATTTGTTAGAGATAATACATAGACTAATATGTAACTTGTGTTTTGGCACATCTTCCTTAGTTTTTTTTCCTTTTAATGGTGGTATTAGTACCTTGTTGTGCTCATTCCATTGGGGGGAGGAAGACTAAGAAAGATATTGCCATTTTTTGTTAATGTCGTAATAATAAAAATTATAAGACATTCCCTTGAATTTTTTTTGCAATTTATTTTGTGTTTAAATATGATATAATATATATATTATATATCTAATACATATAAACTATATAGATATATATACATATATATATATACACATATATATAAGGCAATACATATAAACTATATATAAGACATTCCCTTGAAAATACTAGATTAGACGAGGTAGATATACCTCAAAATTTAGATTTGTTAAACAAATGAACCATTCCCCAAGTTCCCATTAAACAAATATATGATTTTGGATGGTTTGATAAACTGTCGTCTAAATAACTAATAAAAATGACAGAGCAATCTCTTGCTTTAAATTCTTCTGAACAGACTATTCGTTTGTTGCACAATCGTGATATTGATGTTTATAAACAAAAGTATAATTTTGTTCATATTGGTATGGTGCAAATTGCCTTTAAACCATTAACTCTTAAAGGGTTACCGGAGACTTTCTTGGCAGCTTTAAGAGATGCTAGAAATTTGAATTTCAGACAGTCTCTGATGGGTTCAATTGAATCTACGGTGGCTTATGGTCCCGTATATTTTAATACACAACCCAATTTGCAATTATCTCTTTCAGATGTTAACATTCTAGATGCTTTAACTCTGAATGTTAAAACGCATGGTTATAACTATGCACTTGGATATGAACTTATTTGCTTATCATATAGGATTTACTATAAATTTTTGTCTACTTTAAATCCTCGTTGCAAATTGACAGTTTCGTCTAATCAATCTATAATATTTGAGACTAATTTTGCTAAATCTAAGGTCACCACTAGGAGACCTATTAGGACGGATGAAATTAATTTTCCCTCTACATGGATTTTAGACTCGGTAATATCTTTGAGTCAACAAGCTGATACTGTTACTAATCATGATTATTCTCATATTTCGCTGACCCCAGAAGGTCAAATTTGTATTCAATTTGAAGACAATAAGTCTTTAACGCCTTATAGGCATTCTTTTACTGGCAATAGAAGGCTTTCTTTGCCTTCAACCCGCTCGTATATTGCTCCAGTAGAACCAGTTTATGGTCCAGCTAGATTAAATCGATCTGCTTCTTTGCATACAATTTCTACTGCTGATAGTGATAAATGAGTAGAACGTATAAAAATTGATAATAGGAATAATATAGTTCAGGATGATAATTCTATAGATAAGGATATGCCTTCTCAATCCGAAATGGATTTTGAACCCAATACTTTTTAATGATCCCTTACAAAATTGATTTTAGTCCAGGATCACTGGCTCGACAACATTTTCAGTCTGAATTCTTTAGTGATAGATGAAACCATTTTAGAACTTGGTTCTTTGACACTTATAGTACTGACGATAAAAGAAATATTTCTCAAGAATTTTATGAGATTTGTTCTTTGCATAACAAAGTAATGTACTTTATTCCTTGGTTTATAACCACTTATGTTCCTTTATATGTTAGGGTTCTTGAAAGAACTTACAAGGAAAGCAGTGGACAGCTAGTGAAGGAAATTTACCCGCCACAAGCGTCTTTTGTGTTGCCTAATAATACGGGCATATCATTTACTGCTTTCCAAAAATTCGTCAATGATGACGTGGCGACAATTAGCGCCAGAGAAATTAATAAATTAATTTCTCAAAACAATTATATGTCTTTGTATGTTAAAGTGTTAGGTGAGCATATTAGTTCACTAGATTCTAAGATAGGCGAATTACTTAACTTAGTCAAGAAAATTAGTACTCCGAAGGAAACTACCTCAATGATAGTTAGGTCTACTAAGATTATACCAGATTCAAATGCTTCCTCAAGCAAAATAGTGATAGATGCGCCCATGCAGAGACCAGTTGAAATAGAAGGTTTTCACCTTAAGTTTAAAGCAGACTTAGAGAAACTAGTTAACGATAAGTTAGCCAGTCTAGATCTAAAACCCTTAGAGATGGCTTCTGAATTTTCTGAGAATATCTTAGATCCTTCCAAAGACCATAAAGAAGTTATGTGGTTCGAGCTTAATAAGCTTAGAAAAATAGGTAATAGATACGGTAGTAGCAAATACGCTGCTAAACCTCCACTAAATACCTATTATTACCCCAGACCTACTCCTCAGGATGTATTGTTGGAAGAAAGGGACTGGAACCAGACTAACACCAGTTATAGCAGAGATGCCATTTATGAATGGAATTATAGATGGATTGACTGATAGGCAGATTAGCATTTAGTCCATAGAATGATGATGTATTCCACTATTTGTAAAGCCACTAGTGAAAGGAATACTGATCAGATTATATGCAGAATGATTATTGCAGGATTTACTGGTCAGATAAGAGGCTGGTGGGACAATTTCTTATCAATAGCTGATAAAACAGCTATTATGGAAGCTACTACAGCAGAGCCTGGATTTGATAATATAGGACGACCTCTTTTACCAAATAGGTCAGATGCTGTTTATACTTTAGTTCTAACCATCATAGAACATTTTAGTGGTAGATTTACTAATATGTACGAAAATATTCGTACTATGTTAAATAGCCTTAAGTGTAAACACTTAGGTGAGTTTAGGTGGTATAAAGACACCTTCCTTAGTAGGGTTATGGATTTACCCGAAAGTAATGCTGACCATTGGAAGACAAAGTTTATAGATGGATTGCCTTATTTATTTGCAGAAAGAGTAAGAAAAACTCTTAGAGGTAATACCGCTCAAATTTCCTATAATACCTATACTTATGGTAAACTGATAGGAGTTTGCACCCAAGAAGGTCTTAACCTTTGCAATGAGCTGAAATTAAAGGAGCAAATTGAGAAGCAAAGGCTAAGAACTCAGTTAGGAGATTTTTGCCAACAATTTGGCATGGGAGAAATATCTTCTCATAGAAAAAAGCGTAGAGATACTATAGGAAAAACTTACCATAGAAAGGGTAAGAAATATCGTTATAGGACGAAGGATGAGCGGGAGACACGAAAGAAATTTCGTAAAGAAAATCGATTTGTTAAGAACAGATCGAAGAGAGATTTGAAAGACATTAAGTACTACAAATGTGGTAGATTTGGCCATATAGCCCCAAATTGTAAAAGGGATAAGCTGAAAGCTTTAGCACTAGAATTAGACGATAAATCTAGAGACCAGATTCTTAAGGTCATAGATGAAACCTCAGAAGAAGAATACGATAGTAGCTCTTCCATTAGCCACGATTTTGAGGATTCTTTAAATTTGCTTGATAGTGATAATACTGATTCTGATAATTATGATAATATTGATCAAAATAATTATTCTTGTGATACCATGTATTTTTATAAACTGCAATCTCGATTTCAAGATTTTGATATTAAACCTATTACTTTTGATAATATTTTGGAATTATTAAAGGAAGTCACTGATAATAATCTTCGAGAAAAGATTATTAGTATGGCTTCCACTTCTTCAAATTCGACAGAAAAGCCATTTCAAAAGAAACGTGATATACTTGATGAAGCTTCTTATTCTTTCGCAGAAGTTCAAAGAAGACTTTTAGTAAAAAATGAGCCAAAGATTTCCAGTTATAATTCTTCAATGGATGATTTAAAATTTGAAGTAGAAAAATTAAAAAATGAGATTAAATCTCTAAAACAAAATCAGATGATTTTAGATCACCGAGTTACTCAGATAGAAAACTCTTCTTCAAAAGAACTGCTTATTGATAACAAGAAAAAGGGGATTTTGCTACCTGAAAATGATTCTAAAGAAATTTCTGAATTTTCTAAACAGATTGTTTAAATGCTAAACATGATATGTTCCTTGGAATGATGTAATTGGTTACTGCTCACAAATGGTATGTGAAATGTACTATTTTGATTGATAATGATTTTTCCGTAACTGAAACTGCTTTGATAGATAGCGGTGCTGATATTTCTTGTATTCAAGAAGGTTTAATTCCAACCCGGTATTTTCATAAGACTTCTCATAATGTCAAGTCTGCATCCGGTGATAAGATGAAGATAGAATACAAATTACCTAATGCTTATGTTTGTCAGCAAAAGGTTTGTATTCCTCATTTCTTTACTTCCCTCCTATTATACTAGGAACGCCCTTTATAAGGGCGATTTACCCATTTACTAGGGTAGATGAAAAATGATTTGATGCTGTTTACAACAACAGAAAAATCTCTTTTAGTTTCATTACTGACCCAGTTACGCGTGATATCAATGCTTTGATTAATATGAAGCATAGTCATATGAAATACTTGCAGTATGAAATTTACAGCATGTCAATAGCTGATACATTAAATTCAGCTAAAGTTCAGGAAAAGATCAAATTGATCTCTGAACAATTTTCTATTTCTATTTGTGCTGACCATCCAAGCGCTTTTTGGGAAAGGAAAAAGCATGTGGTCTCACTCCCATATGAAGACTCTTTTTCTGAAGAAAATATTCCGACGAAATCGAGACCCTGCCAAATGAACTCTGAATTAGTAGAGTTTTGCAAAAAGGAAATTGACAGTCTATTGCAGAAAGGTTTAATAAAACCTTCTCGATCACCTTGGTTGTATATAACTTTTTATGTTAATAATGCTGCTGAAAAGGAACGAGGAATTCCTAGATTAGTTATAAATTACAAGCCTTTAAATATGGTTTTAAAATGGATTAGATACCCGATCTCTAATAAAAAGGATCTACTTTCTAGATTATATGATGCGAATATATTTTCCAAATTTGATTTAAAATCAGGATATTGGCAGATTCAGTTATTTAAAGAGCATACTTATAAAACTGCCTTTAATGTTCCTTTTGGGCAATATGAATGGAATGTAATGCCCTTTGGTTTGAAAAATGCACCTTCAGAATTTTAAAAAATTATGAATGATATTTTTAATCCTTATATGGATTTTATTATTGTTTACATAAACAATATTCTTGTTTATTCAAAAACTCTAGAAATGCATTATAAGCATTTAGACATTTTTAAGAAAATTGTCATTCAAAATGATTTAGTTATATCAAAACCAAAAATGAGTTTATTTCAAACTGATATTCGTTTTCTTGGTCATAAGATTTGCCAGGGAAAGATTACGCCTATTCAGCAAGCAATAGATTTTGCATCAAAATTTCCTGATGTAATTACTGATAAAACTCAGCTTCAGAGATTTTTGGGTAGCTTAAATTATATCTCTCCTTTTTATAAAAATATGTCTCGAGATCTTGCTCCTCTATATGACAGGTTAAAAAAGGATTATAAATTTTCTTGGACTAATAGTCATACTGAGATTGTTAGACAAGCAAAGAAGAAAGTCGCTACCCTTCCATGTTTAGCCTTGGCTAATCCACTATGGAAGAAAATTATAGAAACCGACGCCTCTAATATTGGCTTCGGGGGTATTCTGAAACAAATTAACCCTCATGACAAGAAAGAATACCTGATAAGGTACTACTCAGGTAAATGGACCGAGGCCCAGAAGAAATATGCTACTGTGGCTCATGAAATGCTTACTATTGTTAAGTGTGTTTTAAAATTTCAGGATGATTTATATAATCAAAAGTTCTTGATAAGAATTGATGCCCAGGCTGTTAAATTTATGTTTAATAAAGATTTTAAGCATGATGCCTCAAAAATTATATTTGCTAGATGGCAAGCACAACTAGCACCATTTGATTTCGATATCGAATATAAAAAGGGAATTGATAATTCTCTTCTTGATTTTCTATCACGAGAATATTTAAATGACTAATATAATTTTGTGCAGGATAAGCCAGCAATGGCCATTAAGATCTTCCTCTGATAGGGGAAGAGGAAGAGGAAACTATGGCAACTACAGAGGTCGTGGTGGAAGAAGTAGTTATGCTACTCCCATCCCCGTTATACAAAGGGGTGGAAAGTTACTTACCAATGAGAAGATTTCTCATGAAAGAGGAGAATCTTCCTCTAGCTCAATCAATGTGGAAGATATTCCAAAGAATAACCCGTTATACGAAAAAATACAGGCTTATTTAGCCTCACAGAAAACACCCCAAGGTTAACCTATGCGGCCATGGCAGTCGAAAACTCTGATGATATCAAGAGTTATGAAAAGGTGATGAAAAAGGAAATGATATTTCCTTTAGAAAACTACGATTTATAGTGGAAAAATGAACCTTGGAAGATACTCCAAAGGTAATTAATTGAGAAGTTATACTTCCCAGGAAAATCATACAAAACTCGTTCATATTACAAGAATATTCTGATAAGTTCAGGCAGTTCTGAGATTCAGCACTTTCACGGTCATACCCCTGAAATAAATACTTACAATTTTTCTAAATTGATTATAAAGCAGATTATATCTGCTGAAGAATGGGGAACCTCCACAATGAAGGAACGTCAGGTTATACTTGACAACAAACATTTTAATTATACTTATTGGGATTATATCCAAGCCTTCTTTGATGTTCTATACTACAATAATGATAGACATAGACATACTTGGTTCATAAAAGTATGTTCCAGAATATTCTCTGAAAAGATACCCAATTGGTTCCTAAATTGGTGGTCATACCACGGACCAACGACAGATATATTACCAGCATTATACAAGAAATTGTATGATGAATGGTTACAATTATCCCCAGATATGGACACTTTATATCGGCAAGAACATGCATGTTGGCCTAAGAAAATGGGTCAAATTTATTTCTTTTTGAAATTTTCTATTCCATGGATTCATAAATGGATCCCTGAAGTTGGTTATACTGACGAAGATATTCCTTGCTTATATCGAGTTTATTTCAATAATTTTTGGGATAAAATGATGAGAATAGATCCCAAGACTGATAAAATGCACGGTCAAGAAACGGTTGATAATATCAAAAAGGCAATCAAATCGTACAAGGAGAAAGCCAAGGAAGCTATGATAGCAGATGTTTCTATCAAGTATATTGCCAGAAAGATTAATTTCCAGCAGAATAATAAAGAACAGATGATGAAGAATATCTGAAAGATGTTCGCAAAAATTTGTTACAATCAATTGAACAGGAAGCTGATAAATTGGACATTTCAATGAAAAGTGATGCAGGACATTATTTTAATAAGGAAGATAATATGATTAATGACTCGCAAAGAGAAGAATCATTAAAGGAAGTTAACATCCAAGACATAGAAGATTTTCTACAAAAGCTCAAGGAAAAAGAAGTAAAAAATTAAACAGTTTAAATGGTGGACCCCACAAGTCATAATCGATGGGACCCAGACAGCAATAACAGTCATTGTACACTGATATGTGTACTGTAGATTAATGTAGAAATACTGTACAAAGATTTTTCTTTAAAGAGAGGCCTTCGCCTCAGTTGTAAATCATCAGAAATTTTAGTTTTCTTTCTTTCTCTAGTTTTGCTCTGCCTTCTCTCTAGAACAGAAGACAGTTCTTTGTAAAGTTTGAGTTTTTAATTTTGTATATAGAAAACTGATAACGCTCAAGTTTGAGCACAAAGGGCAGTTCTCAGGTACTTCTATTCTGTTTTTCTTTCTTCTTCTCCTCCTCCGATGGCCAGGCTTATAGCCGGCTAAATCCATATCTATGTTGAATACGATACTTCTTAGCTTCTTATTAACGATGAACTAGATTCTATTAAAATCAAGAGACTCTAAATATGAATAGTTAACTTATATTATGTAAATTTTTAGCTTGGTTCCGAGATGGTGGTACAGTCGTGCTATCTACTGCAGACTTCAGATTTGCCTTAGTGGCTACGTCTAGCGTCTGGTGATAAGGCCGTTTATTTTGAGTTGTTTAAGGCCGTTGAGATCCCAGTGAATCCTTCGGGGTATCCTAGACACATGGTCTGAAGTCACCACAGTACTTAGTTGCTAACAGGCCCCTTGCTCGGGTAAAAGGTTTGCCATACAGCTAATTATCTACATAATCATAAGGCTAAAGATTCATATCATAGAATCCCTTAATTTTGAATTCTTGTTTGAAGACAAGGATACAATCTTGATCGGTCTAGTAACGCCGTGCGGACTACCGCCAGCAGATCCAGATCCTGGTCAATGTTGTATATATTATATATCTAATACATATAAACTCTCTCTCTCTCTCTCTCTCTCTATATATATATATATATATATCTACATATATATAAGGCAATACATATAAACTATATATAAGACATTCCCTTAAATATTTCTTTGCAATTTATTTTGTGTTTAAATATGATATAGTATATATATTATATATCTAATACATATATACAATATATATATATATATATATATATATATATATATGTGTGTGTGTGTGTGTGTGTGTGTGTGTGTGTGTGTAATATGATGTTTAGTGTAAAGTATATATATTTCGATGTATATCACCTCATATTTGACTTTTGTTTTGTGAAAGTGGAATGTTAATTGCTATGATTCATGTTAATTTGAAGTGTTTTTATGTGTAGGAATGAGTGGGGAGCAACTGGGGGCGAAACGCACAAGAATTAAGCCGAAACGGGACAAAAACGGACAAGATTGCATTTTGGGCGCCACAGGCAGCGCCTGGCGCCACTTGTGGCGCTGGAAACAGAACTCCACTGGACATAGCGCCCTGGTGGGCGCCTGGCACTACCCAGGGCGCCGATGACGCGGATCTCGCCTATTTTGCCTAGGACACTGTTATTTTTGTCCCTACACCTCCCCAACACCTATATAAAGAAGTCTAAACCTAATTGGAGGAGAGAGACGTGATTTTGGGAGCAATACATATAAATTATATATAAGACATTCCCTTGAATATTTCTTTACAATTTATTTTGTGTTTAAATATGATATAGTATATATATATATATATATTATATATCTACTATATATATACAATATATACAATATATATATACAATATATACAAGGCTTATATAAGGCAATATATATATACAATATATACTCTCTCTCTCTCTCTCTCTCTCTCTCTATATATATATATATATATATATATTTATATAGATATATATAAGCAATTTATATTAGTATATACATTACATATATAGTTTACAAGAAATTTTCCTAGATAAAAAAAATAAAATATCCGGAACGAAAAGCCCGTTTAGGCCCGTTAGGCTCGCGGGCCCAACCCATTTAGCCCGGGACCATGTGGGCTTAGGACCGCAGTGGGCCGGTCCCTTACATCTGGCCTGTTAGGCGCAAGATCGTTTGGCCCGGGATCGCCTCAGCCCAGGCCCGTTTGGCTCGGTCCGTTTGGCCCGTTTAGGCCCGGGCCCGGACCACAATACAGGCTTACTCTATCCTCTTTTACAATCCGGTTGCATGAGGGGTAAGATGATTGTTGCTAGTCCAAGTATCTGTGTGAAGGGTCTAGAACTTGTCCCGAATGTGTTTCAAGGCAAAATCCTAAGTTTTGCTTAGTTTGAGAAGTGATTATTGACTCTCCTTGGCCCGTTTGAGTTTTCTATTGCCAACCAATGTAATTATCCCTAATCAACCCCTTTGAGCCTCTAGCCTTTCTCATTTGATAATCATGTTACAAGCCTTTACTCGTTTAGTCGTGACTCTCTCTTGGCACCCGAGCTTTCCTTAACATTCTTGTGAAACAAATAGCTTAAACGTAAGTTTGGGGGAGAGATGAGGAACTTGAAAAAGGTATCAAGGCACAAAAAGAGAAAAGAATAGATCTCTATGAGAAGAAAAGACAAGAAAAAAAAGAACAAAAAGAAAGATGCAAAAAGTGAATAAGTGGAAGGGTTGAAGGGATTCAAAAAGAGGTAATGATCCCAAACTTGAAGAAATCAAAAAGGGAGAAAAAGAATGAAATGATAAAGTAAGAGTGATGCTAAGTATCTCTAGTCCCCAATGAAAAGAAAGTGCCTCTAAGAATTGGTAAAGTGTGAGTCGAGAAATGAAAGATGGAGTGCTTAAAGAAAGGTGCAACCACTTACCCATATGGTACTCTACCCTAACCCAAAAGCCTTCATTATATCCCGAAAGAAGTCCTACTTGATTTCAAACCGAGTGAGCTTACATTAGTGACGATCTACACGAGGGGCAAGCCTATGGTACTTGAAGCCGTACTTGTGACATTCTCTTGAGAGAGATGAGTGAACCTTTCATAAATCATTGGATTAAATGCTAAAATTTTTAAGTGATCTAGGCAAATGGAAAGTAGAGGAGGAAGAGTTTGGAATCCACCATGACCTACATGATAGAGCAAGTATTCTTGATGAGTAAAGTTAATTCTTGAAACTCAAATGTCACATTAGAACTATATGTGCATGAATGTTTAACTTGTCGCCTTGTTGATAATACATGAGTAGTGTGGGTAACTGTTGGTCCCAACTGATGTGTGGATGGCTCACCTTTGACTCATTGAAATGACCTTTAACTTTTGGAGGTGAAAACTAATTTATTTGCTTGAGGACAAGCAAAGACTTAAGTTTGGTAGAGTTGATAAGTGGGGATTTTGATTGCTTATTAGCACCTTTTAGCTTTTGTTTTTGTCCAAAAGTATTGAATTGTGTTCCCGAAATTGTGCAAATTGCAAGAATGCTGGAAGTTTGGTCTCCCGAGATGAAATTTGACTCAAAAAAGAGCATTCCAACGCACAAGGCAATAAAGGGTGCAGAAGCACAAATGTGCGATCCGTAGAAGAAATTCTGCGATCGCAGAAGAAATTACGGACTACAAAATTCCATATGCGGCCGCAAACCAAGAAGAAATGCCCAACAGGACTTTCAGCAATGTGCGGCCGCATAACTGGGTTTAAGAGTCAAAGATCAGATAGTATGCAAAAAGATCATGTCCAGGAGCCTTCGTGAAGTGCGGACCACACAAGAATTATGCGGCCGTAGAAGATTGTCTCGTGGCTGCAGTCCTGACATGTGCGGCTGCAGAAGATTGCCTCGCGGCCGCAATCCAGAAATGTGCGGCCGCAGAACTCACCTTCCTGCCACTCTTAAGCCTAGTTTTGCGGCCGCACATTGCTGAAAGTCCTGTTGGGCATTTCTTCTTGGTTTGTAGCTGTAGATGGAATTCTATGGTCCGCAATTTCTTCTGCGGTCGCAGAATTCCTTCTGCGGACCACACATTTGTGCTTCTGCACCCTTTATTGCCTTGTGCTTCAGACGCTCCTTTTTGAGTCAGCTTTCCTCTCGGGAGATGAAACTTCAAGCATTCCTGCAATTTCTACAATTTCATTAATTTCGGGAACACAATTCAATACGTTTGGACAAAAATAAAAGCTAAAAAGTGCTAATAAGCAGTCAAAATCCCCACTTATCAACTCCCCCAAACTTAAGTCTTTGCTTGTCCTCAAGCAAATAAATTAGTTTCTACCTCCAAAAGTTAAAGGTCATTTCAGCGGTCAAAGGTGAGCCATCCATACATCAGTTGGGACCAACAATTACCCACACTACTCATGTATTATCAACAAGGCGACAAGTTAAACATTCATGCACATATAATTCTAATGTGACATTTAAGCTTCAAGAATTAACTCTACTCATCAAGGACTCTTGCTCTATCATGTAGGTCATGATGGATTCCAAACTCTTCCTCCTCTACTTTCCATTTGCCTAAATCACTTAAGAAATTTAGCATTTAATCCAATGATTTATGAAAGGTTCACTCATCTCTCTCAAGAGAATGTCACAAGTAGCGCTTCAAGTACCATAGGCTTGCCCCTCATGTGGGTCGCCACTAATGTAAGCTCACTCGGTTTGAAATCAAGTAGGACTTCTTTCGGGATGTAATGAAGGCTTTTGGATTAGGGTAGGGTACCGTATGGGTAAGTGGTTACACCTTTCTTTAAGCACTCCATCTTTCATTTCTCGGCTCACACTTTACCAATTCTTAGAGGCACTTTCTTTTCATTGGGGACTAGAGATACTTAACATCACTCTTTCTTTATCATTTCATTCTTTTTCTCCCTTTTTGATTTCTTCATGTTTGGGATCATACCTCTTTTTGAATCCCTTCAACCCTTCCACTTATTCACTTTTTGCATCTTTCTTTTTGTTCTTTTCTTTTCTCGTCTTTTCTTCTCATAGAGATAAATTCTTTTCTCTTTTTGTGCCTTGATACCTTTTTCAAGTTCCTCATCTCTCCCCCAAACTTACGTTTTAAGCTATTTGTTTCACAAGAATGTTAAGGAAAGCTCGGGTGCCAAGAGAGAGTCATGAGTAAACGGGTAAAGGCTTGTAACATGGTTATCAAATGAGAAAGGCTAGAGGCTCAAAGGGGTTGATTAGGGATAATGACATTGGTTGGCAATAGAAAACTCAAACGGGCCAAGGAGAGTCAATAATCACTTCTCAAACTAAGCAAAACTTAGGATTTTTCCTTGAAACACATTCGGGACAAGTTCTAGACCCTTCGCACAGATACTTGGACTAGCAACAATTCATCTCACCCCTCACGCAACCGGATTGTAAAAGAGGATAGAGTCGAGGGCCCACAACGACTACATTCAAGTTAAAAGATCACTATGGTCCAATTAAACTACTCGATGATTGCCAAAGTCAACACAAGAGTCACAAAGTCACTAACTAGAGCTATTTATTTCACAAATCTTGTTTCTAATCATAAGCACGTAGTTATGTGTGTTGGTGCCAATTGAAGCATGGTTGACTCTTCGAGCATGACTTAATTATGTCTTTTTTTATTCGTTACTACTATTATTATTACCTAAACACAAAAACGGACTCATTCCGTTGAGAAGGTTGTCACGCCATCCATTGTTGGGACGAGTCACCCGATTCACACAACAACTACCTTTGGAAAGAACTGTGACATTAAGAAAATCAAAGGCTTATTATCTACTAAAACATAAAAAGAAACTACTAAATCAAATAAAGAACTAATAAGAAACAAAAATAGAGAAGCTAATAAGCAAAAACTATTGAAGATAGAATGAATACATAATAAGAGAAAGAGAGAGAATATGATACATAATAAGAAAAAAGATAATAACATCAAGTTATTATAGGCCAAATGTCTCAGAATGTATCAAATATAATAAATAAACTCCCCCCCCCCCCCCCCAAAAAAAAGAAAAAGAAAAATAAATAAACCCAGTCGGTGGTACCTTTGTGTAGCCACCAAGTATGACTCCTGATCTATTTCTATAATTTAAATAAATAATGCCTTCAAATAAATAATTTAAGTAAATAATTATCAGATAATTGGTTGAACTCTAATAAACTTTAGAACAAAATAATTACTTGTATTTTTTATTTTCCAGAAAGGTTTTTTTTGTTCATACACCGTATTGTGAATCAAGCAATGCAGATGAGTTGAGTATCTCCTCTTTATTCATATATCATCCAAAAATGCAAATTAACACAAATTAAATTACATTTCATAACCTAAACTGCCGCCTAATTTCACTCAAATCGGTAAATAATGATCCAAAAAGATCAAAGTCGGTGTTTTTGTTATACGTAGCCACCAAGTAATCCATCACTCTATATATATTCCCACTATATTCAGTATGAACAAATATCAAAACAGTTCACTTTACTGTAACCCTAAATATCAGTTCATTATCACCTTAATTCCTCCTTCTCAACCTTAGTATATTCAACAATGGCACCACCTACTGCATTACTTGGTCCACCAGAAATTCAAGGAATTTCCACCACTATTACCACCCCACCCACCATTCGTTCCCTCATAATTAAATCAACCCCAATACCAGAAAAAACGAGAAAATATCCATGTTGGGACTGCGATTATGATTGCTCATGTGAATCCTCACCAGAACCAGAAACAAGATTTCCTCCAATGGGTTTAACAGAGAATGGTTCAGCAACTTTTTTATCTACTGGAAATCCTTGTTTAGATTTCTTTTTCCATGTTGTTCCTGATACCCCACCTGAACAATTATTGAAAAGATTGGAACTTGCTTGGAATAATGATGCTTTAACAACCCTTAAACTTATTTGTAATTTAAGGGGTGTTAGAGGTACTGGAAAATCAGAGAAAGAAGGGTTTTATATTTCTTCTTTATGGCTTCATATTTACCATCCTAAAACTCTAGCATTTAATATTAAAGCCATTGCTGATTTCGGGTATTTTAAGGATGTGTTAGAGATTTTGTATAGATTACTTGAGGTTCATGAAGTTAGAAAAAATGAAAAGCAAGAGTGGGAGAAAAAGAAAAGAGAAGGGTTTTTGGAGGAAAAGAAAAAAAATATTTCCTATGTGAGTTGTCACGACCCAAAATCCCAACCCGGTCGTGATGGCGCCTCTCATGGGGACAAGGCAAGCCAAACCAATCCCATTTGTGTTCAATCAATTAAATGACGCAATTTGAAAACAAGAACATGTTAATAATAAAACGAGTCGAAGAATATGGAT
>MCJB01013338.1:248636-276836 GCA_002018475.1 Nicotiana obtusifolia | reverse complement strand
CCCCCCCCCCTTCCCTCGCCCCCCCTCCCTTGATTCTATTTTCTTCAAGAATTTAATTATTCTTTTCAAAATTCACAAGCCAAAGGAACTAATGTGCTACTTTAGTTTTTCACACGAGAACCACGTAGAAACTTGAGCTTGATAACTAACACGAAAATACTTTATCTTGTTGAAAAAGAAAGTATTTTTTTTATAACGTGAAAAGAAATTACTCATTTTATTGAATGAAAGAACATATTTATTCTACATCATGAAAAGAAAATACCCAGTTTGTTAAAATAAAAGAAAATATTTTTTCTACACCATAAAAAGAAAGTACTTATTGGGGAAAAAATACTTTTTCAATTTCAAGAAAAAAAAAACTTAGTCTGTTGAGTTGAAAGAAAATACTTTTTCTATATCATGAGAAAAAAGTATTCATGTTGTTGAAATAAAAGAAAATACTTTTTATACATCGTAAAAAGAAAGTACTCATTTGTTGAAAAAAAGTAATTTTTCTATTTGAAAAAAAAAATACTTAATTTGTTGAAGTGAAAGAAAATACTTTGTACACAACATGAAAAAAAATATTTTTCCTTGTTTTGTTAGGGAAAATATATTCCTCCAATTGTAAAAAATGAGTTCACGAGGAAAATATTTTCAAAACATTTAAGCCAACCAAACATGAAAAAATTAGAAAATATTTTTAATACACCCTAAGTCTTATTGGACAAAGTTGGTAGGAGTGTTCGTCGGGTAGGTACGACATGGTATTTAGACATTTCGGTTCGGTATTCGGTTTCTTAAAATGTTATACCGTACCTAATTATTTTCGATATGGTTCGATTTTTCTCCTTTCGGTTTATTCGGTTCGGTAACTTCGGTTTATTCGTTTTGAATATTAATCAGTGCGTAGAGTCATAGACTGTAATAGTCTTAATTAAAGTACTCAAAAGTACAAAGCTAAAAACGTTTGTTGACAAAAGCTTTGTCCAAAACTAGCAAATATCAACCCAAAGAGACAAAATTATACATAAAGGAATAAATATGATCAATAGAAATGTCTTGTTACTTGTTTAGAGTTAATTGATGAACTTGATAATAAAGAAAAGTAAAATTTTAGATTTTTTATATTTATATTATAAATAACAATATGTATAGTAATATAATATATGTTTCGGTACGATATCGGTATATCAATATTTCATTTTAAAATATCAAATATTAAAATTTTTTAAAACTTAAACTAAATTCCATATCGATTATCAAATTCTAAAATTTTTAATTTCGGTACAATAATCCGATATTTACCTAATTATGCACCGCCCTAGGCGGGGATGGGCGTTAGCTATGAGTTTATGAGCAACTGAATGAACGAGCATGTTAAAAGAAAATGGATAATTAAAATGTGAACGTATTACAGCTAAATATCTTAAAATATTAACCAGCAATTTAACCTATATTGTAAGTAACATACTACACATGTTAAAATTCGTTGAATAAATAAAATAATCTTTGTATTTGTAGTATATATATATATATAACTTAAATCATTACCTGTGGAATGAGTAAATATCTTTTAGACTAAACTTAAAAGGAAAAAAAAGGAAATCTGCTTGTAGATATTATGATAATATATTTTTTTTTACTTAAAATGTAAGGTCCTTAAATATCCACTGTCTGTCCCATAATATGAATTCCACCCTTCTCCTTTGCACAGATTAACAGACCCTCTATCAAGAAACCATATCCTAAAGCAAAGCAAAATCCTCGCTACAGAAAGATCTCAAATCCGTTTTTCTTTCTCCAAACCCAAAATCTTGAAAACCCCATTTGTTAAAAGATGGCCACAAAAGTAATGGAAGTTGTGAAAAAACTTGATATAGAAAAGTACATGGGAAGATGGTATGAAATTGCTTCATTCCCATCAAGATTTCAGCCCAAAAATGGTGTAAACACAAGGGCTACTTACACTCTGAACCCAGATGATACAGTGCATGTGCTAAATGAGACATGGTCTGATGGTAAAAGAGGTTATATTGAAGGCACTGCTTATAAATCTGATCCTAAAAGTGATGAGGCTAAATTAAAAGTCAAGTTTTATGTTCCACCTTTCTTGCCTATTATTCCTGTTACTGGGGATTATTGGGTTCTTCACATTGATGAGAATTACAATTATGCTTTGATTGGTCAGCCTAGTAGGAATTATCTTTGGGTAAGTGCACTATCAACCTTTAATATTTAAAGTTTTTGTCTTTGCTCTTTGATATAAAAATTGGTTTTGAGTTTTTATTAAGTAGAAGTAAAACGTAAATCTGCTTAAGCTTTGATGGGCAGAGTTGCTCGGTTCCAGTGTTGGTAGGAGGTAGCCGGAAGCAAGCCGCTCCGAACTTGAATATCGAGGATCTAATATTCAATGTTATTGTCTTTGTCATTTGATATGAAAATTGGTTGAGTTTTTATTAAGTAGATGTGAAATATATCCACTTAAATCTGCCTAATCCTTGATAGATAACTCCGGTACATGTGCTGGTGGGAGGTAGCTGGTAACCGGTGGAATAGTCGAGGTGTTGGCAAGCTGCACCAAACATGAACATCGAGGATTTAATATTCAAAGTTATTGTCTTTGTCAATTGTCATTTGAAAATTGATATGAAAATTGGATGAGATTTTACTATGTAGATTGATATTATGTTAAAAGGGAGCATAGTTGACTTAAAATCGCATTGAAAAAATTATTATGTTAAAAGGGAGCGTAGTTGACTTAAAATCGCGTTGAAAAAATTGTCTTGAGAGATCTATAATCTTGGAATTTATGCAGACCTAGTGGAAAATAGGGTACAAGTGAAGAGAAAAATCTATATCGGTAATAACAATTAGTTAAGTTTTAGTCACGTTAATATATTTATTATAGGTGCGATATTTTCTAGGAGTTTTTAGTCTTGTAAGAGATTGATATGCCGGTAAAAATGTGGAAAACTTATACAATACCTTTATTGTTTAGTCCTATTAACCTTTGATATTCATAGTTATTATCTTTGCCATTAAATGTAGAAATTGTTTGAGTTTTGAATACTGAATTGTTTGTGTGATTCAGAAAGTGAGTCTTGCTTTGTGTTGTTTTTCCTTCAGTTCAAAATCCTGGTAAATGTATGAAAAAGTGATAATATATATCTCTCTCTTTGTATAAGATGATAAGGATAGAATTTCAGAGGTTGAAATAGAAATTTGGGGGAATGCATTTGACTTCAACCATCTGGCCTTCTCCTAAAACAAAGAAGATTGATCATTTGTTATCTGTTGGTATCAGTTGAAATTAACAGAAATTGTCACATTATACACGTATCTTCTTTGAAATTCAGAGGTTGCTGAGAAAATCCCTTCGAAATTTAACCTTCCCTCCCTCTCCCTCACCCCCCACCAGAAGAGAAAAATGACAGGAGAAAATCCTTCCTTATAGATATTTGTATGTTCTATGCAATAGTTAATGCATAGTGAGATGAACAAATTGCTAAAGAAGTAGTGCTCTAGGTCTATAACTTGAGAAGCTTCTTAGTAGCTATGTTGCGCGGACTTTCTAAAATGATGTCGCACCCATGTCCGATCCTCCTAAAATACACTACTTTTGGAGGATTCAACATGCACCCAGCTACATTTTAGTCCGAGCAACATAGCGGAGTAGTACTATTTCATTTGTTATTTGTCGATCACTGAAACTAGCATCCGATGACTGAGTCCATGAACATTTTGGTTTTTCTTTTCATAGTTGTGTTGATCTGCTTGCAGTTGTAATTTTCTTGAAGAGTTGTATCAAATTTGTGATACCTTTAGTTCTTCCAAGTCTGATACCTTAGTTGCATGAAACAATAAAGGTATAGAACTTGGATTATAATTTGCGGCATCTCAATTTTGCAGTTAAAATTTTGTGAATGATCTTTCCGTTCAGCATGCTCATCCCATTTGATCTCATTTGAGCTTCCCCTTTCATAAGATCTTGGACGTGCCATCGACATTATATGCTCTATTGATCTATTTCGCAGAAAACCAGCTATATTGGACTACCTTTAATATGCTAATTTTTTTCTGCCTTTTTCTCTTCCTATTGAAACGAATATTGTTTACTAAGAGAACATTAGGCATCATTCTCCCATATCCAATTCCTAAACTTTTGTTCCATGAAAGTATATTTAGTTACACATAGAGCATTCTTGTATTTCAATCCTTCTGTTTGTTAGGTTACGAAATGTGCATTTCTTTTTTTTTATGGATTCTTGTTTTCTGGCTTAACAAAATGTATCTGGCATCGCTTGTGGCAGATATTATGTAGGCAAAATTCTCTTGATGATGAGATATACAACCAGCTTGTTGAGAGGGCTAAAGAAGAAGGCTATGATGTGAGCAAGCTCCAAAAGACACAACACACTAATCCCCCACCAGAGAATGATGATGCCCCCAAAGACACTAAAGGAATTTGGTGGATCAAATCAATCCTTGGAAAGTAGGCAAATGCAGTACAATGGTGAAAAAAGAACTACCTAAAGACCAATAAAATGAGTGTTTAAAAACAGTCGTTTGCAATATGCTAAATGTTTAAGCTTATGTTTTTGGAAGTCTTTTACCTCTGGAACTTTATAAAGTTGATAGTATCAATAGTATGTTATAAGCATTTGAATTCTGTGTGAATTGTTTTGTTTTGTTTTGGGTTCACCCATCCGACATGCGGAACTCAAATCCAAATCGGGTGGATCTTTATCTGGAGTAGAGCATAAACCTAAAAAGATGAAACAGACCCACCGGCTAATCCCCCATTATGGGGCTCAGGGTCGGATTTTTGTTTTTCCTCCCTCCAAGAACTTCCCACCTTGCTCTTGGGATGGCTCGAACTCACAACCTATTGGTTGTAAGTGGAGGGTGCTTACCACTTGAGCAACCCACTTTTGTTGGGTCGGATCTGATACCTCTGGTCAAGGTTGAAAGAATCTTTATCCTTGGTCGCCGGTGTGAAATGTTGATTCTTTACGTATTCTTTGACAATGAAGGTTCTTGGATACAAGCAAAGTGGGATTTCATGTCAATATTTGGTAACTTTGTGTTGAAGCATTAAAGCAAAGGGACCATATGTTTGTTGGATTAGACATTTGGTGAAGGTGCACTCACTGTATTCTGCTAGTAATTGAAACTTAAAATGTATATAATCATATCATGTCATTGTCACAAAGAAATAGTAGATGCAATAATATCAGTAACACTTTTGAAATTCAGGTACAACTATTATAATTTATGAGCTTAGCATAATTGTCATAATTACTCCTATTTATTACTTTCATTTTCATTTATTGTTCTAGCATTGACGATGATATTTACCATATATAGGAGCACTAACTTTTAGACCAGTGTCATAAGACAAGTCGTTGTTCAGGCTGGGATAGGGGTGGAGCTAGTTGGGCGGAAGTCAACCCCATTTGAAAAAAAATGATACCATGCATATAAGGTCAATTATTTTTTCTATGTATATATGTTACATGTCGAATCCTCATAACTTTTTCAGGTGTTTATTTTTTATTTTTATTTTGAATCTCCTTGTGAACGAGGAACGATCATGGAGAAGCAATGACTATTGTTTATTAGGTCGTTTTTAATGGGCCCATAAAATTTTAGGCTACTCGAGGCCAATCGCATAACACACAAAAATTTGGGAATCGTCCTAAATTCCTGTTTTATGGCCCTAAAACGCTAAAAACGAGGAACAGTCATGACTAAGCGACGACTATTGTTCATTAGGTCACTTTTGACGGGCCCGAAAAATATTAGGAGATTCTTGGCCGGTCACCCGAATTCATGCAGATGGTATGGACTATAGCATACGAAAATCTGAAAGTCGTCCTAAATTCCTATTTTATGGCCCTAAAATGCCAAAAAACGATAAACATCAAGGCGAAGCGAAGACTATTGTTCATTAGGTCATCTTTGATGTGCCTGCAAAATTTTAAGAGAATCAGGATCCATCGCCCGAATTCATGCAGATGGTGTGGGCTGTAGCACACGTAAATCTGAGAATCGTCTGAATTCATTTTTTATAGCCCTAAAACGACAAAAAATGATGAACGGTCATGGCGAGGCGATGATTATTATTTCTTAAGTCGTTTTTTATGGGCCGGTAAAGTTTTAGGCTATCGGGGTCCCGTCGCCTAGACCCATGCAGATGGCGTAGGCTATCGCACACGAAAATTTGAGAATCAGGTATAATTATAGTTTTATGGCCCTAAAACACCAAAAAACAAGGAACGCTCATGGCGAGGCAATGACTGTTGTTCCTTAGGTCCTTTTTGGTGGGCCTGCAAAATTTTAGGTGATCCGGTTCTGGCTACCCGAACACATGCTGATGGTGTGGGCTATAGCACACAAAAATCTAAAAATCGGGCAGAATTCCAGTTTTATGGCAAAGAAAACCAAAAAAATGAGGAACGGTCATGGCGATGAGATGACTATTGTTCCTTAGGTCATTTTTGATGGGCCAGTAAAATCTTAGGCGATACGGGTCCGATCGCCCGGACCCACGCAGATGGCATGGGCTATAGCACACAAAAATCTGGAAATGGGGCGAAATTTTAGTTTTATGACCCTAAAATGCAAAAAAACGAGGAACTGTCATGGCGAGGCTATGACTATTGTTTCTTAGGTCATTTTTCATGGGCCGGCAAAATTTTAACTGATCCGGGTACGATCGCTCGTACCCATTCAGATGGCGTAGGCTATAGAAGACGAAAATCTAGGAGTCGGACGAAATTCCAGTTTTATGGCCCTAAATGCCAAAAAACGAGGAACGATTATGGTGAGGCGATGATTCTTATTCCTTAGGTTGTTTTTTATAGGGAAGCAAAATTTTAGGCGATTGGTGTCTAGCAGCCGGGCCCATGCAAGTGGGTGGCTATAGCACACGAAAATCTGGAAATCGGGAAGAATTCTAGTTTTATGGCCCTAAAACACCAAAAACGAGGGATAATCATGGCGAAGTGATGACTATTGTTCCTTAGGTCATTTTTGATAGGCCGACAGAATTTTAGGCAATCTGGATCCGTGCGACCAGACTTGTGCAGATGGCGAGATCAATATCACACAAAAATTTGGGAATCGAGCGGATTTTCTATTTTATAGCGCTAAAACGCGAAAAAGTTAGGAACGGTCATGGTGAGGCGATGACTATTGTTCCTTAGGTTGTATTTGATAGGTTGATAAAACTTTATGCTATCCGGGTCCGGTAGTCCAGACCCATTAAGATAGCGTGAGCTATATCACTCGAAAATCTAGAAATCGGGCGAAATTCTAATTCATGACCCTAAAACGCCAAAAAAAAAAAAAACGATCATGGCTAGGCAATAACTATTATTCCGTAGGTCATTTTTGATGGTCCGGCAAAATTTTAGGCGACCCTGGTCCATTCGTCTCGACCTATGAAGATGGCGCGGTCTGTAGCACACAAAAATTTGAGAATCGGGCGGAATTCTAGTTTTGTGGCGCTAAAACGCCAACAAATGAGGAACGGTCATGGCGAGACAATGACTATTGTCGCTTAATTCATTTTTCATGGTCCGATAAACTTCGAGGCATTTGGGTCCGGTAACCTAGATCTATGCAGATGGCGTGGGCTATAGTACATAAAAATATGGGAATCGGGTAGAATTCAAGTTTATGGCCCTAAAATGCCAAAAATGAGGAAGGGTCATGGCAAGGCAATGACTATTGTTCCTTAGGGGCGAAATTTCAATTTTATGGCCGTAAAACGCCAAAAATCGAGGAACGGTCATGGCTAAATGATAACTATTGTTCGTTAGGTCGTTTTTTATGAGCCGACAAAATATTAGGTTATTCGAGTTCGGTCGCCCAAATGCATGCAGATAGCGTAGGCTATGAAAATCGGGCGGATTTCCAGTTTTATGACCCTAAAACGCCAAAAATCGAGAAACATTCATGGAGAAGTGATGACTATTGTTTTTTAAGTTGTTTTTGATGGGCCGGCAAAATTTTAAGCGATTGGGGTCCTGTCGCCCAGATGCATGCAGATAGCGTGAGTTATAACATACGAAAATCTGGGAATCAGGTGAAATTCTAGTTTTATGACCATAAAATGCAAAATATCAAGGAACGGTCATGGCAAAGCGATGAGTATTGTTTCTTAGGTCGTTTTTTATGGGCCGGTAAAATTTTAGGAGATTCGGGTCTGATCACCCGAATGGATGCAAATGACATAGCCTATAGCACACGAAAATCTGTGAATCGGGCATATTTCCAGTTTTATGCCCTTAAAATGCCAAAAATGAGGAACGCTCGTGGGGAAGTGATGATTATTGTTTCTTAGGTCATTTTTTATAGTTCGACAATATTTTAGGCGATTCGGTTTGGTCGCAATTTTATGCCCCGAAAATGCCAAAAAATGAGGAACGCTCATAGGGAAGTGATGAGTATTGTTTCTTAAGTCATTTTTTATAGGCCGATAATATTTTAGGCGATTCGAGTCTAGTCGGCCAGATGCATACAAATGGCGTGGGTGCCCACGAAAATATGGGAATCGAACGAAATTCCAGTTCTATGCCCTAAAACGCCAAAAAATAGGGAATGACCACGGCAAAGCGATGAATATTGTTCCTTAGGTCGTTTTTTATGGACCGGCAAAATTTTAGGCGATCCAGGTACCTATGCAAATGGCATGGGCTATAGCACATGAATATGAGAGAATCAGGCGAAATTCTTGTTTTATAGCCCTAAAATGCCATAAAACGAGGAACGGTCATGGCGAGGCGATAACTATTGTTCCTTAGGTCATTTATATGGGCATGAAAAATATTAGGCAATCCGAGTCCAGTCTCCCCGACCCATGCAAAATCTGGGAATCAAGCGAAATTCCAGTTTTATGGTTCTAAAACGCCAAAAAAGAGGAACGGTGATGACGAGGCGACGACTATTGTTCCTTAGATCGTTTTTGATGCGCGGAAATTTTTTTAGGTGATCTGTGTCCAATCTCCCGAACCCATGCAGATGGCGTGGACTATAACACTCGAAAATTTAGAAGTTTGGCGGAATTCCAAATTTATGGCCCTAAATGCCAAAAAACGAGAAACGATTTTGGTGACATAATTACTATTGTTCCTTAGGTCGTTTTTAATGGGTCATCAAAATTTTAGACGATCCGGGTCTGGTAACCTAGACCCATATAACTGGTGTGGGCTGTAGTACACGAAAATCTGGGAATTGGATGAAATTCCAATTTTATGGCCCTAAAACGCCAAAAAAAGATGATAGATCGTGACGAGGCTATGACTATTTTTTTTAGGTCGTATTTGATAGGACGACAAAATTTTAGATGATTTGGGTCTGGTCGCCGGGATCCATGCTAATGGCGTGAGCTATAGCACATGAAAATCTAGGAATCGGGCAGAATTCTAGTTATATGGTCCTAAAACGCCAAAAAATGAGGAACGGTTATGGCGAAGCGATGACTATTATTCATTAGGTTGTTTGTGATGGGCCGGCAAAACTTTAGGCTATCTGGGTCCACGCGGCCTGGACCCATGCAGTTGGCGTGGGCTATAGCATTAGAAAATTTGGGAATCGACGAAATTCCAGTTTTACGGCCCAAAAATGCTGAAAAATGAGAAGCGATCATGGAAAGACGATGAATATTGTTCCTTAGGTTATTTTTGATGGGCCGAAAAAATTTTAGGCTATCTGGGTCCGGTCACACGGACCCATGCAAATGTCGTGAGCTATAGCATTCGAAAATCTAGGAATCGGGCAAAATTCTAATTTTATGATCCTAAAACGCCAAAAAATGAGAATCGATCATAGCGAGGCAATGACTATTCTTCCTTAGGTCGCTTTTAAAAGGCCGGCAAAATTTTAGGCCATCAGGATCTGGTCACCTAGACTGATGTAGATGGCGTGGGCTATATAGCACACGAAAATATGAAAATCTGGCGGAATTCCTGCTTTATGGCCATAAAAGCCACAAAACGAGGAACAATCATGGCGAGGCGATGTCCATTGTTGCTTAGGTCATTTTTTATGGGCTAGATAATTTAGGTGATTCAGGTCCGGTCGCCCAGACTCATGCAGATGGCGTGGGCTATTGCACACGAAAATCTCAGAATCGGTTGGAATTCTAATTTTTTGGCCTTAAAATGCCAAAAAATGAGGAACAATCATGCGAGACGATGGTTATTTTCCCTTAGGTCGTTTTCGATTGGCCGGCAAAATTAGGCGATCTACATCTGGCCTAGACCCATGCAGATGGCGTGGGCCATAACACACGAAAATCAGAAAAACAGGCGGAATTCCAATTTAATGGCCTTAAAACGCCAAAACATGAGAATCGGTCATGGCGAAGCGATGATTATTCACTCTTAGGTCATTTTTGATAGGCCAAAACTTTTTTTTTGGCGATCCAGGTTTGGTTGCCCGGACCCACATAGATGGCGTGGGCTATAGCACACGAAAATTTAAGAATCGGGCAGAATTCCAATTTTTTGGCCCTAAAACGCCAAAAAAAGAGGAATAGTCATGGCGAGGTGATGACTATTGTTCCTTAGGTCGTTTTTGATGGCCAGACAAAATTTTAGACGGTTCGGGCCCGGTCGCCTGAACCCATGCAGATGGTGTGGCTATAGTACATGAAAATCTAGGAATCAGGCGAAATTCTAGTTTTATGGCCCTGAAACACCAAAAATGAGGATCGGTCATGACGAGGAGATGACTATTCTTCCATATGTCATATTTGATAGGTTGGCAAAATTTTAGGTGATCTAGGTCGGGTCGCCCAAACCCATGTTGATTGTGTAGGTTATAGCACATAAAAATGTGGGAATCGGGTAGAATTCCAGTTCTATAGCCCTAAAATACAAAAAAATAAGAAACGGTCATGACGAGACGGTGACTATTGTTCTTTAGGTTGTTTTTGATGGGCCGGCAAAATTTTAGGCTATCGGGGTCCGCTCGCCTGGACCCATGCAGAGGGCTTGGGCTATAGCATTCGAATTTGGGAATCAGGTGAAATTCAAGTTTTATTGCCCTAAAAAGTCAAAAAATGAGGAAAGGTCATGGAGAGACGATGACTATTGTTCCTTAGGATCGTTTTTGATCGGTCGGCAAAATATTAGGCTATCTGGGTTCGGGCGACAAATGGCGTGGGATATGGCATTTGAAAATCTGGGAATCAACGAAATTCAAGTTTTATGACGAGAACGGTCATGGCGAGGCGATGACTGTTGTTCCTTAAGTCATTTTTTATGGGCCGGTAAAATTTTAAGCTATCTGGTCCGGTTGTCCGGAATCATGCAGATGGCGTGGGCTATAGCACACAAAAATCTAGGAATCGAGCGAAATTTCAGTTTTATGGCCCTAAAACGCCAAAAGACGAGGAACGATCATCGCGAGGCAATGACTATTGTTCCTTAGTTCATTTTTGATGGGTCGGCAAAATTTTAGGCAATCCTGGTCGTGTCTCCTGGACCGCTGCAGATGGCATGGGCTATAACACACGAAAATCTGGGAATGAGTAACGGTCATGACGAGATGATGATTATTTTTTCTTATGTCATTTTTATGGGCAGACAAAGCTTTAGGCGATGCGGGTCCAGTCACCTAGACTCATGCAGATGGCATGGACTATGGCACATGAAAATTTAAAAATCGGACGAAATTCCAGTTTTATGTCCCAAAATGCCAAAAATTAGAACAGTGATGGTGTGAGTTATAGCACATGAAAATCTAGGAATAAGGAGGAATTTCTGGTTTATGGCCCTAAAAGGTTAAAAAATGAGGAACGACTATGGCGAGGCAATGACCTTGGTTCCTTAAGTCGCTTTTATTTGGGCCAGCAAAATTTTAAAGCCATCAGAGTCTGATTCTCCAGACCAATACAGATGGCGTGGGCTATAGCACATGAAAATCTAGGAATCAGGCGAAATTCTAGTTTTATGGCCCTAAAATATCAAAACCAAGGATAGGTCATGGCGAGATGCATGCAGATGCATGGGCTATATCACTCAAAAATCTGCAAATGAGTAAAATTCTAATTTTATGGCCTTAAAAAGCCAAAATGAGGAACTGTCATGGCGAAGCGATGACTATTATTTCTTAGGACATTTGTGATGGGCAGGCAAAATTTTAGGCGATTCGTGTCCGGTCGCTCGGATGCATGCAGATTACGTGAGCTATAGCACACGAAAATCTAGGAATCTGGTGGAATTCTACTTTTATGACCATAAAATGTAAAGTATCGAGGAACGGTCATGGTGAAGCGATGACTATTGCTCCTTAGGTCATTTTTTATGGGCCGACAAAATTGTAGGCGATCCGGATCCGGTCGCCCAGAAGCATGCAGATGGCATTGTTTATAACATACGAAAATCTGAAAATCGGGCGAAATTCTAGTTTTATCGCCTAAATGCCAAAAACGAGCAACGTTCATGGTGAAGCGATGACTATTATTCCTTTGGTCGTTTTTTATGGTCTGACAAAATTTTGGGCGATTTGGGTTCGATCACCCGGATGCATGCAAATGGCATAGGCTATAGCACACGAAAATCTAGAAACAGGGCAGAATTCCAATTTTATGGCCATAAAACGCCAAAAAATAAGGAAGGGTCATGGCGATGCGGTGATTATTGTTTATTAGATCACTTTTCATGGGCCCGTAAAATTTTAGCGATGAATATTTTCACTAGGCCGTTTTCTATGGACATATGAAATTTCAGGCAATCAGAGTCCATCAGATTCTTTTTTACAAAATTAGCATATATTAATAAACATGAAATTTCACAAATTCATATCGCATGACCTTGCAAACGTCATAAATTGAACCCGAAAGTCATGGCGAAGCAATGAGTATTGGTCACTATTTGTTTCCTACGGACTTACGAAATTTTAGGCCAATCAAAGTTCATAAAAAAAATTACAAAATCATCGTGTACTAATACACACGAAAAAGTAAATATAATTATAAATTTGTATTGCATGGCACCGAAACATCAAAAAATGTACCCTGAACATCATGGCGAAGCGATAAGTATTGGTCGCTAGGACGTTTTCTATATGGACCTACGAAATTTCAAGTCAATCGAAGTTCGTAAAAAAGATTCTACAAAATCAGTACGTACTAATACACAGAAAAAACAAATATAATCACAAATTTGTGTTCCATAATTCTAAAACCTCATAAAAAGAACCCAAAGTCATGCAGAAGCAATGAGTATTGGTCATTATGCATTTGCCTATGAACCTAGGAAATTTCAGGCCAATCAGAGACACATTTTTTTTACAAAATCTCCATGTACTAATATATACAAAAAAGTGATTATAATCATAAATTTGTGTTGCATGACCTCGAAACACTAAAAAAATGAACCCCAAATTCATGGTGAAGCGATGAGTATTTGTCACTATATCGTTTCCTATGGACTTACGGAATTTCAGGCCAATCGGAGTCCGTAAAAAATTGAAAATTAGCATGTACTAATACAGACGAAAAAATGAATATAATTATAAATTCATATTGTATGATCCTAAAACACCATAAAATGAACATGAAGTCATGGCGAAACGATGAATATTAATCTCTAGACCTTTCCTATGGACATACAAAATTTCAGGTCAATTGAAATCAGTTAAAAAAATTCTATAAACCTAAGAAATTTCAAGTCGTTCCAGGTACATTTTTGATCCACCGCGATAGCCTGCTATCGGAACTTTCTAGTGTCACCTTGGTGTTGCACTATTACCTTGGCCAGGCGCACCCCACCAAACGTAATTCAAAGTGTTTTTTGCCCAAATATAAGTGCATGCAATGAATGTTGTACTCATGCCTTTCTAAGAGCATGCAAAATTTCCTTTGTTCATTGTTTCTCTTAAATGGTTACCTTAGTTTAAGAACCAGATGTTAAATTTTCCTACTTCTTAATAAGAGCGAATACATGCTCCTCTCGGTCAATATGTGTGTTCACATGGAATTAATAGTTAGTCTGAGAGTACTTTTGTAAGTTCATGTTAATCACCCACGAATTAGTAGCATATTTGCGGGATCTATCGAGTGGAAAACCGGGATGTCGATACACCGAAGAGCTACCAAACACGATCACCAACAAGAGAATAGCAAGTGCTGGCTTGGGACTTGGGGCTCCTTAAGCTTGGGTTCGCTTCGAGCTTGCGTTCGACCTTGACTTCGAAGTTGGCTCCTAGACCCAACTAACAATAAACTACAACACCAGATCTCCTACGGATAATACCCTAAAAGAAATCCGTAAAGCTTGGCTCTACACGTGGTGTTTTTTGTGAATTGTAAAACTGAATACATATCGTCTCTTCTGTGTTGTTTCTGTGACTTTTTTGCTTCTCAAGTTCTTCCTCTTCTTTACTTCGTCTCTATTGATAATCACTTTTGCTAAAGATATGTCTTTCCCAATTTTTTGATTTTTACTAGTTAATAGTAACATATATTATTTATTGTTAATTATTGTATATGGCAGATTATTCATAGGATTAATTTTATTTTTAAGTTAATACTGAGATTTTAAATTCACTGAAATTTTTGATTTTATGGTTAAATTATTCATGAGTTTTGAACGTCTCTGTTCTCTCTATACTCCACCACTATGATCGAATATCTTTACTGTAAATATATTGGCTATCTCTGTAACGCGTAAGCTAATTAATTTTTCTTACTTTTCCTTTAGTATGTGTTGAATATCTAAATATTTTTTTGGCTATTGAAGGTTTAATTTTGTTCCTATTCCATTTTTTCCTTTTTTCTTTTGTTGTGTTTGATTTTTGTTATTAAACAGTTGATTTAAGTTTAATGCTATGAAGAAATAGTTGATTTAGGATGAAGTTGAAGGGCAGACTGAAGGAGGAACTTCTTGTTCTCTCATTGATTTGTCTCCTGCTAGATCTACTCTTAATAGCATTAATTTATTTGTTTGATTGATATGCAAATGGCTAATTTGTATGAAATTGGCTTGATCCTTGTAATGCTTGGCATTTTGCAGCTGAATAAAATTCTATTTCATAGTTTTCACTTAAAATTAATTTATTTTTTATGCCATGGATCACCAAGTTTATTGTCAGATTTAATGTGAACTGTAAATCATCTAGGGTACTAGACGGTGGCGGATCCAGTATTTTAAGGTCGTCGGTGCTCACTCTCTGGCCAAGAATTGATCCCTTAACCACTTCATATTTGTGCACTCTATTCTCATCTCTTAACAAAGCACCCTGAAAACTCTTTATTTAATGGGTGTTTGCTAGTTCTTTTATAACAATATTTCCTGTATTTTCTATATAATTATACAGAATTTGCGTCGGGGTTAATGAGTGCTTGCGTCGGGGTTAATGGGTGCTCCAGCACCCGGTACGTAGAACGTAGATATGCCCCTGCATATTTTGAGAATCTGTCAACCACGACCATGATTGATGCCATTCCGTTTACCTTTGGAAACCCACCGATAAAGTCCATAGAAACTGATATCGATGGCCTTTCCGGAATAGGAAGAGGTTGCAGCAAGCCTGCCTCCTTCTTGCGTTCTGTCTTGTCCAGCTGACAAACTAAGCAAGTTGTAATAAGCCTCCAAACTCGTGATTCTTTGTATTATCTGAGAGATAATAAAAGTTGGGCATTTGCCTGTAAACACTGTGTGCTTACTTCTGATTTATCACCTAAGTGCAAAACAGGTGCGCGTGTAGGCTGAAGTTGGTTGCGAACTGACCGTCGAACAGTGGTGACAAAGAAAAAAATCAACCCTGGTACTAGAGGCCATTATATATGAAATGCATGCCGGCCTGGTGTATACAAGAAACTCAAGTACACCGTTAATAGAAAATTGACAGACAAGGACTACGATTTGTATATTAATATGATGTTGTCTCTGACACTACCTTGGCTATATTTTTGAGGTGTATTAATGGCTTCAACTCGCTACACCTTTAGCTTTGATATATACTCATTTTAATATTTTTTTCCACTCTTTTTTTATCAGCACATTTCTTCTCTTTTACTTTTTAAATACAAAATATACACATTAACAAAGCAATTGTTAACAAATAACTTGTGAGAAGACAAGTTAGTAAGGTCATTGAAAAAATAATTAACTTTTAGAATAAAAAAGACTGCATAAGATTTTTGAAACATAACCCCTCTAGGATGTTAAGCACATACGAATGATCAAATAGAACATGTAACTGTAATTGGAGAGGTTTGATATTTTATTGGGTACTTTGAAATTAATTTGGATTATGGCTTGAAAAATTGGATCGGTAAGGTAAGGTTTAGCTCGGTATGTGTTTGCTTAGGTCCTATGCCTTTGGATACACCCGAATGGTTATTAGATTACATGCCCTCGTGAGACTTCGACAGCAGCTACACCATGACTCCTCTACATGAGGCTGCTATACAGGCAATGTGAGGCGCAGAGGAGTAATTATATAGCCAAGTCATATAGGCGACACTAATCGAGTTTTTGTCCTCCTTACTTGTACTTTTCCTTTGCGGTTTGTTTTTATTATGAATAAAATCTTATCATTTGCCCAAAAAAAAAAAAAAAAGAGAAGACAGAGACACACAGGAAAAGGGGAAGAAATAGTGTGTGACGAAATTGCTAGAGACGGATGTTGTTAATGCTCTTTAGCTAGATTGGCATCTGGATATATATGTTGGAGCATTTGAAAATACTAGTTGCTTCATTGAATTTGCTTTACTAATAGGCTCACGTTTCGACTTTGATCGTTATGGACTAGTATCAAGATGGAGTCCTAGACAGGCGGATCTAATTTTATATCTACCAAACAGATTTCTAATTAGTTTGTACTCTGAAGTTTGAAAATCTCATAAATTGCATGATAACAATGAAAAAATCTGAATATAAATGTTAGAGAATTTGGTGGCATGACACTGTTAATGATGTAGGAGATAAGTTTCACTGGTTTATTATGACGACTATTACAATAATAATCAATCTAGCTAACAGGTTCAATGTTCTTGAATTGTTTCTAAACAAGAGTACAAAAATGTAGAATTTAGAAACTCTTTGTTATACAAAAACGTGAATTTAACTGCAATATAGTGTCAAACATAGCTCGTCCAACTGAACAACATGGCCTTGCCGCCCCGCCACTAGCAGAAGCTAAGCGCTTGAAAAGCGCGCTAAGAAAGGTTGCTTCTGTCGCCCTTTCTGTGCAACAGTCCACCAGTAGTAGAAGAGAGGGTTACCGTGCATACAAGAGTCTTCCAGTTCTTACGGAAACTCTTTCTTACCAGTCAATCAAGTAGTACAAGAACTGTATCTTATCTTATAGCCCGGCGCGGCAGGTCGCCTTTTAAATTAAGTAATACCTAGTAAAGGGGCTTGGGCTCAAAAGCCGGCCTTACTCAACAAGCACCTTTCTTAGTAAGATTGCTTGTTTCCACTCATTGAAGATTCTATCTACAAAAGAAGGTCAACAGGAGATACTCAAATAGCTCTCACTGACACCAGAAGGTGAGGTCGTCTTTCTTTCCAGCCGTAGTATTCTAAACAAATGTTGTTTGATTTAATGTAGATGTTCAGTTACTTACAATCGCAGTCGCAGATGCTAACATGCTTAAACTTTTTTTTTGGCTTTTAATTAAGCTCATTTTTTATTTACTTTTACAACATGACTTTAGTGAACAAGAATCTTTTCGTAATTTAGGTGGCCAATTAATCATTTGGTGAGGTAGCTGCTCTCTACCAAGCAGAGTATGTTTGTAGGCTTTTCTTATGTTTGTTACTTTAGATTAATGTCAATTTAACTGAAAAACAGCCAGCTTTGATCTTTCGTCGCAAAGGTTAATTGGCTAAGATACATGTTCAGTAGCTTATGGTGGCATCTATAGATACGAACATACTTCATATAATTATTCTTCTGAAAATATTTTTTTTTGAGTTACAAGCCTGAGTTGCAGCCATTTGGAGACATGTACATAAATACAATATATGAGATTCACTATTGGTATGTAAATATTGCCCATTTTACTATTTGAAAAAGATAAATAAAAATCATTATTGTATAAAAAGATTAAAATAATTGTTTGATTTATTCTGATGCGAGTTTTAGTGATCTATCATTTTCCTTCACTTTTTCATTGATTTGTGGGTTTTTTGATTTTAGGTGTAATGGTTTGATTTATGCATCATTTTAGGATTCTCTATTGATGTTTCTGTTTCATACATGCCTAAACAGTTAGGTTCTCCAAAAATTAGTGCATTTAGAGGCATCAGAAATAGGTCACCAATGCTATGCAGAAACAGCCGATTTAGAATGCAGTTGAAGGGAGATTGGAGAGACGAATTTTTTTGTTCTCTCTGTGATTTGCTTGCTGCTCAATCTGATTAACAGTGTGTGAGTGTGAAGATAGTTGATTATGCCATATGGGTTCTCTCAATAGTGATTGTAGCTTAAATGTAAAAAACAGATGTTCAACACGTTTAAATGTGTGAAACTTCTTCATTAAGATTATTGGACTTTAATGTTTATTAACAACGTGCTGTTCTTATATGGTATTCTTTTATATATTAATTTATCAAAAGGTTGCATGAAAAGTAGCTCAATGCAATCAAACTCATCTCTATCATATGGCCTTTAGCTATCGATTTTGGTTGGCCTAGAAGGAGGGTCGGCCTAATTGTTCTTTTGAACAAACTTTTAAGATAGTATACATATATATTTGTACTGTAGACACTGCTCGATATAATTACTGCATGTCATGCATTATATCTAGAAGATCAAATAGTCTTGTACATTCTTCTAAACTGATTATGAACTAAATTTAGTATTACAACAATGATATTAATTCATTCTTTTGTCTACTGAAAATACACTGAGGAATAAATAATGAGATAACAACAACAAGAAGCCCCAGGGACTTCACTGGGCATAAAAACTGAGTTACGCTATATATATATATATATATATATGAAAGAGTATAAACTAATAGTGCATTTGGCAAATCAAAACGTTCTGATTAGCTGATAATACTAGCATTAATTGAAAATTTTTGTGATGGATTCATGAGACAAGTTCAATTAATGGGAACCTTTGGTTTAGGCAAAAGAGTTTATTCTTTTATTTTTATTTTTTTTACTTTTGGTTTATGATAATTTTATTCCTCTTAGGTACAATGCTAGCAGTTTCCATTGTGTAGCGTCCCACACTGGAAGTAGAAGAAAGCAGAACAAAAGGGAAGTAGTATAAAACAGATGGGCCTTGCACTTTGAAAAGCATACCTTTCTCGGCCTTTTGGCTAAGATCAAGTGTAGTATCTGTTCTTATCAGTTTAATATCTGATATGTGAGTCATTGACTCACACGATATTAACTTAATTTTTTAGGGGGAAAGTCCATAATGGTAGCTTGCTATCAGGGCTTTCAAGTGTCGCCTTGGTGTTGCACTATAGCCTTGGCCTGGCATACCCCTCCAATTGTAGTCTAAAAGTGTTTTGGTCTAAATACAGCTATGATTTTCATGTCTACAACAGCTAATTGGATTTTCAACAGAGTATTTTTGGCTCTTTAATGGTAAAATTATATTTGTGTGACCTACAAATTACGATTTCGAGCTGTAGAAACACTACTAATGGTCTATATCACACCCCTTGGGTGTCAGCCCTTTTGCCAGACTCTCCGTGAACGCGTAATACTTTATGCATCGGGCTGTTCTTTTTTAGTAAAACTTTAGCATTCACAGTTGGAAGTACACCATGGTAGCTTGCTATGAGGGCTTTCAAGTGTCGCCTTGGTGTTGCAATACTGCCTTGGCCTGGCACCCCCCTCCAATTGTAGTCCAGAGTGTTTTAACTACATGCACCCCCCTCCAATTGTAGTCCAGAGTGTTTTAACTACATGCAATTGATGTTGTGCTCATGCCTTGGTTTTCACATGGAAAAAAATTAAAGGACACACAAATCAGTGAGATGATTTCAAACAAAAATTTCCAGCATCTTGGTGCTCAAAATTTAGCTTCTCAAATTTTCTTCCCTTTAGGCGACGCCAATTAACCAAAGTTTTTTAAATAAGATAAATCCGAGTTTGTTCTGGATTTTATACCTTTTTATATCGTAGATCAAGGATTTATTTTCATTTGTAGTCTATTCTTTTCCTTACCAGTATCTTGATTATGATTATTTTCTAGTATTCTATATTACATGCCACAGTAATTAAGAACTAAGATCCTATATCTTTCACTCAAGAGAGTTTAGGTTTTCTTCTATTTTGCTTCTAGGGAAACATTCAAGTTGAATATAAGAAGAAACATTGATTGAGTCAGAAAAGAGTTTAATCTTTCCTTTTTGTCCTTTTGAATTGTGATTTTTCTGTTTGGAAGAATTCTTGGCAGTTTCTGTTGTGTATTGTCCCATACTGGAAGCAGAAGGAAGCCAAGATAGCAGGGAACAAGTATAAAACAGATGGACCTTGCACTTTGTAAAGCATACCTTTCTCGGCCTTTTGGCTAAGATCAAGTGTAGTATCTGTTCTTATCAGTTTAATATCTGATATGTGAGTCATTGACTCACACGATATTAACTTAATTTTTTAGGGGGAAAGTCCATAATGATAGCTTGCTATCAGGGCTTTCAAGTGTCGCCTTGGTGTTGCACTACAGTCTTGGCCTGGCACACCCCACCAAATCTAATTTAAAATTTTTGAAAAAAATGAAACAATGATAATTATGTGGTAAAATTATATACAAAGTCATACATGATCTTCACAGGTTTAGTTACTTCAAATTTTGGAATAAGCTGAATTTGTACTTTTGTTAGGTAAATCTAAGGATTTCCACTAGTACACATACATGTAAAAAGTTGTAGAGAACCCTTCAAACTAAAACAAGTTATTAAGATTATTTTTAAATAGAAGCATCAGACACAATTTATTACTTCTTAAATAGTTGATCTGACTCCCCTCTAGCCCCTCCAGATGTGAATCAAGATCCAAAAGTCAGTAAGTTCAACATAATTGTAATTTTATTTTAATTTGTTTGCATATATATACATTGTTTGAGTCGAAAGTAAATGATTCGATTGAACTCACAGAACCGGCCTTTTAGAAGCGACGAGAAGACATTTATGTATTTTCTACGATCAATAGCACGTTCCTGGATTGGAAATGAACAATGAAAAAGAAGACAGGGGTGCAGTGGTAGTACTTGTAGACATATAGTTACAGACTCCTAAATGAGCAAATAAATCTTGCTACATTCCTAAAATGATAGTCACAAAACCTCATAAACCTGATCCAAAAGAATAAGCATCAAATCCAAATTCTCCCCCTTCTAACATGGCTCCATCTTGTTGTTCCTGCGTCACACAAATAAAATCCTTTAGTATGTTCATTTATGTCTTGCAATATGAGACAGCAAATTCATATAAACAAATTACATATACTAATCCAAGTCACCAATTTAAGAGTCATTTCCTCAAGAAAAGCTTGATCAGTTATACTTGGGACTTATATTGCGCGGACTCTCCAAAATGTTACAGCACCCATGTCGGATCCTTCAAAAATACACTACTTTTGAAGGATCCGACATGCACCCGACGATATTTCTGGAGAGTCCGAGCATCATAGCTTGAGACTGAGGATTTAGGTAAAAAAAGGGACAGTCCAGTGCACTAAGCTCTCGCTATGGGCGGGGTCCGGGGAAGGGCAGGACTACAAGGGTCTATTTTACGCAGCTTACCCTGCATTTGTACAAGAGGCCGTGGAATTCATCTTTATTTCAAAATCAATAGTACATATCCAACTTACATTTGTATGCGGCGTTCTAGATTACCGCTCAGGTCTTAGAATCTAATAGGTATAACTTCTGAATAAAACATTTGAAAGCTTAAAATAAGAAAGCAAGTGGAAAAAAGGTTATCTTACCCGTTTCATTGCACTCATTAGATCATCAAGGGAGCCATAGCCCTGAGGAAGAAATCCAACTTGTTGCTTTGTTGTCTCTAAGAGATAGTCTGCATTTGTCCTCGTCCTCGAGTCGGGACTATGTTGTATGAGTGCTGAAGAACCTCCATTTGATCTTCCAATCAAAGAGACGTCCACCCCAGCATTGCTGGAAACTTGAGAGCTCATGTTGCCAAAAATATGGTTTGAGTTGTGGGAATAATGTTGGTTCTGATCCGGCCACCGTTGGTAGTGTGCTTGGTTCATAATCTGATCACCACCCCCTAAACTTTCCAGACATTGTGTTTCTCCTCTTAAAGCTTCAAAAGGTAGGGATACTATGGTCGAGGAAGAAAAATCAACAGTGCTGTTCTGCAACTGAGGGCAGGCTGAAATGCTATTCTCTCTTACCCTATCTTGAGGCAAATGGCTGTTACTAAAAGGTTCAGTTGAAGGAAAAGAACTTGACTGGAACTTCACAGGCTGGATAGAGTTTTGGCAATTCTCATTATATCTACTATGGTCCAGAAAATTGGACGAACCACTTTCTCCAGTATTAAAGGCGTCAGAGCTAAAAGAAGCGACGTTGAGAGAAGGTTGATTTCCAAATTCTCCCCCTGTCCGTTGTTGCTGGGAGTTCACTTGAAGCAATATAGGATTATTTAAGACATTGGACAACGAGCTGTTTGAGTTACCAACCACAGATCTAGACTCCGTGAATGTACTACTGGCCGCCGTGAGCAGTCTGTGCTCATCCAAAGGATTCAGTTCCCCCATGTGTAAGGCACGCTTACTCTGCTGCAATTGATCAAACTCCAACGATGCAGGAATTCCATGGAATAAACTAGCATTCTGGCTTACAGGTGGAACATTTGGATTCAACTTCGCAAAAGAATTCATGGAGTTGCTTGAACTTTGACCATGATTAGGTTGGAGCAGCGGCGATGATGCCAGACTGCGAAGGCTTACACCAGCAGGACTATTTAGCCTGCCAAGCATACCTCCTGATGCATATGATGATGATAAGCTGGCCTGACCATACCTTCCGGATCCAGCCAATGTTCGAAAACCACCAAGCCCGTCAAGTGAACCCATTCGCATGTAAGCAGAATCTTTTCCACCAAATGCAGCAACCATGTTGGCTTGTTGGGTTGCTTCTGAGCTGATCCTTTTTAAGTAGAGCCTATACTTCTGTGACACAAAAAGAAAAGCCTTATTAAGACTTTTCAAACTATGCACCTTTGTACTTCTCTTATGAAAAGGAAATTACGCACAGGACAACTCATAGAACACCATTGTAATTGTTATAGAGAATTACTGCATTGCTTCCCTTCATTGTATTTCAAATGCTTATTTAAAAATAAAATGCAGACATTAGCTAACAAACATTTGTGAAAATGTAGCAAGAAAATTTCTATATGATCTTTCCCATTCTTAAGTTCAATAGCCAGCTATACTCGTAAAGGAACGGGACTCAATCGCAATATATAGAACTATAAAAGAACAAAGAGAGGTTAATGCCTGAAGATGGCTAGCCACATTCTCTCTTGTAAGTCCATCAACATTCATCATGTCGAGAATCCTCTTAGGAACAGCTTCTGTGTCACAAACAGGATGAGTAACCAGTCTGCTAATATGGAAACATCCATAATAAAGATAGAAAAATACTACCATACTAATGCTAGAGAACTCACTTTCAAGGCCTAACTGATTAACAGCTGCGACAAACTTCCTATGAAGCTCTATAGACCAAACAACACGAGGTTTCTTCTGAGTTGTTGGATCGTCATCATCATTTCCATTTTCATCACTTTCGTATTCTTCATCTTTCCTTTTCTTGTTAAGCTTCCCGTTTTGATCTGCGTTACCTGAAAGCTGTGGTCCTTTGCCACCTTCTCCACCTCCCAGATTTGCCTTGTCTTGATCATCAGACTTGATGTGGTTCTTAGGTTCAACTTTCTTTTTCCTTATGACATGTTGCCATATATTCTTCAGCTCTTCAAGCCGGACAGGTTTCACCAAATAGTCACAAGCACCATGAGTTATTCCTTTCATTACAAGTCTGCTATCACTGTTTGCTGACAACACTGGACAAAATAGTTCAATATAAGTAAAGGGAAGGATATTCAAAGCTTGATGCAAGAATATTTTATCAAACGGAAGCCAAGGGGAAAAGAACATCAAGGATAGATCTACAATTAAGATAAATGAAGGCATTTATGCAGTCAAACCTCTCTATAACAACATACCTATATATCAGTCATTCACTATAACAGCCATTTTTCTCGTAACCAATTTTTTATGTTATAGTTTACCTCTCAATAATAATCAAATAATATTTAAACGTCAAATGTTTTTATAGGTGTGTAACAACCTTTCACTATAAAAGCCAAGAAAACGTCAGAACAAACAAAGCTGTTATAGGGAGATTTGATTGCACTTACTTATGACGGGAAGATCCATCTCAAGACCGACAAGCTCCAGAAGTTTAAACCCATCCATATCAGGCATGTGGACATCACTGATTACCAGGTCAAATCTATCTCGATTTTCCCTCAACATCTTCAATGCTGTTCTTGCCTGACTTGTCGTAGTTACTGTGACACAACAGATCATATTCAGAAATTTGCAATGTAATTAAAGATTTTCTTGGGGGGAAGAAGAACTCAAAATAAATGAACAACAAAATCAGTTCTAGGAAGATTCAAACGACAGAGAGCAAATAATTCATATCTCCCAACAAATTTACAGTGGTATGAGCTTAGTTGAACTCCAATGAACATCTGAGAGAAAACTAGGCTTCAAACCAGACTATCCATAGGACAAATTGAAAGATCAGATACTCATATGTTCTTAGGAACCATATTGATAACTTTAACTCAGAATGAGAGAGTACAAAATGGAGAATTTGGACTTTGTTATTAACAGTTACATAGTAAAAACTAAAAAGAAAGGCCTAAAATCAAATCAAAAGAAGTCCAAAGTTACTTGAAAAAGGAACTATACCAAAAAAAAAAAGAAAAGGGAATGACTAACAGCGATTGAAAAACATGAAAAAGTCTTGGAACTATGCAAGACTTTTTCCTGGAAGTTGAGATCCAAACTGCTCCTTTAAAAATAAAAATAAAAGATCTATACTGTTCCTTTTGAAAGTCTAAATCAGAACACAGTTATAAAAGAAATGGAACAGAAAACTTCTCAAACAGCAGAAATTGCAATTAGCCTCAAAGTACAAACCAATTCAGAAAACTTTACAACAACTCCAAATAAATACCCCAAAATGAAAATTACACCAAAAGAATTTAGCAAAAACCATAGAAGCAACATACCCTGATATTGGCATTTCCTAAGCAATCCATCCAATAACTTCAAACAAATAGGGTCATCATCAACAGCAAGAACACTCATACCAACTGGAAAATTATCATAATTCTCCCTTTCCTCCACAGTCATCTTTAAAACCACAAATTGAAAAATAACCAGAAGAGAAAAAAGATCACTTAAACTGAATCTTGAAAAAAGATTAAAACTTTAGCATATAACCATAAAAAGATTAAAACTTTAGCATATTTCCTCTAATTTCCTCCACAGTTATCACTAAACCAAATTGAAAAACACCCAAAAGCTAAAAGAGATCACTTAAACTGAATCTTGAGAAAAAGATTAAAACTTTATCATAAAACCATAAAAAAGGTGATTTTCTTAAATCTTTCTTGAAAACCCAAATAAGCTAACAGCTTGACTAAATCCAATAACTGAAAAAAAGATCAATTAAAGACAAAGATTGAAACTTTTGGAGTGGTAATAACTAAAGCTGTAAAATAATTGATAGTGATGGCCTAAATAGACTGAATTTTTTCAGCTTAACAAATACAATACACCAAATAATACACACACACAAAACCAATCAAGACTTTAACTTTTTCTTCTTCTTATTCTCTCTCTTCCCTGTGTTTGTCTTTTGCTTTTTCTGCTCACAAAAAGACATTGGTAGTAATAAAATAATGATTTTTTGCTACGTTTATATATGGACATAAAGCTATATTGTTTTATGTAGTTTGCCAGTCGAGTGAATATTTATAGTATAGTTTTGTTTATAGTCTTCTGTGTAGCTTTTTTTCAACTTTAGTACTTTACTGAACAAGAAGCATGCTTATTTGGAACTGACCTTGTAGACTTTTAAGGAAATGATCACATGTAACTCATATCTATGTACACCATTTACAACCAAAAAATCTTGGCTTCCATTTTGGATAGTAAGGCCCGTTTGGCCATAAAAAAAATTCACTTTTTAAAATTTTTTTACGTTTTTAAAAATTAATATTTGGCCATAAAATTTTTAAATTTCACTTGAAATTAAATTTCAAAAGATTTTAAAAATTTAAAAAACTCTAAAAGTTATTTTTTAAAATTTTCATTTTAAATCACTCACAAAATTTCAAAAACAGCTCCAAATTATATTATATTCAAATACAACTCTAATTTTCAAATATCGTTTTCACTTGAAATTTTCTTTCAATTTTTTCGGAATTTCATAATTCTTTTGTCCAAACTTCCACTAAGTCAAAATTACTTGACTTTTATTTAATTAATCATATATTTAAACAGCTCATGTTGTACTTTCTTCTTTTTACCACGCGATAGGTCAGCAAAGTCTGAGCGGTCGCATAGAAGAAAAGGGTTAGGTTTAGAACGTCATGAGACAGTTCTGTTTTCTTCATTGTTATTTGGATTTACCTAATTTAGAAACATTTCCAATGAAGATGTAAAAACATTTCTTTTTACATTTTGTTAATAAAGGCAAAAAGAGACTTATTAGACAACAATTGTTAAGTCTTAGGAGGTTACTGAAATTAGAACTTATAACAGGAAGGTTCGAACTGTAACGTCTTATTATTTTCTAACTATAATGGGCACACATTAAATAAACGAGTTTTTTTATGTTTATTTTCCTAAATAATTTGTTAGGGAGATTGATCAATAAGAAGTTTAATATTATAAATATAACTTATTTTCTAAAAAATGTTAATATTTGTTGGAGGAAGTTAGATGATTTACTTAGGAATTATGATGTAGCCTTTTAGTATGATTTATACTATACAATAAAGTGTTATTTTTTATTCGTAGTACTTTTTTTTCTTATCTAAGGGGTCGTTTGGTACGAACACAAGTAATGCAAGGATTGTAGTGCTGAGATTATTTTTTATCAAGTATTTGGTTTATTGTATTAAAAATTAGCTATGCAATGTATAATTTAAACTTGTGTTTGGTTTAAACTGTACAAAATCTTCTTTACAATTATACCCTTGAATATTTTTCTTTTTGTATATAAAGAAATTTAGGAAAAGGGTTTGAGAAGCGGTTTAGTAATTTTAGGGGTCGTTTGGTACGAACACAAGTAATGCAGGGATTAGTAATGCAGGGATTCGTAATGCAGGGATTGTAGTGCTGGGATTATTTTTTATCAAGTGTATGGTTCATTGTATTAAAAATTAATTATGCAATGTATAAGTCTGGATTTAGTAATTTTAAGTCTTATCCATGTATAGCTAATCCAGGGATTAGTAATCCCTTCCTTTCCTTGGTATTAGTTAATCCCTCATATGAGGTATAACTAATCCATGTATTAGGTAGGAGTAAATTGAATTGACCAACCAAACATTGTATTGGACGGATTAAATTTTTAACGGGGATTATTTTGCTTAATACGGCCTACCAAACGACCCCTTAGGGTATATCCAAGTATAGTTAATGCAGGGATTAGTAATCCTTTGGTTTCCTTGGTATTAGCTAAGCTCTCCTATGAGGTATAAGTAATCCATGTATTAGGTATGCATAAATTGAATTGAGCAACTAAATATTATATTGAACGGAATAAATTTTTATACAAAGATTATTTTACTTAGTACGGCATACGAAACCACCCCTAAAAAGATAAAATTATTAGAAATGAAGTGGATGAGTAGAATGGAATATCCGTGAAGAATCTTGTCTAATTAAAGATGATTTAGGACCTAAATGCTAATGATGTTTTTCCTTTTGTAGAAATGATTTAGAAACCTTCATTTCAGCTATTACTTTCATTGATTTGCGTGATTTAAGGTTTTATTTTCAACTTTTAAGGAAAAGACTTCCCATTAATTAGTGTATGAAATGACTAGTTAGCCCATACATGAGGCATTTTTTGGTACGAAACTGTATTTCGTTAGAAAATAGGGGTCTATAAATGAAAATAATTAGTTTTGTAGAAAAGAGGGGCTTTTTTATTTTTGGGGGGGGG
>MCJB01013338.1:213815-224362 GCA_002018475.1 Nicotiana obtusifolia | reverse complement strand
AACACAAGAGGAATACTCAAACCAGAATAAAGCTTTAATCTTTGGGCTTTTAACCCAACCCCATTTTAGCTAAAATTCATATTACACATCTACATGCAATTATTACTAATGGGTATAGTTTTTTTACCTATATTCTTGTTAAGATTGTTGATGAATTGTATGCAATGTTACTTTACTAGTTATAAGAGTTTATGAATTGCTTGTGGCACAGTTAAGGCTAAGTTTAAGTGGGGATTTTAGTGAGGGCAATTTGTGGTTGTGTTTAGAGATGGTTACATTGTTTTTAGCCTATTGAGCTTGTTTACTAGAGGAAGAACCATTGGTGTCTTTTGGATCGACAATGTGAGCAAGCTTATACACGCAGAGTTAGTATATATATTCAGTGTAAAAATAAAATAAGGACACACATAAATTGAAGTGCTATGTATTGAAATTTCGCGTTACCAACCCCAGGGAAACTCCGAATACAGGCCTAAATCATTTGTACAGACAAACTTTTTGGGTGCTAAAATCGAGAGGAAAACAACCCAGATCGTACGCTAACGTCCTTAAGCAATCACCTACCTGCTTTAAAAAAAACCCAATTGTTGTCATAGACAAGTGCCCAAGAAAAGTAACCACCAATACCCTCAGCCTTAGCAAACTTAATCTTAGTTGTAAACTTGTAATAGATCTAATGTCATCATATCCAATCCAACAACTTTGGCATTATTTTGTGTATTGAAATTGACTATATCATCATATGACAATATTCCATTAGTTGCAGGTGCTCCAATTCCATGTTCATTTGGATCTTTCAATTGCCATGTTTAAAGGATAAATAGAGAAGAAAAACAAACCAACTGAGTTAGATACTCTTGACCGTTGAATAAACCTTCTTGAGCAGAAACTGACTATAAGAATTAGAACAATAAAGTGATTTAAGAGAGTAACGAACTGTTTCTTTCTTTCTATTGATGATTCGTGTAAATTGTGATGCCTTTTAAACGGTTCAGCTCTCCCTTTATATAGTAGGGAGATCATATATCTGGTAAATTGTTATACAAGGTAAAAATCTCCATACAAGATAAAATATTTCCTGATTTGCTAATTACACGGTTTTATATATCAATGCCAAGATTCCCGTCTTGATGTTCATCCCATCACGGATTTTTCGGTTCCCCATCATTTAAGTTTAACGGCCTTCCCTTGGACATTTTCGGAGCCAGGTTCAATATAGGATCATGGGCTCGGCATTCTCGAGGTTGGACATTCCGGCCTCATATTCCGATTCGATGAATTTCAAGTTCGATCTTCGACCCTACGCATTTCGAGCCCGATTTATCGAGTAATAGTTGAACTCGACACTAACCGTATAGAGTCGTGTCCGATTTTGACCACATATAAATGGACCCCACTTCGACCATACACATAAATGATGTAGCATCAGGCACAGCAAATGCATAGAAAATGGGAGTGAAATATTTAGTAGGAATGCTTGATACGGGGGCTATTTCAGCTAACCATGCACCTTTGATTTAACAGTAGTTGCATTTTGAGATGCAAAAGATACTGGAAAATTTGTACCAGCAATTAGAAAGATGGCTAGAAAAATTAACAAGATTTTAAGCATTGTAATTTTTTCTTTGTGTTATAAGAATCTTCCTTCACTTTGTAAAAACATGAAAGGAATCAGGAAATAAATACAACAGAAATGAACATATGAGATTCTAGTATGTGATTAGTGGTAGGTAATATGTAGTCAGTGAAACTACCGGTACATGTATTAGTGCTAGGTAATATGTTGTCGGTAGAACTGCGAGATGCATGTATGGGGTCGAATTCGATCGCTTGCATAGGGAGTATCGGTTTTAGAATTTGACGATCAGCGTCAATTGAAGTCGTCATCTGATAGGCCGAGACCGGGACATCGAGAAGGGAAGTCCGAGATCGGGATATCTAGAAGAGAAGTCCGAGACCACATGTCATCGAAACGAAGCTCGAAGCCGAGGCGTTCGAGACGAGATCGTCGAGGCCGATCAGGGTAAAACATCCTATGGTAAAATTATCAGATTTGCGTAATTGAAGGACCAGAAATCTCGTGATATGTAAACATCTCGGCGGGAATCGCGGTCCAAATCAATAAAGACGTTGAATCCATTAATTCTAGGGATATCTTACCTTGTAAATAAGATTTTTACCTTGTATAGAATTCTTTTCCCTTCCTATATAAAGGGACAACACTATTGTAAACGACACACAATCTACGGTCAATATACAAAAAACTATAGTCTATTTTACTCACTTATCTGCTTCATATTTTATTTCCAAAGGATTCTAACTCAGAAAGGCTACTCAATATTGGCGGTTTGCTTTCTTCCTTATTCACTGAATTTAGTTTCTATTTCCGTTTATTCCTTAACTGTATTAAACCAGGTCACATATCCTTACAACCACATATAAATTTAATTGTTACTCGTAATTAAGGGTAAACAATGCGTTTAAGTTGATCCACACAATATCATTATTAAAAAAATACATACATGAACGTATATCGAGAATAATTAAGTATGTCATGCGGAGGCGGACCTACACTATAGGTTAAGGAGTCACGAGCACTCGGAAACTTCGGCAAAAACTCTATATATACTTGCAAATATCTTCAAAAACTACTCAAATATTAGCATAGACTGCGTATCAATAATAAATTTATACTCAATATCATAATACCCGACGATCATCGAATCTTGGGTCCGCCTCTAATGCAGTTGTATTTCTTGTAAATACCTTCACTGCCAGTTGTGATATTCATGAAATTGACGTTAACGGCACGGTTTAATTTATAACAATTTGTTGGCATATGATGAATATTTTTCACTAAGACAAGTTTAATTTCTTCGAGATTAGTCAATTTTCATTATTATGAATTTCTGAATAATGAAAAGTCACTTAGTGAATCACCGAATATTTCTATTTTCCAAGAAATATCCATCTCGTTCGTCCTTTGGATACCCGTATAACCATCGAAGGCTATTGAAGTGAGTCATTTCATTTTCACTTATGTGTTTCGATTGAATTTTGATGAACTTCTTTTCACTTTCAGCAATTCATGGAAGAATGAATCGGTAAAAAACTTATGACTGCACCAACTACAAGAAAAGACCTCATGATAGTCAATATGGGGCCTCAGCACCCATCAATGCACGGTGTTCTTCGACTCATCGTTACTCTAGATGGTGAAGATGTTGTCGACTGCGAACCAATATTGGGTTATTTACATAGAGGGATGGAGAAAATTGCGGAAAACCGAACAATTATACAATATTTGCCTTATGTAACACGTTGGGATTATTTAGCTACTATGTTCACAGAAGCAATAACCATAAATGGACCCGAACAATTAGGCAATATTCAAGTACCTAAAAGGGCTAGCTATATCAGAGTCATTATGTTGGAGTTGAGTCGGATAGCTTCTCATTTGTTATGGCTAGGCCCTTTTATGGCGGATATTGGTGCGCAGACCCCTTTCTTCTATATTTTTCGAGAAAGAGAATTGATATATGACCTCTTCGAAGCTGCCACCGGTATGCGAATGATGCATAATTATTTTCGTATCGGGGGGGTGGCTGCCGATTTACCCTATGGCTGGATAGATAAATGTTTGGATTTTTGCGATTATTTTTTAACAGGGGTTGCTGAGTATCAAAAACTTATTACCCGGAATCCTATNTTTACCTTGTATAGAATTCTTTTCCCTTCCTATATAAAGGGACAACACTATTGTAAACGACACACAATCTACGGTCAATATACAAAAAACTATAGTCTATTTTACTCACTTATCTGCTTCATATTTTATTTCCAAAGGATTCTAACTCAGAAAGGCTACTCAATATTGGCGGTTTGCTTTCTTCCTTATTCACTGAATTTAGTTTCTATTTCCGTTTATTCCTTAACTGTATTAAACCAGGTCACATATCCTTACAACCACATATAAATTTAATTGTTACTCGTAATTAAGGGTAAACAATGCGTTTAAGTTGATCCACACAATATCATTATTAAAAAAATACATACATGAACGTATATCGAGAATAATTAAGTATGTCATGCGGAGGCGGACCTACACTATAGGTTAAGGAGTCACGAGCACTCGGAAACTTCGGCAAAAACTCTATATATACTTGCAAATATCTTCAAAAACTACTCAAATATTAGCATAGACTGCGTATCAATAATAAATTTATACTCAATATCATAATACCCGACGATCATCGAATCTTGGGTCCGCCTCTAATGCAGTTGTATTTCTTGTAAATACCTTCACTGCCAGTTGTGATATTCATGAAATTGACGTTAACGGCACGGTTTAATTTATAACAATTTGTTGGCATATGATGAATATTTTTCACTAAGACAAGTTTAATTTCTTCGAGATTAGTCAATTTTCATTATTATGAATTTCTGAATAATGAAAAGTCACTTAGTGAATCACCGAATATTTCTATTTTCCAAGAAATATCCATCTCGTTCGTCCTTTGGATACCCGTATAACCATCGAAGGCTATTGAAGTGAGTCATTTCATTTTCACTTATGTGTTTCGATTGAATTTTGATGAACTTCTTTTCACTTTCAGCAATTCATGGAAGAATGAATCGGTAAAAAACTTATGACTGCACCAACTACAAGAAAAGACCTCATGATAATCAATATGGGGCCTCAGCACCCACCAATGCACGGTGTTCTTCGACTCATCGTTACTCTAGATGGTGAAGAGGTTGTCGACTGCGAACCAATATTGGATTATTTACGTAAGGGACGGAGAAAATTGCGGAAAACTTATAAGAAAACAATTGATTATAATGCTCATATCACGTTGAGATAATGTAAGCAGATTAGCAAAATCTTGTCCACTTAATCGTACTTAATTAGTTAACATGTTGGTTAGTCATATTAAACACATAAAAACAATTAACTTATGAAATTATCTATCTTGCCACGAGAAATTATTGGCATATTATTATTTCAGGGAAATATTATTTTCTATGGTTTTTAAGTTCTTAAGAATATTTTCAACTGCAACAATTATAAGTTATATAACTTTTATATTCTTCAAATCTATAATTTATTTAAAATTTTAAGAAAATAATTTTCTGATTACACAAAAACTTTTAAATGTGTTTGACTCTTGTATGGTAGATACTATCATTCTTTTTTAGACAGTCAGCATAATAATAAGCTCCTTCCCACAAATATTTCACACAAATACTCAACTTCCACTTATAATTTTGCAGTCAGGTTCCACTATTTTTCAACTCTGAGTTTATATCCAAATTATATGGGATTATATTGTATAATTTTATAAGTAATGTTTTTTTGAAAGGTATGGGGTTGAAAATTCTACGGGATCGTTTTGTACGAACAAAAGTAATGCAGGGATTAGCAATGCAGGGATTGTAGTGTTGGGATTATTTTTTATCAAGTGTTTGGTTCATTGTATTAAAAATTAGCTATATAATGTATAATCTAAGCTTGTGTTTGGTTTAAAACTGTACAATTTTTTTTTTACAATTATACCCTTGAATATTCTTCTTTCTGTATAATAAAGAAATTTAGGAAAAGGGTTTGAGGGACGATTTAGTAATTTTAGGGTCTTATCCAGGTATAGTTAATGTAGGGATTAGTAATCCCTTGATTTCCTTGGTATTAGCTAAGCCCTCCTATGAGGTATAAGTAATTCATGTATTAGGTATGCATAAATTGAACTGAACAACCTAACATTGTATTGGACGAATTAAATTTTTATACAGAAATTATTTTACTTAGTACAGCCTACCAAACGACCCCTAAAAGTACAAACAAAATATGTTCAGCCACTTGGTTTGATTGGATAAATAAACAGGTTTGCGCTTCCGCAGAAAGCTCTCTACTTCGGCTAATGAGCTTATAAACACATTTTCCAAATGTGATTTATAAGTCGCATTCGTAAATTGCATTTTTATATGTCGTATTCTTCTGTAATGTAAAGTCGCATTCATATAATGCTAATTATAAATTACATTCTTTTATTCACTTATTTATAAGCCTTGCACTTACAGTTTATACTTGCTTTCACCAAATGCGATTTATAAGTCGTAGTATTCGTCAAAGAGATAGGTTTTATAAAGTGCTAATTCTCCTAATCTTCATTTCAATTCTCCGTTGCCGGCGGAACTTCATTTTCAGGCTTCGAGCCAAAAGGAAATTGTAATTGGCATATTATGGTTCATGTTGAGTTGTCCCATATCGGTGTGATTTGAGGTTTTTGATCTCCTTATATGGTCTTGAGCAATCCTTATCTCATAAGTTAGTCTTTGGGATTGAGTTGGATCAAGTTCATTTATCAGTTCAGAGGGTTAAAGCTCTCTTGGCAGCCTCTAGGCATTCACTCTTTTCAAGCATAAGGGCTTTACCCGCTCAACCATCAGAAGAGGGCTTTTCCCATCATGCCATGAGCTCGGCTAACCACTAAATCGCTCATGCAAAAATTCTTACTAAAAGGAGGTGAAGTCTAAATCAATGGACATTAATGAACCATCATTTGATGGACGTTGCACATGACACGATAGTTCAAGGATTGTGGTTTTTAAATTCGTCAAGAATATTTCTAATTGCAATAGTTATAAGTTGTAGCATTTTTATAATCTTCAAATATAAGTGGTTTAGTAGATAATTTTTTTTCTTATTTCTCTTGCAACTGATAGACCTTTTTCATCACGGTTTAAAAATCCTTTTTGAGCAAATTAATAATTTTATAAGAAAATTTTAGACTACGATCTAAAATTTTATAAATTATTACGAACGGTTATACCACAATCTAGTAATTTATGAGCAGACAGACCCGAGTTTAATGTTGTCGAGGGCTATATTTGCAAAGTTTTTCAAATATGGACAAAATCTAAAGAATGGCCTAAAGAAGACACATTTACGAAATTTGGCCCAAAAATAAATTCCAATCCACTGGGCCTCGGGTCGCATTAGTATATAGCCTCACAAATTAGGGTTTTTGTTGTTTCAACGTTTAAGCAGCATCAGAGCTTATCGCGGAGAAACTCTAACCGGTGAAAATGGTAGGATTCTACTCAGAACTATTCAAATCAATACAAATGTAAGCTCGTGATTTTGTTTACTGATTTAATTCCAATATTTTTCTTCCGTAGCCGTCACATAAGACATTTATGATTAAGAAGAAGCTGGCGAAGAAGCAGAGGCAAAACAGGCCCATTCCTTACTGGATCCGTATGAGGACTGATAACACTATCAGGTATATTAATTTGCAGTTATTATTTTTTAATTTTTTTTTGGCCGATTTATGTTTATTTCACTAATGATATTATATTTTGTTCATTTCACTAATGAAAATTTGATTTTGTTTTTGTAGGTACAATGCTAAGCGCAGGCACTGGCGTAGAACCAAGCTAGGGTTTTAAGGTGGAAGATTGGTGCTTTATTTAGCATTTTAATGAAAAAAACTTGTCGAATTATGTTTTTCCGTTCGTTAGGAGCTTATGCTGTGATGAAACATGATATGTTTTAATTTCAATGAAGTTTATATATTGAATCACGGTTTATGAGTTTATTTCTGGTTAATTCTAGGTGTTTAATTGCTGGTTTAATAGTAATATTTGTTGATTACATTCATGCATCGACTAATCTGTATGTGATTTTCACTTGTGGGGCAGCACTGGTGAAAATTAGAATTTGTATGGGCAAATTTTCCTATATACTTAGGTCAATAGTAGAATTAACCTGTTCAAGCCCTGTGCCATGTGAACTAAGCTTTGTATTTAAGCGGAGAAGCTTAGCCATGTGCCATGTGCCTTTCTGAGTGCTTGAAAGTGAATTGAACAAACGTTTGACATGTCTGAGAGCCATAATTTTTGGCCAAAAGCTTAACTAGTTAAGACACTCAATCTGGTGTTACTTGGCACACTGATTACCTGCTCATTAGTGGCCGGTGGGATGTGCTTGCAGAGTAGTAGCGTTTACATCAATTATTAGGTCATAAACGCTTTGGACCTTGCACAGTAATACTAGTTTCTTTTTCGATGGAGGACATTAGTACTAGTTTCTTTATAATTTTCATTTTTTCTTTTTCCTTTAGATAGTCTAGCCAAGGCTTAGCTAGGATTTGTTTGAGGATGACCTCAACCAGTGCTGACCGAGCATTTGCCTGCTGAGTAATTGATGGGTCTCGTAAACCAGCTTGAGCTCTCATTGTCATCGTTCGTTGGCGAGAGGGGTTTCAGGTTTCCAAAGCTTATTCTACTGTCAGTGAGCCAGTAAATGCATGCATATGTGTGTAGATCATGAGAAAATTGATGTCTTTCATATTGTAGTAATGACATGGCAATGCAGGGGACAAGGCACAATCTCTTTGGTGTTTAATTCTTTAGGGGTTGTTTGGTCAAGAGATAAGGATAATAATAATGGGATAAAGTTTGGGATTGTATTTATTCTATGTTTGGTTATAGGTATTAGCTAATCCCAGGATAAGTTTTACACAAATGGTGGGATTGGCTATCTCATATGGAAGGCGGGATAGCTAATTCCATGGGATATCCTTGTTTATCCAACCATTGTGCCAATTGACCCCTAGAGTATACCAGCCCTCCCACATTTTATTTACTTCATATTGCAAGAATTTTGAGGCAAGAAGTGATACATTACATTGCATAGACATCTGAATTTCCTCATAACTTGGTCAGAGCTTCCATACCATTGTGTCACCCTTTCAAATAGTTTTGCACTTTTTTCCTAATTTTTAGGTCGGATTGTGCTTCATTAAGGGGTATAGAAGCGTTGCTGGGATCAGTTCTCTGTTTTAAGGGTGTAACAGTGCGATATTTATAATGTATTCTGGACTATGGTTGCACCCAGCAATTGGTTCTACTGTTTCTAGACTTAAATTTTTGTGTAATCCTCAAGTAACTTATCATTATTCTGTGAATCTGATTGTGGATTATTCTTGCTTCCCTTCGTTTTCTTCAAACACGATGCTGGTCGCAACACACATCTTTATCCCAAAAAATTTCATAACAAACTTTTTTGAAAAAAATGGAAGTTTTATAGGCAAGTCATGATTTGTTTTTTAATGTCATAAAACAATATGTTGGGCTGATACTATAACACCATTGCAAGCGATTGTGCACTACTTTTGAGTAGGGCCGTACATGGATCAGATTTGTTTGGTTTTTATCAAAGCCAAATCAACGATATCGGCTTGGATTTCGTTCGATTTTATTCAATCTTATTGTTAAATTTTTGGTAAGTAAATATATATTTAGTAAAAATATAAAAAAATTGACAAATATATTATCTATTAAAATATTCTTATGGGAGAATTGTTTTAGTAACATGTAATAGTCATTACTATATTCAATTTACTCTATTAATCTTTTTCTTATTCTAAGTGACAATCATATCTTACCATTTAATTCCATTATTTACCCTTTAGAACAAGTCTTGATTATTTACCTTTAGGACAAGTCTTGAGTACCTTTGAAAAAGAAAAGAAAAAGAGAGTATGAAGTATAAATTATGGTGCAAGGGACAATCATGGTAATTGATATGCGTGAATGAGACTTACCCTTCATTGTGGCACTAGGGCCTGGTTAGAAGTAAATTCAAATATTTTGTTTTAGCATTAACTTAAAAAGATTACTCAACCATATATGCATTATGTATAACACTTTAATGCATAACTTCAAATATACTCTTTTTCTCATCATGCTATTTCCACAAATAGGATCTCCACTTTTTGTTAAATCAAAATTACACAAAAGTTAGTCGAATTTTTTCACGTGACGAACACAAATAAAAATGAAACATAGTTGTACAAACGTTAAAATCTAGTAGTAATGATAATTTGATGTCTAATAGTAACGATAACTGTCAAGGACACGGAGCCCAGCACCATCTGCCCGAGCAAGGTACTCAACCTTTGGAAAGGGTCTTTAATGTGAATTGCGAACAACCCACAAGGGTGGTATGATTGAAAGCGATCGGAAAGCGAAGCCCTTCCTTCCAATCCAAGCCGGCGAAGCCGCCCCTATATCTAACCACCGCTCACCTCGATCACATATTGACACGTTCATGATGCATCATAATCAAAAGACCGTAAAGTAAAAAAGATCTATGCATTAGTGTACTGTCATGATCACATATTAGCTCGAATTTGCATAGATTACGATCTAAAGCTTTTACATTGGTAACGGAAAAGAAGTAGTCGTGTGTATCTTTACTCCTCTGACATCATCAAGATCATCATTTTAGATATTAGCAAAGCACTTAAAGTTAGTCATATTTACAAAATGTACTGAACAACTAAAGTAATAAAGGATTAATCAATAGGCAAAAATATACTTGCAAAAAGTGGCAAGCACACAACATTTAGAAGGATATAATGCATTTCAAATAAAGGTTTTAGAATAGCGTTATTTTCTTGAACATAAGAAGGTAAGTGGAGTAATAAAGGCATATATGTAGGGGTAAAATAGACCTTTAGAAATAGCACCAACAAAAGAGG
>MCJB01013338.1:186343-204403 GCA_002018475.1 Nicotiana obtusifolia | reverse complement strand
CCCCCCCCCCCACAAAAAAAAATAATACAATTTGAATTGCGAGAGTCAAATGAGCTGCTCTTTTGACCCTAATTTTTAATTTTTATATGTCTTTTAAATATTTTGAATTGTTAAGTAGTGTGATTTATAATACTTTTTATATAGTTTCTAAATACGTAAATTTTATTTAAAAAACTAAAATAAAAAATTCTATATCCGAATTCTTGGTAAATTTGATTTCTGAAATCTAAACTGTATCTATTCTTTTTGGGACAAAGGAAATATTATTTTATGCTCCATTTGGCTGTATTTTAATTTGCAGCATAAGTAAGGGCGGTATAAATTTGGGAGGATATACCAATAAGGTTGTGGTGGAGTGATAAGTATTGCTTCATCCTTAACCAACAGTCTCGGATTTGAGCTTTAAGTATGGAGTCGTCTTTATTAGGGAGCGCTTTTACCCCAATATTGAATTTCCCGATACAAATTCAGATATGATCGGACTCCTGTGCACCGGGTGAGAAATGATTTTTTTTTTTTGTGAGGATGTGTTTCTCTCCCCGTGTTCTTTTGAGTATGTACGTATAGATGAATGCATTGCCACAAATCAAACCACATCATAATTGGATTTTTTCTCGATTTGACTCAAATTATCGGTTAGATGTGATTTATTGACCCCTAACTACCATCTTTAGGAAAACACATAGTAATAAGAAATCAAGTGCATCAAAAATTTCAAAATATTTACATAATTAAATTACTTATAAGGCAATTAACTACATATAAATCGGTTTTATGATAAGTATAAAGGTAACCAGATAAGAATTTTAATTAACCTAAGTTGAACATACACAAGTGATAGGTGTAAAATATCTTTGTACTATTGGTGTGTATAATGTAAATCCTAGTAATAATTAGGCACCATCAATATTAATTTTACATGCATGCAAAGGAAGAGAGAAGAAATCAAATACACGTACACCCGATTGACAATATGATACACATATTATGACTTCTCATTATCAGATATATAACTTTTCTCTCAAATACAGAAAAAGGAAAGGTAAGTTCTACTTAGATTGGGGTAGAATAACGTCCCATGCTAAAATAAAAATAAAAATAAAAGCCTATAGTGTGAAAATTTCAACCGATATCACTGGACTGTAACGTATGGATGATTGTTACATATCGTTTCATAATATATCGTATTGTATTGTATCGTATTGTACTGTATCATTTGATGAATACAATGTTTGAATGGATTGTGTCATTTGCCGTCGTTTTATGATATCAAACACCAACAATATAAAGAATAAACTTGCAATATTATAATTTTTTTCTAAAGATACGGTATATAAAAAGGTAGGGTAAATGATAAAATAAAATTATTTAATAATAATAAAGGTTGAGATTGAGAGAAAAAGACAAGGTAACGACGCGACTACACCAAATCGATCGTTACATAAAATGGCACATTTCGTCGTTATGTAACGACGGATTTAACGATACGATATAATAAAATTTAAGTAACAATCAAAATAAACATCATAATTAAAGTAACAATACGATACAATACAATAGGTAACAACGATCCAAACAAGCTGTAAGTCTTGATCGTTATTTAGCGACTTACTTCAATAATGCGTCCGTCTTGAACACAAGTTCGTCACAAGGGACATGTCTTTTTTTTTTTTTAAGACAATTACTTTGTAATCACCTATATATATATAATATATATTATATTTACACTGTTAGTGTAGAAAAATCTTTACATTATCAATGCGTATAACTTAATTCCTTTAAGATTTATTTATCTCATCTCATAAATGCCAACATAATTTATCGCATTTTCCTATTAAAAAGATACTATCATAAGTCAAATAAAAACATGTTCAAATTTCACGTCTCTTCCCACATTTTTAGGAAAACTCATAGTTATATTAGACAGTATCCAGAAGCGGATTCAGGATTCAAACTTGATGAATCTAAAATATTCTTAACTTGAAAAGATTAAAGACGCTTAGAAAAATAGGTACAACCATGAGACTCACACAATTGATTTCTCTCTTTAACTAAAAGAAAGGAAGTATATACAGATAGGAAGATGACGACAACAAAATCCCACAAATGGGGTCTAGGAAAGGTAGTATGTCCGCAGCCTTACCCCTACTCCCAAGGTATAGAGGCTGTTTCCGATAGACCCTAAGCAAAGCACAGTCACAGTTGTGTTAAAAGAAATACAGTAGTGGAAAGCCATGCATATATAGAAAACCATGAATATAGACAGATATTATTTTCTACCAAATCATAAGTTAGGAAATATACACTTTAGGATGATATGTGCTAGGAGACTAAAATCTTGACTTGACTTAACTTGCATTTCAAAGGATCCAAAAACCAAAGAGATGATTGATTTACCATCAATTTTGAATGTTCAGATGTAAATGTTGCATCCTTTGTTATCGATGTTCATGCATTCTCCATGGATACTTAAAGTATGCCACTCAAGAAGCCCCTAAACGAACGTCAAAATAAATCTATCAATTTATGTGATCGGCTTAAAGTCCAACTTAGATAAAACCAGAGGATCACTTACCAAAATCCCTCTGCTTTTTTCTCTTGATTTCTGCAAAGAGTAATCATTAAGTATCGTGTTAATGCAGGGATATAGAGGTAATGAACAGACTCAAAAAGTTTAGGAGTTTGTAATCAGTTCAATTCAGGTTCATGATTTGTGGCATACCTTGATTTTCCTTCAAAGGCATCGTTCATTTCATCAATGCTTGGCCTGTTTGCAAATGTTGCTAAAGGTACGTATTTTTCCTTCCCAGGCGATTCATCCACTCTCTTGTATAACTCATAAGGGTATGGATATGACATCCTGACATGAGAAAATTAATAAGACTGAATCTTGACCGTCGATATTCAACCGTTCTTTTTTGCAGAGGCCATTAAAACAAGAATCTATCCGTTAATAGTACAAAATACCAGACTGTGGGTAGATGTAGCAGAAAAACGATAATCAAAAGTCCGTATTAGAGAAGAAGAATGTTTGAACAACAATTTGCTATATACTTATATTGGCAATCTATCCACCTGGACAGTCAGTGAAAAAGATAAGATACATCTTTACTTTCAAGAGCTAAGACTTCAAAAAATGCAGACTTATACACAATCTGCATTTTACACTAAACCAAAATAAACATTTCGTTCCATTTTAAATTTCCTTTCTGCTTCTTGATCATGTAATGGCAAAGAAAAAAATCTAACCTGAGGGCACCCATAATAGGATATTGCGTTCCTGCATAGTAGAGTAGTCGGAAGTGGTAGCATATTTCAAATGATGCAGCATACTCCAATCTCTTATCTCTACCCATTGTCTTGCAGATAAAGAGGAAAAAAAAATCAGAAAGTAGGAAGACAAGTCCTATAATGTTCACCATTATGTCTCAATGGTTCCTACTTACTTGCATGATACCGCTTGAGCCAGGTAAATCCTGCACATTTAGTATGTGATATATTAGCGTCAGGCCATTTGTAATAATATCATCACCGAGGAATCAAACAAGATTACGTGTTTTCAGTATGATTCTAAAACTAAAACTGAGGTGGAGTCTAAGCTATGAAAGGTGGAAGAGCAAGCAAAACTTATTTAATGGGGTTTTCTGGTTCCTTTATTGACTAATGTTAACATTATAAATAGTAATTTGAATCCATGGCTAATACTTAGATAATTTGAGTTGGAAGGGACATGAGAGTAATTTACTGTTCAAGAAATTTTTGCTACTGTATTTGGGAAAATGGTAAGCTATGAGTTGAACTTAATTCAAAGGAAGTCACATTCATAAGAGAGAAACTAAGATCCTAACCTTTAGTTTGGGGTTGACAAGAATCACTGGTCGGTTACCGGCAGCATCAGTCATAGCTCTCATATCCTGCATTATTCAGCGGCAGAAAAGGAGTATAATAAACTGAATAAAGAAATATGAGGAAAATACAGCAGATGGTCAACAGTGAATCACATCTATAATGCAATTTCCCACAGCATTCTGGGGAGCCACTAGAATAAATAAGTCATCTTGTTTGTCAACCTCCTTGCCACCTGAAAAACAGACAAAACTGTTAGAAAATATGGAGTTTACCAAGCAATATTCAAAGAACCAATATCAAGTGTGGTTGTATTGTGTTCAATTGCAAAGTTAACCTCAGAAATCGCTTTAGCATGTGTAGATTTACACAACAAACAAAAATAGTCATCACATTACAGAAGCATTTATATAATTATGAAGTTTCTACAATCAGTAATACTAGGACAACATTCTGAAATATATCGCTCACGATGAAGCGAACGGACGCAGATCCAGGATTTAAACTTGATTAGTTCGATCTTTAATGTTGTTAGCACAGTACTCATTGTACTGTCAAATTTACGGGTTCAAATCTAATATTTGTTAAAATTTATTTGATTTTCACATATATCTATACTTTGCGTGAAAAATACAGGTTTCGAAGGAATTCTAGAAACACGATATTGGATAGGAAATGTGAGTCATCACATATGCACTTTTTATCTGAACAATACCTATAGAACCAATATTGACAAAGGTGCCGAGAGCACCATAATCACCCCAATCCATGTACTCTAATATCTTTCGACTTCCTGCAAGTTGCAACGGCATCCCTGCAAGCGCACCTTCCCCCATAGATCCTTGGACACAAACCTACAAATGAGATCTAGAGAAATGAATATGTATAATTTTCCAAGTTTCATAGATAATAGATTAACTATATAAGAATGGGAAAGAATAAACATCAGAGACATACCTTGACACGCTTTCCATCGTCAGCAAATGAAAGAGCAAGTACCCGGATAAGTTCCATTAGCGTACCTATTCGATAAACATCCTGTGCATTTACGATACTGTCAAACCTAAATAAACTATTGGCATATGATAAAAGAATGTTTTCTCACCGTTGCAGGATTCAGCTCTGGGATACTGATTTCTATCTGTCAGTTCAAGATCAAGGTATTAGTCTAACTTGGATTTAAGCTAACGTAGATGGAAAAAGGCCTGGATTCTTTGTAAAGGTTCTAAATTTGTTCTTCGAAGTTCAAACCATGTAATTCCTTTCTTCCTTCCCAAGAAACTAAACAGAAAATAATATGGTGTATCTACTTCCACCACAAAAGGTGGACTTCTCAATCAAAATGGTGACAAAGGTGAGGTCTTAATTAAAAAGATAACCAATCAAGATTATATTATAAAACAGCTATATCGACTCAAGATGCTCTGATATCAACCTTATCTGGATTAATTTTGATTCAGAGGAGAACATACCTTTAATCGAGTTTTCCCATCATTAACAGCTCTTTGAGTAGCCTGAAGCACATCAGTGTAGAAATATTCCCTGATTTCTCTTGAGTGAGGAATATTATTTAGTCTAGTTGGTATTCCTCTCCAGTCCTGTAAAGATATAAGCAAAATAAAGTATCAAAGCTAAATATGTATCATGTTTCTTTTTGTGTAACTCTCCTTAAAAGAATCAAAAGCAAATATTAATTTACATCCATAATTTACGGTAGCAGCTGAATACCTTACTCAAAGATGTGATATCAACTTGAGTACTGGTAATTTCTGATTTTTCTGTAAACAAAAATTAGAGTAAAGCTTCAGTGGGCCAAAATTATCATTAAGCTAAGTGACGACTGGTGGTGGTGGTTGGTGGATGCAATAGTCCAATTAGAAGACACGAAAAAGAAAGAAAAGCGGAGACATGGAAAATTAAGAAATATGGCCAATCATGTGTTATGTATGCTTTAAATCTATTATACGATTATATATGGCCAATCATGTGTTATGTATGCTTTAAATCTATTATACGATTATATATGGCCAATGTAAGCAGGAATGCTAGAATTTAGCTAATATCTAGCTCCCTATAGAATATTAAGAACCTTAAAGAGAGATAATACTAAAGAAAAAATGATAGTCTTTTTCAGACCTAATGTCTTTGCATCTTGTTCCTCTTTCTGCACACGTGACAACAAGGAATCAATTTCCTCAAAGACTGCATCTTTGCTGCGGTTCCCATCAACCTGTATGCCACAGCTCATAAAAGAAAATCATTAGAAAAAAGTACAGAATTTGAAAATTATACGAGGAGTATATGTCAAATGTACCTTATTCATTATATTTAAGTACACTGGTAATATTGCTTCAGCATTTTGCTTGTATATTTGCAGACGTGATTTCACCTGAAACGCATTTAGCACACCTGATTAAACTGTAGAGTGTGGATATACGAGATACTTCAGCTTTTCTAGATATCTCCAAGCTGGATAATAGGATTGTCCATATTATGGTGTCTTGACTATAGATAGACACAATCCTCTAGTAGAAATTAAGTGAACAAAAGATTCGCAAACACTAGATTAATTTTATTAGGGTGTCCTAATAGAAAGTATTCATCTAGTAAACTAAAGCAAGACAAACTATGCGGGGGGTTAAAAGTACCTTTTCCTCTGTGTCGTCAGGACGAGTTATGAGCCTCGCTTTGATCTCCTCTGTCTCTGGAGGGAAATTAGCAACGTGGTATATCCTTCCTGTGAGAGGATCGAGCCTTCTACCAACACATCTGTCAATAAGAATCTCATCAGGAACCTGTAGAAGAAAAAGGCTTTTTATGTAAAAGATTGGATATAAATCAAATGGAAGATGACGTGGGCTAAATTCTACCTGAATTACCACAATGCACTTGTAAGGATTTCTTTCTTAATTTAAGTTCTGCTAGCGAATTACTCCTCTAATAATTGGAGATTTTATTCAAATATTACTTCTTCCACTCACTCTTGCTTTAATAACCTATTAGGTATAAACAGAGAACGCATAGGACGATCACATTTATTCGCGCATGCATCCTCTGGTCAGTTGTGTTTGGCTTATGAATGGTAAGAACTACTACCCCTACCACTCCAGTAAATAGACTAGCAACTCTCGAAGATACATGAACAATAATAAAACACAGACTCTGAAGCAAAACTACTACCCCCTATATGATCCAGCATTGCAAGGTCATACCGCTTACTGCATTAAAATTTTAAACTGTAATTGAAGATATCTGGCTTATCTTTAGTAAACTTTCAAAAGATCGTCTTACTTAAGATGGAAAGAAAATGCAGCTTATGTAATGGTATGGTGGACGTACATCGAGCACGATGTAGACATCTGGTCTGATATTCAATCTTTCTAGACTTTCTGCTTGGGCCAAAGTTCGCGGATAGCCATCCAGAAGCCACCCTTTTCCTTTTGCATCTTCCCTTGACAATCGTGCTGTCACCATCTGTAAGAAGAAGCCGATATTGAAAATCATAAAAGCGAAAGTTATACATTAATATAAAGACACTTGAATGATCTCATACAGCTGTTACAATCTCATCAGGAACCAGGCGACCAGAGTTCATGTATTCCTTGGCTTTATTTCCAATATCAGTACCAGCTGATGATTCAGCTCGTAGAAGATCACCAGTTGATATGTGCACCAATCCAAACTGAAACAGACCATGATAAAGATCATTCAAGGGGAGGTTTAACAAACATTCCCGTCCACAAATTTTGTTTAGTTCCCAACAATTTTTTATATTTCTAGCTAGTTCAGAACATAGAAATGTATGTTGGCTGAAATACAATGGGTGCTTAAGCACTGATAAGGTTCAATGTAGATCTACCATTAATACGGGACTCACTGGCCAGACTAATCCAGATTCATGTTGTGTACGCCAATGAAAGAGGAAGCGCTCCCTACCAAGTATTTCTCCGTTTCTAGTGCTCGAATCCATGACCTTTGGTTAAGGGGGGAGGGATCCTATCCATCCCACCACATCCTTGAATGGTCACGGATAACAAATAACAGATACTTGGCACGTTATGTGCTGCATAAAATGATCTGCATAACTGGAAAAATTGTACAACTTAATTGCTTTAGCATATTCACCAATGGTTCATGACCAATTTTATTTAACACAGCGTCGTGAACAATCAATCAATCAATCAACTATGCCTCAATCCAGAACTAGTTGAGGTTTGGGGAATAAGCTACTAACTTCCCATTCAAGCCATAATTATGACCATCAAATAGCTGAAGAAAACAAGAGGGATCAAGAATGAAAAACCTTTTGTACAATCAATTCACATTGAGTTCCTTTACCAGATGCAGGAGCACCTGATATCATCACCTTTAAGGGTTCACTTCTAGCACAAATCACCTGCAAAAAAAAAAAAAAATTAATAAAGACTTTATTTAATAGTTTTCTTATAACCGTGGTGTCCGATAAGCTTACGTGCGCCTCGACTAATTCTATCGGGATACGTGCTACTCCCACCGGTAACAATTATCAGATAACTCTATAAGTGTTGGACCTCCGTTGGGATTTGAACTTGAGATTTCATGATTCTCAACCCACTTCATTGACCACTAGGTCACACCGATACTTCCTTTTTTATATTTTAATCAGTAAAAGAAATGTAAAATAAGTAACTCTTCAGTAAAATAGACCAAAAAGGGTTAACTTCCACACATGGTTCTACTTCCATAAATAACATTTCACGTTTTAACTAGTTAATTAAATGGAAAACAAGTTCTATAGAGAAAACACACACAAAATACTTCCATAGATTTAATTATGTAAATATATGTATAATAATTACGATCTATATATGCTGACCTTGATTTTGTGATTTTTCGTGGAACGAGTCTGTCGATGGACATTGCGAGAAACAGTTAGTTGCTTTGAGTAAAGAGTTGAAGATGAAAAATTAATATAATTCAAAGAAGAAGAAGATGTTGGTGAAAAATTAGAAGAGGGATTGTTCTTATTATTAGTATAGAGAGGAGAGAAAGTTGGGTTTGAAGAAAGATTGTGATAATTATTATGAGTAGAAATGAAGGGAAAATTCATAGTGACTGAAGCTAATGCCATGGAAAAAGAGACACAGAGGTGGTTTGGAGGGAAGAGAATGTCAGATATTAACAGATTAACTGCTACCACAAAAATCTTTTCCTTCTCAATTATTTGCTTGGGCTTTTCATCACAATTGCTTCTTTGGCTTCCCACAATTCAAAGTGGGCATGAAAATAAATAAAGGGAAAATGACCTTGTATTGTTACTTTTAAAATAATAGTCGAATATATATATATATATATATATATATATATATATATATATGTATGTTATATAAAAAAAATATATATAAATTTTATAAACTTTTACGGTTATTGAATGTAAATAGTTTCGACCGCGGGCTAAAAGTGATCTTTGCCGAAATAAAATTACTTGTATACCACATTCATAAAACTTGTTTAACCACAGCCAAGGGGTTAAAGAGGAATTCACTCTATGTTTATTATACTACGGGAAACGGGTCAAATATATTCATCTACTTTGGTATATTATTCATATCATCCATCCGTTATACTATGGGGTCATATTTACCCTTATTGTTTGTTAAATTTTTTAAAAATATCCTCCACCTAACAGAAAGTCACCAGATTAATAAAATATTTATTTAAAAAAATTCATTAATCTAATCTCGTTAAACCCATCATTTAAAAATACGGAACGTAGATTTCTGAGACGTCTTAACACATTTTATTCATTTAGAGAGAGACTGGGAGTGATGGTGGAAGTAGGATTAGTAAGAACTTATATTTTTGGTTATTAGTTGTTTATGGTGGCATTAGGATGTCATGTTATCACTTTCGGTTATTTTTTTGTGTGGTTATAATATGGCAACCCTTTGTCTAATGTAATGCATATTTCACTGTTGGTTTGTATGTTCGTAACAACTGATATATGCTTTAATAATACTTGTGTTTGGTTAATACATTAAGTTACTGTACTTGGGTTGTTAAGTTGCTTTCCAACTTGTTCGTGTACTTTCTTTCATTCTTGATGAATTCCTTGGACTATAACTTGATATTAAATTAAATCTCCTCTAATTATTTTTTAATTTTTGTTCATTATAAGTTCAGTTGTTACTAAGAATTATGAGTATCCCATCCTATATCTTGGAATCTCACTTTGGATCTTAAGGCGTGATTAGGCGATAATTACTTGTTGTCCAAATACTTAAAGCAGAATAAGAAAATCATGGTGCGTGAATACTCATCCAATAAAGGCTCACTATTGGAGGAAGAAATACTTCGGTAGCTGCCTTAAGATTTCAGAACTGCCAACCTAATAAGATGCTATAAACATTTAAATCATGGTGGAAAGAAAATCATGATGAATACTTGATACAGTTTGACATGGTGAAAAAAAAAAACAAAGAAAGAAGCTATAAGAAAAAAAAGAAATTGAAAAAGGTAAAATATAATAAACATACAATAAAGATATAAAAAGAATTGGGACTCAATGTATAAATGAATATATGGTTGTCAGTATTTTTTGTATCTTTCACTTCTTGAGTTAACAAGTGACTACGAAAGAGATGACTAATGTGTGAGGAAGAAGTGCAGTAAATAAAAGGGGTTTAACGGGTTACTAATGGGTTTTTAAAAAAATAAGTATTTTTTAATTTGGTGGCTTTCTGTTAGGTGGAAGGCAATTTTTAAAAGTTTGCTAATAGTAAGGTTAGATATGTCCCGATAGTATAATAGAGGGTAGATGTGAATAATATACCAAAGTAGAAAGGTATATTTGACCATTTTCCCTTGTACAATTTGTTTTTCTCTTCGAATAAGCATCATACCATAACAATGCATGATTGCAAGAGATGGATTTAGAATTTAACGTCACTGAATTCTTTTGGCGATTAATGTACAATAACAATTAAATTACACTCAAATATTTATAGATATTTGATAAATTTATCCAATAAATGTTAATTAGACTTTACTACAACAATTGGACATAATAAAAAATTAGCAAAATGCAAAGACATAATCAGGCAATTGAGCTAAAGCTCTAGTATCCTATTAGGCTTAGGGCTTCATAGCATTGACAAACAAGGGACGTGCATAAGCCTCTCACACCAAAATCACAGCAAATGATTCATTTAAAAAAGGTCACTTCTCTTCCATTGAATTCTTAGTTTATCTTTTTGTCTAACAATTTGCATTTCTAAAGATGGTATCCCCGATTAATCTTTTATTTTGGTAGTATTTTTTAATATATTAGTTATACATCTTATTCAGTACTACTTATATACATAGCAAATTATGATAGCAATATCATGATTTTTAACACATAGATAAACATATATAAAGACAGAATTACCTTTAATACATCAAACTAAACAGTCGATAAGAAATAACTCCAATTTAACTTAACCTCAATATTACTAATCATAGTATTACTAATACATCTTATTCAGTATTATTCTTATACGCTCCACCAAACAACCTCTTAGTAGTAGTTATATCGTTGTACTCCTTAAAGTTTTTTACAGATAGTTATGACATTTTACAAATTTTGGCAAGATTTTTAAAAAAAATTTTGGATGACTTTTGGGTCAAAGGGGCCTGTTTTATGCCCTTAAAACGCCAAAAATCGAGGAACGGTCATAGCGAGTCAATAACTATTTCTCATTAGGTCGTTACTGATGGGCCCACAAAATTTTAGACGATTTAGGACCGATTACCCGAATTCATGAAAATGACGTGAACATTAAATCGAAACGATTTTTAACACATGAAAAAATGGAAAATCGTGCTCAATTTCTGCTTTATAGCCCTAAATAGTTAAAAACGAGGAACAGTTATAGCGAGACAATGACTGTTGTTCGAAAGATGCTGTTTTCAAAACGAGGAAAATCTTTGTCACTATGGATGCAGAGGATTGTATATGGGGAGCAAATATAGTAATTTTTTTGAAAGCTTAAAGATGTATCCAGAAACCCCACCTTTTATATTACCTTCTTTTGTTTGTTTTGCTCACTTTACACTGAACTTTCTTAGATCAAATCTTTATATTCAGAAACCTTTGGCTCTATGATTTTCATTTAGTAATATGTCACTTGATTTATTTTGAGCAGAGGCCTTTGTTACTTCTGCAGCAACTCCTAAGTAATTGCCCAAGATAGTATAACTTAATAAGTGAATAACTCATCAAAATAAGTTCTTTTATCTAGAATAAAACTGAGGACAATATTCTTTTGATTGGTTTAACCATCCGATTTGAGATATTCAATGGCTCGATTAATTCAGATTTGCACCATGTAAAAACCACTACAGGGAAAAGCGCTCGCTTCTAGAAATTTCTCCATTTCCACGACTTAAACTTGAGACCACTAGTTAAAGGTGAAAGAATTTCATACATCTCACCACATCACTCGACGATAACAATGGATTATATAGCTCAGGAGTATCTAAGGCATACAATATAAAGCATGTTTGTTTTGGCTGATAAACCACAAAAGATTGCTTGTGCATTGTAAAGTGAGATGATTTCCTAATTTCTCACAACACTGTCATTTAGAACAGACACTAAGCCATTAGTAGATTTAACCACTAAACAGAATACCAGTTTACTAGTTGATTTCTAGCAACGTTCCAAAACACATCTCAAATCCATCTTGAAAAACAAATTAAACATAGATACAAGAATCATTAGTATAATAAGAAAAGCAGGTTAAGGATAACAGATTCATCACTATTAATAGAAATCTAGAGAAATGATGGCAAATTTGAAAGCAAAGCATTCAAGCTTGCCTATCATAAGATGCTTATCCTACCAAATGATGAAACTTTACTTCACTAGCATGCAATGACTCCTTCTATAAAGAATTTAACAAAACTATAGGAGTTTATTGTTTTTCTCTTCCAAATACCCTACAAAATGACATTAAAAAGTAAATAGAATGGTTCTGATATCTGCCACTGCTCTTCAATGGTTGGTTTTAATTGCAATCTCTATCTTCAAGCGACTTCAATCCAGCTTCACTGAAGAGAACAAATAATGTACAAACCAGAAAGAGGATAGGAACCCGACAGTGCCTGTTGCAAACATAATCGCCAAGACCATGAAGAGTGAATATCCGAGGTAAAGGGTGGCAGAAACAGGGCCGCTTAAACTCTTGAGGTCGAATATTAGATAGTTGATGGAGTATAGGAAAATGTATATCGCGACTGAACCAGAAGCAAAGAATGACTTCCACCACCATTTCCAGTCTTCGACACATAGATGCATGTAGGTTAGAACAAGAGATACCTCAGCACAAACGATGACAAGGAGGAGCATGACAATGAGGAGGAATCCAAAGACATAGTACACACGACCCATCCAAAGACTGGACATGATAAAAAAGAGCTCAATGAATAGAGTACCGAAAGGAAGGGTTCCTGCACCAAGAACCAAAAGCCAAGATGGATATTTCTGTGGTGGAATTTCACGTGGAATCTGGTTGGTTCGGACTGGATATTCGATGTGAGGTGCCTTTGCCCCGAGGTAGCCACCAATAAGGGTTAGGGGAACAGAGATGCAGAACCAAAGTAAAATGAGAACGACAAACAGAGAAAAGGGAATGGCCCCGGTGCTGTGACTACCCCATAGCAAGAAGTTCAATGTGGTTAGGATAAAGAAAGCAATCCCGGGGAAGAAACACGCAGCTTTCCACGCGACTGAAACCCAGCCCTTGTGATCACCACAGAAGATTGTCCTCCAGAGACGAACAGCGACATAACCAGCTGCAACACCAAGAATCATGTAAAAGAATAGCATACCTGTAATCAACGTTCCTCGAGATGCTGGGGACATGAATCCAAGGGCAGCAAACATGATAGTCACTACAGCCATCCCCAAGATTTGAACACCATCTCCAACCATCGCGCATAGAAGGCCAGGATTACTAGGGGCGCGGAAAACATCACCGACAACAAGCTTCCACCCAGATAACTCCTCGTTCATCTGGGCTTGAGCTTCTTTGTCGAGCTCATCATACCTTGCCAGATCCCTTCGGACTGTTCTCAAAAAGATCACGAGCACAATACCAGCCAAAAAAGTGATCACCATAAGGGAATTGAGTATCGAGAACCAATGCACCTTTGCACCTTCCATCTTCAAATAAGCATCCCATCTCGATGGCCACTTAATGTCACTCTCCACAAAGTTCACCTCATAAGTAAAAGCCACAGGCTCATTTTCTTTAATAGCCATGGACACAGTTGTCGGGTCACACTTGATTGGAGACGGAAACTTATCGTACGTTTTAAGGTTCTTCAACGAATCAGGTGAATGCTGGTAACTACAAGGTACAACCTCAAAACCGACGACCATATATCCAGGTGCATCGGATCCTGAATTTCCAACTGTTGAGATCACCTCTGATCCATCCCCAGTACCCATCACACGAGCCACATTGGTCTCCTCGAATTTATGAACAAGAACCGTAAACTTCAAATGATTAAACACATAGTATTGATCTTGAACCTTAATCCCAACCGGATACCCCGTCCAACGCAAGAAGTAACCCTCCTTCTTGGTATAACGAATAGCGGGCAAATTATCAAGAATCAAATTAACCTGATACATCTCATCAATCTTCTCTTTCAAAAGCTTAAATTCCTCACCAGACAAAGGTTTGGTTTGACACAAGAAAACCTCAGTCTCATTGGTATACATCTTAAACCTATAAGGAGAATTCTCAATCCTATCACCCATAAGGAGCTCACCTAGATTTTCAGCACTATCCTTTACACCTTCTTCAGGCTTACAGAAAGGCAAACTATAATAACTATAGGGCAATTCAGTGTCAATTGAAGTCAATGAATTGACCTTAACATTCAAGAAATCACCAACCTCATATTTGTGTGGATAACTTCCAGGCAAATAAAACCCATGACCCAATTCAGAAACCAGGCAGATAAATAAAACCCAAATCTTGAATTTATCAAAAGATCCCATTTTTACACCTTTTTTCAGCTCAGATCTAAATGAAAAATCAAAAAGGGTGTATTTTTAATGCCAAGATCAGTACTTTATCAAAAAGGGTTTCAATATATATCAGATCTGATTAATATTGAAACAAGACAATATTGAAACAAGATCAATGAAGCATATAAAGAGGAAAAAATGAAGGTGTTTGATAAAAAGTGCAGATCTTGCTCACCTCTGATGGAAGAAAATGGGCTAAAATGGAGAGGAGAAGCGTTGTTAGAGTAACATTTGAGCTGAGGAAGATCTGATAAAAGGGTGGTGGCAATGTACAGACTCCATAACTAGGGAATATATATATATTTATATATTCATTTTCTTCGTCGGTGGGAAATCTTGGCTTTAAGGCCCTTAATTAATGACTTATATGCCCCTACATTCCTCCTTTTTGGATTTTTTTTCCCCACATGAGATCGTTAAAATATAATATAATATAAAAATTAATTCAGGAAATAATATACTATAAGATATCTTTATAGAGTTATTTTCTTCCTTTTAAATTATATTGGTTATAGGATATTATTGTTAGGATCGATTCACTTCCACACCCCCCGGCAATTTCGGCGCGGAGATTAATCCGCATGAACATTAATATATGACAATACATCACATATTAATCAGGCTCCACACCTGACAATTATTTCCTCCTTTCTTTTAAGAAGATCGATTTTTTGTCCTATACCCAAATGTTTCTTTAGTTACTTGACCTTTTTCACATAAAATGAATAGCATATAATATAGGAAATTATTAAATGAAACATAAAAATAAATTATTTTTATAAGATGATCATCGGCTACTCATAGGAGATTATTTCCTCCTTTTTCGTCTTTTACAATATTTTAATATTTTTGTTTTGTTTCAGTAGTTGTACTTATATAAGATAATTATAACTAAATAATGAGAAAGTGAAATACGAGATCTTTAAAGAAAAAGCATTCTATTAATAGAAAATTCTAAAGAAAGAAGGAATCGAGAAAAAGGTATCAGCAATAACTGGTTTTATTACAGAACAGTTCATAACTTGTACCACTCGTTATGTAATTGCACTTAATAATTCATAGGATTACCAAACCCTATGTAGTAAAATACAGAGTCACAAGGAATAGAAGAATTAAATAGTGGAATCAAATTAAGATTTGTTAAGAAACATGAAACATGGTATTTATAACTTACCTATTTAGTTCAAAAGGCACCTTCCAAATAGATAGATTAATCCTACTCTAGACATACTTTAGAACTATTTTTTCTGTTCAAATTCTAGTTACATATTTCCTACATAATCTAATTCAAATTATTTGCAAATAAGCATTATTTACTACCAATCTTTACCAATATAAAAGGAATTCGAATTGGGGCTTTACGTTCGTAAAAATAATCAAGAAGTACTTCACATAATTCTGATCCAGAATATATTTCTATCCACTGAATAAGTAAGTAACTATCAAAAAAACGAAGTAATCTTTTACTTTGATTAAAGAACCTTTTTCTGACAAAAGGATGATTATGTTTTTATATTATAGGTAGAGTTGCCTAAAATCTTGAGTGGTATATTTTACAACTTGCAAATGCCTTTTTGACCAAATGAACAACCGAGTCCCTTTGCCTGTTCATGCTTGTCACGTAAAAAGACAGCAGCTTAGAACTATATAAAGCCTAAAAATAATTAATTGTCTAATAATCATCTAAGTTACCAATGATTTTGAGAATTATTAGAGAAGAAATAGAAAGCTTTTGTATCGACACGTCTGAAGTGAATGTCATACCATCAATGATGAAGAGAAGTTTTTTCCGTTGTTGAAAGGTAAAGCATGTATTTTTTGCAAGGTTTGTTGAGCTTCTTCATGTGACAGACATCGCAAAAGTAGTTCGTTGAATGATCGCCGATCGAGGAGGTCTTTGATCCAATTCTTTTTTACATAAAGAAATGAAAATCCAAAAACCGGGGAATCCATCGGCAAAGCGGAAAAAGAAAGAGGGAAGGAGAGCAGCATCTTATTCTCTTCGCGAGAACTTTCGGATCGTAGAAGCATTCGGAATGGGCTCCGCGTTCATTTCATTGGCAGAAACGATCCACTCCATTCGAGGCTTCAGGGAACCCACTCGGGAATCACTTCACTCCAGCACCTCGTCAGTCTTCTTGCATCTTTTTCAGCTTTGAAAATCGATTAAGCGTTGCGCCAAACCTACTTGTGAAGAGAAAAGTCGTCAGGCTATTGCAGATTTCAATAGTTTGATAATTAATGTATTTATTATATAGTATATTTTTATGAAAAAGAAAAACATTAACGAGAATGGACTTTATATCTTTAGGATGAATAATTAAAAAAGGAAAAACTTTCTGAAACTTAAGAAGTACGATACAAGCTTTGAAGAAGAGATCTTACCTAGTAAAAGCAATAAAGAAATGAGATTTGCTTAAATAATGGGAATTTGCTTTACTACTACTGCAATTTATCTTATCTTTTGATATCTAGCCCATGTGGTTTTCCAACATAACAAAAAATGTATAGATTTATAACTAACTTAAATGGTTAGCTAAGATTTATAAAAAAAGCATATGTTATTTAATTCTTACATTAGTTTATAATTTGGTTACTATGTAACAGTTTTGACAATCAACATAAAAGCTAAGTTTAGAACTAGAGGTGAAGTGACGATTTCAATTTTATGGTTTTGAATTTTCGTACGATAACTTTAAGAATAACTGAATTCTAAATTTAATATTTGTATATATTTAATAAATATTGTAACACAAATATATTGTTTGAAAAACTACTACTAGATCGTACTCGCAATCAGACTTTTAGCTCTGCCCCTATTTAGAATCTGAAAATCATTGGAGTAAAAAGATACCATAAGTGCTCTTCCGCAAATACCCTAACATGCAAACTTTTTGTTTGGAATTAATTTATATTAATTGCTTTTGGAAATCATGTTGACTCAAATAGAATTCACTAAAAGGAGTATTATTTCAGGTAGCGATGGATGCAGAATTTTCATCAAGAGAATCTAAAACAATAAACGCACAGAGAACTTTAGAAGATTCAATATTTAATATATGTACAATATAATTTTTCGACGAATACGATTCGGATGAACCCTTCCTCCCCTAGCTCCCCCGTGATTTGGAGTGGGGTTGAATTTGGTGGGG
>MCJB01013338.1:163173-178193 GCA_002018475.1 Nicotiana obtusifolia | reverse complement strand
GCCCCAAAGCATTCCACCCACCCACCCTCCACCCCCACCCAGTACACGTTTTTCTCTCTTTTTGGCCTCTTTTTCTGTTCTCACTATTTATCTTTCTTTCAATTCGTTCAATCTCTTTTGCCATTGCCACCACCAAGCTCATACGAGCCTATATTAAACCAAGGTGGTCTAATTTAAATTAAAATGGCTGCCGGAGCTGCCGGTGATGGAATATTCCGGGGAATATTCGAGGGATCAATTTCCTGTCACGATATGGAAATTTCGAAGCGGCCGTATCACCGGAACTGTAGCTGTGCGCTGCATAAATCGAGAGGAAATTGCTCTCATTCATCGCGATATATGAATGTTTCGTATCCGATTCGCCGGTCGTGGAGTGAAGGATGTTTGTCACTGGTTGCGGCGGCGGCAGCGGCGGGGTCCGGCCATTCATCGCCGTGTTCTTCACCTGCTGTGGCGGCTGTGGCTGATATTGGGAACGGGAAAAGGAATTTGCTTCCGGTTAATGAAGATGGTGATGATGATCTCGTTTTCTGTAAGGTTTAATTAATAATTTTTTATTTGTTCTTTTTTTATTTTTATTTTGAGGGGAATAATTGCTGTTTTTTTATTACTCTATTAAACAAAAAATGATTGTTTTATGTTTCTCTGAGATTTGTTTGTTTAGTGGTGTATTTGCACAGCAGGAAGAAATGTTAAATTTTTTGAAGAAATAGCTTTCATCTTTATTTTCTTGATTTTGTAGTAATAAAATAAATTTGATATTTCTCGATTTATGTGTGTTATCGATCCAATCGTGTTGATGTTCTCTGTATCGTTCCAATTTTATGGATGTCCCCGAAAAGACAATGGCTTTGATCTCTATGAATTTTGATTTTCGTATTCACCACAGTTTAGTTCCTATTAATTGAGTTCCATTATTTCTAGCTCCTAAGTTTTATTAGAATTATTTCTTATTGAATTTATGATTCTCGTGAACTGGTAAATAATATTGAAATCAAATGCTGTTTGCCCTTTTGATCGTACTCTAGAACTGAGAATCCTCCATTTTTGCATCATATCTGTGACACTTCCCTCGTATGAATCTTACGTCGACAAAATACGAGAGATGCTAGGTATAACTAAATAATTCTATTAACACGTTTAAAATTGTGGGGCATGAGCTCAAAATACGAGAGATGCTAGGTATATAACTAAACAATCCTATTAATACGTTATAAAATCATGCGAGCATAAGTTTAAAGCGAACAATATTACTGGTAAAATACACGCTTACAATACAGCTAAATTTGTATTTTTATGATATGTTTCTCATTTACGGTTCTGTAGAATGGCAGTAAGGGTGACTTATCTATCAACTTTTCCACTATCACCCTCAAAAAATCAAACTCTGCCTTACGTAAAGTTGTCAGAATACGATTAACCTCTGAATTTGAAATCACTATTTATATACCCGGTATTGGCCATAATTTACAAGAACATTCTGTAATCTTAATAAGAGGGGGAAGGGTTAAGGATTTACCCGGTGCATTTCATTCTAGTACATTTTAACCAAATTGTTTATGGACTAGATTCAATTGCGATCATCTTGACAAGAAGAAATTGTAAAAAATGAAAAGGAAAAAAAGAAGAAGGTAGAAGCTCCATGGCCATGGGAGCTAGAGGATTCGATATTTTACCAGGTTGTATTGGGAGTTGGAGTAGCACAGCACATGTGACGCACTAACTTTTTCTTGGCCATATTCATGATTTCTGTCGTTTTCTCTCGTTTTCTTATTGACTATATATCAGATGCCAAACTTATTTAATATTTTAACGAATATTGTTGGAATAATGACGAAGCATAAAGCAAATATTATTGTGTTGGTTTGCTTAAATTGAGCAAATCTATCCTCCGAGCCTTATAAAGTTGTTGTCATGTGATTAATAGGTCGTCACAAATTCGAACCATGAAAATAACATTCTATATAAATACATGATAAAACTACATATAATAAACATATGTAATTCGACTCTTTCTTGGAGTCCGCACATAACGAGAACTTAATGCGTCACATGCCCTAAAAGAAAGTTATAAGTTGATGGGTAAATTTGAATCCCTTTTCTTGAAGAATTCGAACATCTGGCGTTCACCCATTTCACATTGGAGTTCCCTTCATGTGACAAGGGCAAATGTGAGGACCATTGCAAACAATTAGAGTGAAATTAACCAAAGTAAAATTGAGCAATTTTGAATTGTAAAGTGCATATTTAGATCTTTTCCCTGCTTTATATTATTTTGCTTCAGATATTAGAGCCCCAGTAACACTCTTTTTCCGAATATTAGTGGGACATATTAATACCGAACTATGTCAATTATTTTTTAAGTTACTAAGAGGTCGTTTGGTAGGCTGTATTAAGTAAAATAATCCCTGTATAAAAATTTAATCCGTCCAATACAATATTTGGTTGCTCAGTTCAATTTATGCATACCTAATACATGGATTATTTATACCTCATAGGAGGGCTTAGCTAATACCAAAGAAATCAAGGGATTACTTATACCTCATAGGAGGGCTTAGCTAATACCAAGGAAATCAAGGGCTTAGCTAATTTTTAATATAATGAAACAAATACTTGATAAAAAATAATTCCAACACTACAATTCCTGCATTACTAATACTTGCATTGCTTGTGTTCGTACCAAACGACCCGTAAGTTTGTTATTGTTGTTACGTCAACATGTAAAGAATTTTGTAGGCCAAATACAGAGAAGTCAGGAAATGAGCAGTAATATTTAATCATCTCTGTTCTGTTATATGTTGGTCCAGTGCTTCATTGTACACGTTTCAAAATACGAGCAGACAGGTCTGACTGAATCATGTTTGTCTTTTGGTTTTTCTACATATTGCTATTTTTCTGATGTTGCTATTTCCTTCTAAAATTTTGAAGATGCATGATATATCTTACACTTGTATCCAACACGTATTCTACCTCATTTTGTTATACACTGTAGTTTATGAGTTCTGCCACACCAGAGGCATGGACAGACGGAGGATTTGAAAGTGGCGGAAGCATATGAGTGGGTTGCCCATCGTTTTCAATACATATACAGATATATTTTAAAAATTTGTCGAAGTTAACAGGCTCCGATGACTCCTCCGCTCAATATATAGGTTCACCTCAGACTCGAACCGAATAATTTTGGCTCATATATTATGACTGAATACAGTATATTTTTGCTCTTTACACCAGAGAGATGGCACACCGGCTTAACTGGAAAACTTCACTACAAAACATCTATTTCTACTACTATGTCTCAATCTATAACTAGTTGAGGTCAGTTATATAGATCCTCAAGAATTTCCGTTTGTACCTTTTTTATTCTAAACAGATAGCTTGATGCACTAAACTCTTGTTATGTGCGTGAGCTGAATCACGAAAGATCTATTATATACCTCTTATCTTGTATTTCTTCAAGATGTTAATTTACTACTTGAATTAACCCTTTTCTGAAAGAAAGAAATAGTAAGAAAGAAAGAATAAAATCTTAAGATCTTTTCCCAATTTATTCTCAAATGTAATAAGCTTGTCATGTTTTGGACTCTATGCAAATGGGCCAAACCTGCAATACACAACAGCAGATCCACCATGCCAATGTTTATGCTCCAATTTGCCTACTGAATTTCTTTTTTATTTTTATAAAGGTGGCGTCATAATTCCATCAAGTACATGCTATACTTCCTACCAGTATATGTATCAGATAACTTTATCTATCGAGACTGAGATAAATATGAAGAAATAATCTAGTGAATGCTTTTACTTGCTTACCATAAAACCGTAGAGTAAAATAAGGTTGGAAAAAATTCAAAAGAACAGAAAGAAGGACCAGTGTGTAGGGAAAATAATTAGTCGAGCTCAATGTTTGCACTAAACTAAATATTTAAAGTGCGAAGATAAATTACTTGACTATAATTAAATAATAAAAGTTGGTAAATATTTACCCGCACCTGATATTATAAGATTCAAAGACTAAGATAAAATGAAAAAGTTATTATTTTTGAGAGATTAATAAGTCGTATTTGTTGAATACAAATCGCGAAGTTGAATTTATTATAGCTGACCGTACCATGGGCTATCCCATACACGCACCGCAGGAGTGGAATACTACTTAATCAAGTAGAAAGGAACAAGGTCTTACGGCACGATCACTATATCTTTAATTTTTCTTTATCTTTTCTATATGGAATGAGGGAATGATATGTGCGTGGTATACCTGATCGTTTTTGAAAAATTAATAAGTCGTGTTTGCTGAATACGATATGTAAATCGCGAAGTTGAGTATATTATAACTGAGCGCACCATGGGTAGCCCATAAACCCACTGCACGAGTGGAATCTACTTAGTCAAGTAGAAAGGAACAAGGTCTTACTGCAAGATCACTATATCTTTGATTTTTCTTTATCTTTCTTATATGGAAAGAGGGGATGATACGTGGCGTGGTATACCCGATCGTTTAGTCAACAAAACATAAGTAAGTCGACATAGCTCCAATTTACAAATAGACAGTCTTGAGCCATGTTCGTCGCCCTAGGCTTACAATTATTTTATTTTATTCTATTGATTGGTTCTAGCTCCAAAGAATATATACATGTCTTTATAAAGTGCATTAGTCTATTGCGATTCTAGGTCGCTTTTAGCTACCAATGTTTATGCTCCAATTTGGGAAGGTAATTTCTTAATATTTTATTGCATAAAAAACTTTTTTTTCTTCATATTCCTTATTTTATACTTGCAGTTTAATTTGAGATACATCAGCTATTAGTTTTCAACTAATAAAGTGTGAGCATGAAATAACGGATTGTATATGTTCACCTTGACTAGCAAAATGTTACGTTCTAGAAAAAATAAAATAGTGAATTTCTTTTTTATTTTTATAACGGTGGAGTCAAGGTAATTTCACCTCGTATATGCTCTCTCTCACCAGCGCAGACATCGGATAATTCTATCCAATTAGGGTTATTAGATGATAAAAAATTAATCAGAGTGAATTCTACTACTTCCTTACCATAAAATAGTAGAGAAAAATAAGGTTGGAAAAAATTGAAAAAAACATAAAGAACGAGCCCAGCGTTTAGGGAAAATAATTATCCGAACTTAATATTTACATTAAATCAAATAGTTAAAGCGTGAATACATATCACTTGACTGATTAAATACTGAAAATAGGTAAATACTTATCCGCACCTGATAAGATAAAAGACTAATGTCACGTCCTTAGTCATTAACTAAGTATACGTGCGGCACTTGACAACTTGCTCACGATCTTGCACCACTTGTTCACGTTCTTGTTATGCCAAGTCAGCCTTACTACACTCAAGATCGCTAAGAGAATGGTAGAAAGAACACCAGAGAATTATTAAAGGAAGCTTTGTATTAGAGAGAACTTGAATTGTTTGCTTGGTGAATTACAAATGGATGGCCCCCTTTATATACTAGTCTCCTAGGGGCTAGAGTGTAAATATTAATTGTTACACAAGCCCTTAATATTTACAAGATTAGGGCTTTCCCTAAAATTATTTACAAGCCTAGAAGATTCCAAGGACTTTCCTAGCAAATCCATAGGGATCTAAAGTCTTCCAAAGAAAATATCCATACTTTTCTAGAATCTTCTCACAAATGCTAGCCTTCCTCCTATGTAAGTTTTCACATGGCTTTAATATATGTCAAATGACATCTATGTGACATGATGACACGGCGAATCATTACACTAAGCTAAAATGGTAAAGTAGAGGTGTTATAATAATTGAGATGCTACTAATTTTAAATACGCTGAAAGAAATTTCATCACCATTTCATAAATAAATTAGAAAAATTAAGCATTATAATATTTCAACAAATCATAACCAGAAACGTTAATTCTTTATAGAATAAAAAGACAAGCCGTCACTTCCATGTCTGATTTAAAAAGCTAATGGCATTGTGGTCCTAATCCTTATTAATTAATAATTAATCTTTCTCATTATATGATTGTCATTATTATCAAACATGATCTGTCAAGTTGCCCACGGCATTTATTTTATTAAATAAAATAGTATCAAAACAATAATATCTGGACTATTTAAGAAAATAGCATATACAAAATATATGAATAATTTTCTTTTTTCTGCTGATATTTTGGGATTTAATCTTTAATTAATCACTGGAAAATCAACATTTTCTAGAAGAAAATCAATTAGGTAGATAATGTTAGTGGATAAGAGGTGCCAAATGAGACTTATCTCAAAATGGTTAATTATTCAATTCATTTCCAAATAGCAGCTGGTAGCTTGGTCATTATTTAATTATCAATGTTAGTAAAATTTCATTTCATTTCATATTATAAATATCGGTCATTTGTAACATTATTTGTAACTTGTTTTGATCAAGTAATAGTATTAGCTTTTTAACATATAGTATCTCAATTGATTTCTATGTCTAAATTATTACTATCATCTAAAAAATTATTATGGTATCAAAGCACAATTTCAAGTTTCACCGGCCTTTAAATTCTTATTAAAAGAATTACGATGTGCTCCCTTCGTTTCGAATATGTCATAATATTCATGTCGATATTTGAAACTTATAGTTTTAAATATGCCACAATATTTTTATGATTATAAAAGCTTGTGTAAAATTCAAGTTAAAAATTATTTTCAACTCAAAAAGGTGTCAATTTTTAAACAAGCTATATTACTCCCTTTGTCCCAATTTATATGGTGTAATTTGAATTTTGACAGTCAAACTTTTTGAATTTGATCATAAATTTCAATATAGAATCTTTAAATTTTTTGAAATAAAATTTATATATTTAAAACTTATATAAAAATATAAATTACAATAAATTAATAATTTTAAATATTAAAAGGCAAATAAAAAAATTATTTGACATTCATAAGCTCGGTGTATAAAAATAATGTCATTCTTTTAGAACTAACGAATAACGAAATATCGTCATTCTTTTTTGAGGCGGAGGGGAGTACTTGATTCATGTAAAGAATTATGCTGGCAAAGTGAACTTTTTTAGTTTTAATATTTATATACGCCCTTTAATTATCAGACGTGCGATTACACACACACACATATATATATATATATATATATTAAACCCCTTTCAAATTAGGAGGATCTATAGTATTTTTACACTTTTCCCCAGAGTGACTCGAACCCATCCACACTTCCCTCCACCTAATGGTCGTGGGAGGAGGTGGTTTTACTAACTGAGCAAGCCTCACTCGTCATATATATATATATATATATATATATATACACACACGACTGTTGTAGTAAACGTAGTTTCTTTATCTCCACGTTCTCACTTTCTCTCTGTATCTATGAGATGAGGAGAGAACCGTAAACATAATTTAATAACGATAAACATGGCGTTTCAGAGCCATTTTTCACAAGAACTAGCTCTACAGCAACACCAACAACAAAACGCCGACGACGTTTCGGATCAGTCGATGAGCTTCTCGATGAAGCTAAGTCAACAATATAGAGGAGAGAGGGTCGACAACGAGATCAATAACAACAACAACAACAATAATAATGACAGTATTTGGGAGAGCGAAAAATATAAAAAAGCGGATATTTTGAACCATCATTTGTGTGATCAATTGCTGTCGGCACACGTGGCTTGCCTGAGAATCGCGACGCCGGTGGACCAGTTGCCGAGGATCGACGAGCAGTTGGCGGAGTCTCAGAATTCGGTGGCTAAGTACTATGTTGTTGGCCAAAGTCAACGGCCTCTCGATGAAAAAGACCTCGATCAATTTATGGTAATTAATTTTTCACTTTAAGCTTTCTTTGTTTAATTTCCATTGTATGTACATGGATACGTTCTATATGTTACCATATGCATATGATTATATATTTGGATTTAATTCATTGAAAAATCGGATGATGCAAGTTTAGATGTTTTTTCTCGTTGCTCCATATGCAGTTTGAGGTCGATAATTAAGGTAGAGGGTTAGTAGGTAGGCGAGGATTTTTTCTTTCTATATCAACAGTTCTATTACTATTCTCGTGTTTTCTTTTCCTAGATTTCTATTACCACATGATATTGCTTCTGCTTCGATTTTATTGTAATTTTACTTTAAATTTTTTGGTTCTTTGAGTTCTCTAAATGTTTTAATGATTGCTTGATTTCTGGAAAGTGTGTTTCAATCCTATATATTGAAGATTTTGATTGATTTTCTTTGAATAACTGAGAAATCCCTAAAGATTAGCTCGCTCACGAATCACATTATGGAAATAATGGGCTCCCTTTTGTATACTTATTCATTTAAATACCAAGCTTTTTATATGTGACAAAATTCGAACCCGTAACGTATGCCTAATCCAAATAGCACATCATGCGTTCCACGCTTACTACTAGACTAAAGCTCCGGATTCTGGAGTCTAGATTGTGGTTGAATTTGGAACTATAGCTTTCTTTTATGTGATTCTAGTCCTTATATATTAGTCACTAATTAAAATAAGTAGCAATTTTGCTTGAGGTTTACCTCTAGGTTAAAGAACGCTTTTATTTATGTTAAGTCTGATATGATAACCTGATAGATTAATAATCTGCTATAATAGCTAATTAAATTACAGTAATAGCATAAAAATTCTTTACACTGTCAATATATATAGCTTAATCTATCTTGTTTTTTCTGATATAGACACATTATGTTATGCTGCTCTCTTCCTTTAAAGAGCAACTGCAACAACATGTTCGTGTCCATGCAATGGAAGCAGTCATGGCTTGTTGGGAGCTTGATCAATCTCTACAAAACTTAACTGGTCACACAATTCTCTACTCTACTTTTTCAAATTTCTCCTACTATAACTAGCCTATCTCACTTGTTACTTGATGTTTTGATGAAATATTCATCACCTATATTAAACGTTCACTCGTTACTGGAGTTATCGCCTGAGCCAAAAATTTTATTAAGGGGTATCAAAATAAAAGGGAGTCATATACATAATAATAAATTTATGACCTAGCTAAATATCATAACTTTCTGCCAAAGGAGTGTCAATTGACACCCCTTAGCATAAGGTGGCTCCCTCACTGACTAAAATAGAGGGGAAAAAAAAAAACTCTTCTCCACCTTTTCAACCATTACATACACATGTAGGCAAAGGTAGACCACAGATGCTATCTTATATTCTTCGGATTCAACTGAATTCAGTATTTTGTTATAGAATAATATTTATAGATATATTTCATATATTAATATATTTATTTTAGATCCTATGTTTTCAAAGAGTCTTTTAACCTTGTTAGAGATTCTGATGCCAGTAAGAAACATAAAGAACTTTTACTACCTTTGATTTTCATTTTTATTTTGTATAATATTGGTCTAAGATGAACTTAAACGGGGAATATAATTCAGGTTGGATTCATGTGGCCGACCTCGACCTGTTTGGAATTGAGACGTAACCATTATTGTATAAAAGTCTGAACTCATAATGTCATAAGTACAACGAATTCAGTACTGTCTCCGTTTCAATTTATGTGAACTTGTTCTACTGGGCACGGAGTTTAAGAAAAAATGAAGATTTTTAGAATTTGTGGTCCTAAACAAGTCAAAAAGGGGTCCAGAGTATTTGTGTAGTTATAAAAGCTTCTCATTGAGGGTAGAATTAGAAGTTTAAGCTAAATTGTTTTCAAATTTAGAAAGTAGTTATTCCTTTTGGAACGGATCAAAAAGGAAATAAGTTCACTGAAACGGAAGGAGTACTAAAAACCTAATGATTAAACTCATCAAGTTACTTATAGATCCATTTTTGTGTCACTTTTGAATGGTATAGTGATAATTGGATATGATTTGCTAACAGGGGTGGCACCAGGTGAAGGTACAGGTGCAACTATGTCAGATGATGATGATGACCAAACAGAAAGTGAGACAAACACAAACTGTTATAATGGAGTTTTAGATGCATCAGATAGCTCTGGATTTGGCCCTCTTGTACCTACTGAAAGTGAGAGATTCTTAATGGAGCGTGTGAGACAAGAATTGAAACAGGAGTTGAAGCAGGTAAAGAATCATAAATTGGTTCTGTACAATGATTTGTTAGTGTGAGAATATAGGACGGATTTTACAGCTTCAATTGAATTCCTTGCTTTCGGTTCGAATTATGTACACATGTAAAAACTTCAAATTAAAACGCATACATATAATAACATCACACTCGTCAGCCACCGAAGTCTTGAAACAATAATGGTAAACTCGTCTCCGTGTGATCATGAATTCGAGCCATAGAATTAATCTGCTACTGTGTTTGCATCAGGTAGGCTGCTTACATTGCACTTCCTTAGAATGCGACCCTTTGATACACTGTACCTTGTATAAATGTGAAATACTATGTGAACCGAACTATTTTTTTTACATTCTTTCTATCCATTGTTCTGATTTTTGGATACGCCTCCTCTGTTAACCACAACTAGTTTCCTCTTTTTTCTTTTCTAGGGTTACAAGGAAAAGATTGTGGACATTAGAGAAGAAATTTTACGCAAAAGAAGAGCAGGAAAGCTGCCTGGTGACACTACATCTGCCTTAAAAGCTTGGTGGAAGTCACATTCCAAGTGGCCTTATCCTACAGTAAGTACACTGCAACTCTTCATAATAAGTTTGATATGGTAATACAACAACAATGACAACATACCCTGTATAATTCCACATAGTGAGATTTGAGGAAGGTAGTGTGTATGCAGACATTACCCGTATTTTGTGAAGGTAGAGAGACTGTTTCCGATAGACCCTCGGCTCATGCAAGCATAGGTACCACAATAATAATAAGAAAACAAGACCGGACAACACCGAAAAATCATGTAAAAGCAACATACATAACTAGATGGTAAGATGATCAAAATGCAAAAAAAAGACAGGTATTCAAATAAGCCTACTACCAACCAAATGCGAGAGTACGTAACACTACCGGTATGAATAATCTAGACTACCTAACCTAGTATCCTAATCTTCGACCTCCATACCTTCCCATCATAGGTCATGTCCTCGGTCAGCTGTAGCCGAGCCATGTCATGCCTAATCACCTCACCCAGCTCTTTTTCGGCCTACCTCTACCTCTCCTAAGTCCCTCCAATGTCAATCTCTCACATCTCCTTACCAGAGCGGTCTGTGCTTCTCCTTCTCACATGTCCAAACCATCTAAGCTGTGCTTCCCGCATCTTGTCCTCAATAGGGGCCACACCCACCTTGTCCCGAATAACTTCATTCTTAATCTCATCTAATCTGGAGTACCCGCATATCATGATATTATAAGTTACATGATGTTATAGGTTATCCTTTGTTTCTTGATAGTATATAAATTTTAACATATTAAGTTGACCTATAACATCATGTAACTCTTCATAATAAGTCAAATATGGTAACTCTGACAAATAAAGTAACAGTATCTAGTATAATGGATTAAATTGCACTTATAGACCAAAAATTCCCTGTATTATAACTTGTTAATCCTTTATGACATTATTCACTTTATGGGAACAAAACTATATTAGGAGGAAGATAAAGCAAAGCTAGTGCAAGAGACAGGGTTGCAGCTAAAACAGGTCAACAATTGGTTCATCAACCAAAGGAAAAGGAACTGGCACACCACTCCATCATCATCTTCTACACAGAAAAGCAAACGAAAGAGGTAGGATGATTCACTTACTGTTATAACTTTATCATATGCTTTACAAAGTTTATACTTACTAATTTTGAATTTTGGTAAAAGTAGTGCAGGTGAAAAGTTAAGGAATGACCACTTTACATGATGGGAAACACTCAGCAAAAGTTGGTTTGAATTAGTAAATTGCAGCAATTTACAGAGATGCAGTTAGCTTATAAGCAGTGAGTGCACATGCATCTACTATCTCAAACTTAGACTGTACTATATCTTATACTTTTAAAATCAAAATTTTTTATAAAAGAAAAAGATATGTGTATCAGTTAGAAGTACAGCTGGTGTCTTTATCTGGATCCTAGACCAATGTATTATAGGTTTTGCAATTTTGGATGCTACTATTGCTGATTTTTTAAATAGAGCCAGTTGCAGATTATGAATAGATCATCCAAATATCTCTTTTCATGGTCTCATGTTAAGAAGGGGTGCTTTGGCTGACTGTTAAAGTTGTTGTCATGTAATCAGGAGGTCACGGGTTCGAGCCCATGAAAATAGTATCTTACAAAAATATATGTTATGATGCGTATAATAGACCCTTGTGGTCTGGCCATAGACCCTTGTGATCCGGCCCATCCCCGAACTCGCTCATAACATGAGCTTAGTGTGTCAGACTGTCCTTTTTATGATCTCACGATCAATAGCGTACTTTACAAGAATGAAGCTTATCCACCCTTGTGGTCCGGCCATAGACCTTTGTGATCAGGCCCTTTCTCGAACTCGCTCATATCATGAGCTTAGTGTGCCAGACTGTCCTTTTTACGATCTCACGATCAAATAGCGTACACTTTACAAGAATGAAGCTTATCCATTTAAGTGGAAAGTTTCTTTCACATCCAACTTTAGTGTTTTAGATTTTAAAACAATGGTTGATTTCCTGTGCTATACTTTTTTGCCGTTGGGATAGAACACAATAAGATCTCGTATATAGAGACACTATAAGCTCGTATGCAGATAGTAATTAATGCTTTCACAATTTTTACTTATCTTGTGTTGCTTGCAACGAGGGGTGAATCTAACACCTTTAGCCAAAAAATTATACTGTTTTTTAACGAAAATTTTCTCCACGCTTATAATATAGTAATATATATTACTTTTTTAGCACTATTTGATTCATTACGCGGTTCAAAATATTAGTTTGACTAGTGCATTAAGCAAATAACATTGGAATAAAAATTATCCTCCTAATAATGATTGAAAAAAATCACGTGAAAATATTAGTACGAAAGTTGTATGGCTCAATAGAACAATGATATTAAACATTTTAAATTTCTCGTAATAGAAGAGTGTCATATAAAATGGAACTATCAACTTTATACGTACTAATACTTCTATTTTTCCGAGTTATACATCAATAATAAAATTTTCCTTATAACAAACCATCTCTTTTTTGTCTAGTGACAGGGACAGCAAACCTAGATGAGAAATTACACAAAAGCCCATCTTCTTCTACACGAGCTCCATCATCAAAATTCAAGGCATAACTTTGAGCATCATATTGAAATTGGGCTCTATTTGATTTCTTCAAATTGCAGTATACTCCAATTTTCTTTACCAAATTCTTCATAATCTTGATCTTTATTACTAGCCATGACTCTTTTTGCTCTAGCAAAGACCTGCTGTGAACTTCGTGGGCTTGGGCCCAATTAAACCAAGAAAACTTTAAACAATTACACGACTCGCAACCAGTTGGAGAAGATGATGAATATTCTTCGTAGAGATTGGCATTTTTGTCACCTTCTTGTTTGTGCTCTACTATGGGAGTATAACTCTTCATGATATTGGATGGATAAAGGTCTCGGGTTCGAGCTTTAAATGTAAAAAAGACTTCTAAAAGAGGCGCTTCTCTTTTAATACGACTTACACAACGTAAATCCAAATTAATCGCGCACAAAATGTAAGATTGTCTTGGATATGATTCTTTTATGCTTAACCAGCAATCTTGAGTTTGAGCTTTGATTGAACACGATATATAAATCTGAATTAGTCGAGCGAATACCGACCGCGGAGTGAAATAAATCAGAAAAGATATGTATATGTTTTTGTTGGGGGAGGGTGTGAAGGAAGAGAATGATGGGAAGTGGACAATGGATGGGTGTCTACTTATAATGTATGTTTGGTGCGTGTGCGCTGTGTGTGTGAAGGGAAAAGGGGAGTGAGAAGAGGGCAAGTGGCTGCAAAAGGAAGAGCAGAGAAATAATAAACCTATAGGATTACAAGGAAGGTTCTTGTATTTATATAAAAGCAAAATCTAACAGGAAAAGAATTGTTGTTTCCTTATCCACATAAATAAAGGAAAGGGGTGTATGTTTTGGTGTAAAGATTAATATAAACGTTGTCAAAATACAATGACCTTTTTGGTGTATGTTTTTTTTTCTTTAAAAAAAAAAACAATTTGGTATTCATAAGACAAAACTCACTGGTGCGACTTATTCAATTTCGTGCCTATATCAAGAATAACAATATCAATCAAGAATTATTTCATTTCACATGATTCAAATTTGAAATCTCTGATTAAAAATTATGGATATGTTTCATACAATGCATCTTTTATTTTTTTAAATAGGAAAATTCCACCTATTGTTTACTGGTTCATCCTTAACAACAACGACAACAACAATAATAATAATAATAATAATAATAATAATAATAATAATAATAATAATAATAATAATTTTGTTTTTGTGAATTTCTTTATCTTAAAACAAATATCTTATCCGTTAGGTATAGTAAATCCCACTAGTCTTCAAAGTAAAGACGGATGGAAAGAGTGTTGTGGCTCTGAATGTCGCGTCTACAACGTGTGGATGATAAGTTGATACATCACATGCATATAACGTGCATATTAAAAGTTTTCTTGATATTTTAATTTTCGCCAATAAATGAATCTTGGTCTAACTCAACCCCAAAAGCTAGCTTATGAGATGAGGATTGCCCTGACCATATAAGGAGACCAAAAACCTCAAATCCTACCGATGTGGGACAACTCAACACACACTCTCACGCCCAGGCCTGCACTCTGGAGCGTGGACAACATAAATGGGAGCCCAACATCGGTAACAATAATTGGGATGGGCTTGGCTCTGATACCATGATAAATGGACCTTGGACCTAACTCAACCGTAAAAGCTAGCTTTTGGGGTTGAGTTAGACCTTCGTATAAAATGGATTGAGAGTAGTTCTATTTAACTCTTAGGCGCAAAGGTAAAGACTATCCTGGTTTTACCTTGAGATGAAGTCATGCTAGTCTTGGATATTTGACTAGCAAATGCTTCTCTTATTCATCTTTTTTTTTTTTCCTTCTCAATTTCTTCCGTTTTGTATGTTTTGGG
>MCJB01013338.1:113656-163153 GCA_002018475.1 Nicotiana obtusifolia | reverse complement strand
GGGGGGGGGGGAGGGGGATGGTTAGGTCTAAAATCGTGTAAATTGATGTTTGCTTTGTTAATGAAGATATTGAAATGAAACTAATCAAGTCATCCATTAACTAAAGTATACTGTGGATTAATATCTTCTCTTTCTTTTTGTTTTTCCCTTTTTGCCGACAAAAAACAAAATCTTGTGGCCTTACAAAAAGTATGAGTCATATGCAAGTCATATTCTTATCCAATGACAGAATATACTATGGTATTATATTAAAAAAATTTAAAAAAGGGAATTCTCTTTTGACCTCTTTAGTGAAAATACTGCAATGCGCAATTACCATCTTTACCAAATGATCTTTGTTTCCAAAGGTGAAACTTCGAGATATCTTTTGAATCCTCAACACAAAATTGCTAGTATATCTTTTAACGTTATATTCTTTTGGTGTTTAGGTCAAATTGCATGCATTTCAATTATTTTATCGGATTTGGTGTTTAGGTCAAATTGCATGCATTTCAATTATTTTATCGGATATCTGTAACTCGTATTATTATATGTACGGGATGATTTCGCCAATCATAACATAGCCCGATGGAAAAAGATCTCTTAATTCTTCATGCTAATACTACACCAACTTGAACTTCCAAGATTAGCCCTTAACAAGCTAAAAACTAGTAATTGCTAGCATTCTCAACGCAAGCAACTACTTGTATTGTTCAAAAAGAATTACCATTAACCAATACTTCCATTTTGTCTGAAATCTTAGAAAGTTTTACTACATATTTACACGAAAGTTTTCCATTTTAACAGGTACGCCAGGTCTAATAAAATAATATTTTAATATAAAGTGTCAGATACGGTAGATGTAATAAAATACTACTATGTTAATAAAAATGTATCATTATCCTTACTTGTATAGCTAAAGAAACTTGACAACAACAAGTGTAATTCCACGAGTGAAGTCTGGAAGAGTAATGTGTACGCAGACCTTACTCCTATCTTACAAAGAGAAAGGAACTTGACAACAAAAAGTTAAAATAACCCGATCGGAGATGCTATATTGTCGAAATTGTAGAGCGCGGTGCATGATGTGTGTAGGCGAACATCTCTGATTCGAACCGTGCTACAAACAAAAGTTTGATATTTAAGTAAAAAAGAATAAAGAAGCAGATCCATTATTCACTGAATTTTGAACTGTATGCGCTAAATGAATTGCTCGGGATTCCTAGATTATAAAAAACGTTCTCACAATTGTCTCATAGTTAAAACTTCATTCATACCTAATATTTTAAAAACTACCAAAACCAAATTCAACTTCCCCTATACCATTGAATCAAGAGCTCCATCTATTGAACAATTGTTTTCCAATAATAAAAGACGACAGTAGGTATTATTCCAAAATATTACTTAGCTGAATCTCTCTGCACCAGTCCATATTCTCAAGCAGCATTAAACCAGTAAAGAAAATATGCCTTTGGACCAAACTAAAATAATAGCAGGTATATAACTCTAATATAAAGATGAAATACTTGCCAAATTCAGCAAACAGAAATTCCAAATAAAATTTCAGCATGTGACTGAATTCTGAGTTCATACAACCCAAACAAGAAATAGAGGTAATAACCTTGTTAAGGAACTGTTTCCCTTTCTGCCTATGGATAAACCGAAAGAACAACCACAATAATAATAGTGATAACAATATCTCCCTAGCAAATGTGCATATGAGAGCTGTGGAATTTAAGCTGCTAGCTAATGATGGACGTATGCGCAGCACTACACTTACCTTTCAGGGAAGATGGCAGCCACCATTAGCTGGATATTTTAAACTTTAATGTAGATGGATCAGTGAAGGAACATCTAAACAAAGGAGGCATTGGCGGAGTTGAAGAAACTTGCTTCGCAGTTGAGAAGCTCAATTGATTAACAATGGCGGAAGTTTCTAGAGAGAAGGGGAGACTATTTTCTCGGAAAGAAAAATGATAACTCTCTCTATATTATTTATTATTGAGTATCTGTGCATTTGTATACATGTGTCATTCTTAACAAACTAACACGTGCACTAACAGTACTCATAACCAACTAACTATAAATTACAACTAACTCTACAGCTGCATATAAGCTGGACATCTACATACACAGTCAGCTTCACATATGCCAATACTCCCCTCAAGCTGGAGGGCATAACACGTTGAACACTCCTAGCTTGCCCATCAAATACACATGCTTAGCACCACTCAAGGCCTTAGTTAAGAGATCAGCCTGTTGATCCTTAGTACCCACGAATTGAGTCTTGATGATTCCAGCTTAATCTTGTCTTAATAAAATGACAATCGATCTCTATATGTTTCGTGCGTTCATGAAAAATAGGATTTGCTGCGATTTGTTGGGCAGCCTTACTATCACTGAGGACTATCATGGGGTGTAAAATTGGCACTCCTAGCTCTTGAAACAGACCCAACAACCAAGTGATTTCTGCCACACCAGACGCCATACTTCTGTATTCAGCTTCTACGGAACTCCTCGAGACAGTCTGTTGTTTCTTAGATTTCCAAAATATCAAAGAGTCTCCAAACTTAATCACATATCCAATTACAGACCTTCTAGTATTAGGACACGCTGCTCAGTCGGAGTCACACCAACAAGTCAGTTCTCGAGATGGTCATGACTTCAAATGAATGACCTGCCCTGGTGCTCCCTTCAAGTATCGCACTACTCTAATAGCAGCCTCCCGGTGTGAAAGTTTTGGGCATTGCATGAATTGACTTAAGGTCTGAACACTGTAGCTAGTGTGGGGCCTTGTTATTGTCACATACAACAACTTTCCCATTAGCCTCTGATAAGCACATACATCTGCCAGTGGTTTATCATTCTCTGTCTTCATTATTTCATCATATTCTATAGTTGTGAGCCTCTTGTTTGTCTCCAGAGGTGTAGCTGTAGTTTTTGCTCCACTTAGTCCTATCTCTGAAATCAATTCTTAGACTTGTGTCCTTTGATTCAGCAGTACACCAGCCTTTGACCTCGTGATCTCTATCCCCAAGAAATATTTCGATTCACCTAGATCCTTCACTTTAAATTTCTGTTGCAGAATTTTCTTGGCTGTGTCTATCAACTGACAATTGCTCCCTGTTATGAGCAAATCATCCACATAAACCAGGATAATCACAAAGTCTCGACCTCTCTTCATGGTGAATAGAGAGTAGTCATGGCTGTTCTGGACAAAACCTGCATCTATCAAGGCCTCAGTCTATTTAGTGTTCCGCTACCTAGAGGCTTGTTTAAGCCCATATAATAACTTCATAAGTTTGCACACTTTCCTCTCCCCCGGCTTCCAAATCCCTCTGGCATTTGCATATAGACTTCTTCATACAAGTCTCTTTGCAAAAAAGCATTATACACATCCATCTGAAACAACTCCCAACCTTTTGAGGCTGCCAGTGCTATAACAGACCTTACTGTGACCATTTTTGCCACAGGTGAGAAGGTCTAATGATAATCTAATCATTCTCTTTGACTGTACCCTTTTGCTACTAGCTGTGCCTTAAATCTCTCTACTTTCCCATTTGCCTTGAACTTGATTTTATATACCCATTTTGATCCTATAGTAGTCTTCCCAGTAGGTAGATCCACTACTTCTGTTACGCGGCGCCTTCCTGAAGTTCCTTGGAAGGGCAACGTAAGGCTAGGCAACCGATGTCAGTCTGATTGCCGTCCGCCAACTGAGGTCCCCTCCGCACGCTAGACTAGATTGTCAGTGCCGTGCGGGAAAATCAATATCGTGGGCAACGAGAGAATTGAGAGCTTGTAGAGAAAATTGAGAAAATAGCTTGCTTGCATTAATTGAAAGGCTATTACAAAGGCTACGCGGTGTCGAGGGGGTGAGACACCAGTACAGAGAATTGATTGCTTGTTTGAAAGTTTGAATGCTTATACCCCCCTAATAATGCTTAAAATAAAAAAACCAAAGTTACAAGAGTTGACCTAAGAAAGCTCTAGAATCATACTGAAATAAAATAAAGTAAATCTATTCTATATTTACAAAGAAAAGGACTTAGTTTTCTACAAAGTAGAAACTAGTCCATCAGCAGCAACTTGTGTCATTTGTCTTAGGGTCCGCGCGCGGCGCTATGGGCATCTGCCTATGGCTGGCATTGGCGCTGGCTGTCAGTAGGGCGATAAAGGCGCTTGCGCGCTTGTCACTTGGAGCTGCCAAGACCACGGGGCCGACCGTGGCGCTAGGCGTTGGGAGGCTTGCCAGGACGCCACGGGGCACGTCCAAGGGGTCATGGGGCATGGCTGGAAAGCCGCCCATGACATTCTCCCCCACCTGAGTTGGCGACGTCCTCGGCGCCTTACTTGCAAGATAATCTTCAATTAGGCTCTTGAAGGCTTTGAGGTTTGTCCCCCTCTCCCAAGTATTCTCCTCTGCGTCGCGTCCCTGCCATTTCACCAAGAACTCTTGGTGATCTTTCCTGGAGGCATGAATCACTCTATCGTCAAGGATAGCTTCAGCACGCCTTTTTCCAGCTGAATTAGGGCCCCGAATGCTGGAGATTGTAAGTTGGCTCCGTGCAGGATCCTCCGTATCTTCCCGAAAGGGTTTTAGGAGACTGACATGGAAGACAGGATGAATCTTCCACCAAGCTGGGATATCCACCCGGTATGCCACTTTCCCAATGCGTTTTACAATGGACAAGGGTCCAATATACTTTTGCAACAGGCGAGGGTCATGGACTCCCGCAAATAAGTACCGCTTTGGGATTTTGACCATCAGTTTGTCTCGTACTTGATATTCAACAAAGCGACGGTTTTGATCCGCATGCCTCTTCATCCGATTTTGGGCTTTGTCAAGATAGCTCCGCACTATCTCCAGATTTCGCTTCCATTCCCTTGAGAAACTAGCAGCTCGGGGAGATTTTGCCATGTTTGGAGCATTCACAGTGTGTGGGAGTAGTGGTTGCTGTCCGGTAACAATTTCAAAAGCGCTCTTGTTGGTACTGGAGCTCTTTTGTGAATTGAAGCACAGTTGAGCAGCATCCAAAAGCTTCACCCAATTTTTCTGCGAGCCAGTTACAAAGTGGCAGAGATATTCCTCCAGCATGTCGTTAAACCGTTCCGTTTGGCCATCAGATTGTGGATGAAAGCTTGAACTGTGACTTAGTCTTGACCCAAGTCACTTGAAGAGTTGCGTCCAGAAATTGCTAGTGAAGCGCGAGTCGCGATCACTAATGATCTCTTTTGGTAGGCCCCAATATTTCACGACATGGGAGAAGAAAAGCTGAGCTGTATCTTCTGCTGATATATATTGTGGGGCTGCTATGAAGGTAGTGTATTTAGAAAACTGATCCACAACAACCAGAATAGTTGTAAGATCTCCAACCTTGGGCAATCCGGTGATGAAATCCAGAGAGACACTCTCCCAAGGCCGCTTTGGAACGGCTAGTGGTTCCACGAGTCCTGCTGGCGTCAAGCGATCCGACTTGTCCTTTTGGCATGTTAGACAAGTCTTCACGTATTGAGCGACGTCATCGGCCATTTGAGGCCAATAATACGCACGCGAAGCAACGCCATTGTGCGTTCTTCACCCGGATGACCTGCCCACAAAGTGTCATGACATTTCGCCAGAAGGGTCCTTCGCAGATCTCCTCCCTTGGGGACGTAAAGCCGGTTTCCTTTCACTTTCAAGAAACCATCTTCTATGTAGAACTGGCGAGTCTTGCCTTGTTCTACCAGAGTAACCAAATACTGTGCAGCAGGATCCTTGATGAGAAGACCCAGTATCTGGTCCTTGATGTTCGTGACCACTTCTCTCCCCCTAAGGGTGGCGAGTAAGCTCACGGATGCGAGGTCCGCTCTCCGACTGAGAGCATCAGCCACTTGGTTAGTCTTTCCACTGCGGTACTCCAAGTTGAAGTGGAATTCCGCTAGAAGCTCCTGCCACCTGGCCTGTCGGCCATTCAACTTCGGCTGTGTAAGGAAATGGCTGAGAGCTGTGTTATCAGTCTTAACTATGAACGGGGTTCCCAGCAGATAATGCCTCCAAAGGCGCAGGCAATGAACTACAACCAACAATTCCTTTTCGTGGGCGGCATAGCGCCGCTCTGCATCTTTTAGCTTCCAGCTCTCATAGGCTACAGGATGTCCATCCTGTAGCAAGACTCCACCAAGTGCATAGTCGGAGGCATCTGTCTGTACCTCAAATGGTTTGGCCAAATCAGGGAGGGCCAAGACGGGGCTACTAGACATAGCCGCTTTCAAGGCGTTGAAGGCCTCCGCTCGCCTGGATCCCCAATCCCAAGGCGTGACCTTCTTGAGAAGTTCTGTTAGCGGTACTGCAATGAGAGAGTAGTTCTTCACAAAACGGCGATAGAAGTTGCATAGGCCAAGGAACGCCCTCAAGGCGTGGACATCCTTAGGCGGCGGCTAATCTGTGATAGCCTGAATCTTTTGTTGGTCCATCTTGATCCGTCCTTCCTCAATGACATGCCCGAGGAAGTCAATCTGTTTTTGAGCAAATGAGCATTTGGACAGCTTCACATATAATTCATGCTCCCGCAATCGTGATAAGACCTTTCGCAAATGCTCTAGATGTTCCTCCAATGTCTGGCTATATACGACAATGTCGTCCAAGTAGACCACCACGAATTCATCAATATATTCCCGAAAGACTTGGTTCATCAAGGTGCAAAATGTGGCTGGTGCATTAGTCAAGCCGAGTGGCATCACCAGGAAGTCGTAACACCCATATCTTGTCACGCACGTCGTCTTGTGCTCGTCGCCCTCTGCGATCCGCACTTGCCAATAACCCATATTCAGGTCTATCTTGGTGAACACCGTTGCACCACCCAATCTGTCGAACAAGTCGGCCATGAGTGGGATAGGATACTTGTTCTTCACAGTGATTTTGTTAAGAGCCCGGTAATCCACACATAGTCGTAAACTCCCATTGTGTTTCTTTTGAAATAGCACAGGGGAACCGTATGGGGACTTGGAGGGTACGATGATCCCTGTGTCTAGCATTTCTGTCAATTGTCTCCGAAGCTCGGTGAGTTCGGATTGTGACATTCTGTATGGCGCTCGGGCAGGTGGCTTCGCACTCGACACCAACTCAATTTCATGGTCCACAGTACGCCTCGGCGGTAGTCGCTTTGGCATGTCTTGTGGCATGACATCATCAAATTCTAGTAACAGCTCCTTCACAGGTGCAGGAAGAGGACCCGAGGAGCGTTCTATATCTTTGATGCATAGGGTAGCCAAGAAATGTAGGTTCATGTCTTTTGACCCCCTTCTTCAATTGCAAGGCCGAGATGTTTTCCGCGGTCATCTTCATGGGCTTGCACGGGATGGTGCAGGGCTTGGACCCATTTGTTCCCATCATCAGTAGCATGTCTGCATATGGCACAGGCATGGTGTTGGTTTGCCTCAGGAATTCCAACCCCCACTATCAACTCGAAGTCGTCTATGACCACCACTCGCAGGTTGATTTTTCCTTCATAAGGGCCAAGTTTCACTGCTTTTCTCTGGCTATTCCCCCAATTGGTTGAGGGGGTGAATTGATAGCCTTGACACGACCTCTGCCCTTTCCTACAACTAGGCCAAGGCGTTCCACTTGAGTCGAGGCTAAATAGTTGTGGGTTGCACCCGTGTCTATCATCGCTCGAATATGTTTGTCATTTACCTTCATCTCGACGAACATTAAGGTCCGCTCCTACTTAGAAGGGGTCCTCTCATCCGCATTCTTTTTCCCTTTCTTGTTGATCGGACAGGGGTCCTTCTTACAGATACCAGCACTGGTCTCTGCTAAGGCTTCAGAAACAGTGCCAACAATTGCATTGAAGGCACCTACCGACTCGGCCTGATCTGCATCATCAGATTCGTCATCTGTCCCATCATCAATAGCTTGATGGGCATTAATCTGTGCATGTGGGCACTCGTTATTCCAATATGGTCCGCCATAACGACGATACCCTGAAGGGGGTTTCCTCCCCCCGATAGTTGTTGGTAGATGCAGTACTAGTATTGCTTGAGGAGGGAGCCTTAGATTTGTTTGCACTCCGATCTCCTCCACTTTTGCTTGGGCCACCAGTACTCGAATGACCCCCTTTGTATCCTCCTTTGACAGGCTGTTGAGGCCTATCCTTCCGAGCTTCCACTTGATAGTCCCCAAGGCATTCCGCTGCTTGGATCGCCTTGGGTAATGTGTCTACCCTTTGTCTTTGAAGTTCCATACGGGCATAGGGTTTCAACCCTTCCAGGAAAGTGAAGAGTTTGTCTTTGTCCCCCATGTCACGTATGCTCAGCATGAGTGCAGAGAGTTCTCGCACGTAGTCCCGCACTGACTTGGTCTGGCGGAGCTCCCGTAGTTTCCTCCTTGCATTGTACTCAACATTTTCTGAAAAGAACTGTAGGCGTATGGCAGCCTTTAGTTCCGCCCATGTGTCGAGAGTATCCTCACCGGCCCTGATGGCTTCGTATTTCACCCGCCACCAGAGTTTAGCATCACCTTGAAGGTACATGGCAGCAGTTGCCACCTTCTTAGCTTCTTCTAGGCCTCCCTTGGCATCGAAATACTGCTCAATGTCGAAGATGAAATTTTCCACTTCTTTGGCATTCCGAGCCCCACTGTATGGCTTAGGCTCAGGAATTTTCAGTTTCTGTATCGCGGGAGCGAAGTTCACAGCACCCCCAGTTTGGTTCCCGCTTCCTCGAAGCAGGCCGTGTAAAGCAGCATTGACAACATTGAGCTGGCCTGTCAAGTTGTCTATGGTTTGTTGCATGGTAGTCATCCTGTCTGCCTCTTGTGCCCTGTGGGCTAAATCTTCGGCACGCTCCTGCTGGACGCCCTCAAATTTCCCAAAAATTTCGGCTGCCTCTGTGGCTGCCGTTTGCCGGTCTCCTTCCGAGTCGCGGCTAACGTTTTCAACGTCAACTTTGGCCTGGTGCATCCTGCGATCCAGGTTATCCAAACTTTGCACTAGGCTAGTCTGTAGGTCAGGCACAGTTTCTACGATAGGCCATAATGCGTCAACCGTCTGTCCGAGGACAGTGATCTGATCCCCGTAATTCACCATAGTCAGAAATAGTGTAATGGCAATGCGTTCCCTCGTCTGATGTCGAGCCTAGGCTCTGTTACCAACTATTACGCGGCGCCTTCCTGAGGTTTCTTGGAAGGGCAACGTAAGGCTAAGCAATCACTGTCAGTACGGTTGCTATCCGCCAACTGAGCTCCCCTCCGTACGCTAGACTAGATTGTCAGTGCCGTACGGGAAAACCAATAACGTGAGCAATTGAGAACAGTAGAGAGAATTGAGAAAAAGAGCTTGCTTGTATAAATGAAAGGCTATTACAAAAGCTATGCGGTGTCGAGGGGGAGAGACACCAGTACAGAAAAATGCTTGCTTGCTAGAGAGAGTTTTGAATGCTTGTTTCCCCCTAATAATGCTTAAAATAAATAAACCAAAGTTACATGAGTTGACCTAAGAAAGCTGTAAATGCATACTAAAAGAAAATAAAGTAAATCTATTCTATATTTACAATGAACAGAACTTAGGCTTCTACAAAGTAGAAACAAGTCCGTCAGCAGCAACTTTGTCATTATGCTCAGGGTCCACGCGCGGCGTTGTCTACGCACGCGGTTCTGTGGGCATCTGTCTGTGGCTTGCACTGGCGCTGGCTGTCAGTGGGGCGACAGAGGCGCTTGCGCGCCTGTCACTTGGAGCTGCCGAGACCACGGGGCTTACCATGGTGCTGGGCGTTGGGAGGCTTGCCAGGACGCCACGGGACACGTCCAAGGGGTCATGGGGCATGGCTGGAAAGCCGCCGATGACACAACTCTCGCGCTGACCACGTATCATAACCGTATTTTACCAATTCAAAGGGATCATTTGAGTAAAATTTACTAGCGAAGTTGTAATACAAAAAAGATGATGTACTCTCACAATTCTATCCAAGAAAGTTAATGAACAATAAGGATTTTATTTGCAATCATTTCATTCTTTCTCTTTATAACTAATTATAATTTATCTCTTCCAAATTTCTTTATTCCAGCCAAAACTATGTTTCCCTCTGCTGAAGTCACCAAAGCTTATACCTAATATCATATTGGCCAAATATGGGGAGGTTTGTTTATTTTTATTAGCATTGCAATTTAATTTCCAAAAGTTTTCCTTCCTTTGTATTATTGAATTATACTACTAATTTATTGTCTTCTTTCTTTCCCTTTTTTTTTTTTAATTATTTTATAATTTCAACCTTTTCTTCTTCTTTTTAGTGGTTTAATGACTGCAGTGATGACATAAGAGTTTGCTGTTCTCAAGCTTTAGCAAAATTGTACAACAGTTATGGCTGGAAGGTAATTCGAATATAATATTTGGGTGAAAATTATTTTCTATTTTATTTTGCTACTAAGAAATGTACTTAATAGAGTACACTCCAATTCTAACCTTAAGGTTACTTAGGCCTTATTTATTTTATTTTTATTTTAAATTAAGATGTTTGAATTTGAATACACATCTGAATATCGAAATGTGTATTAAAATTAAGATACCTAAATCTGAATACGCATCTGAATAAAAAGATGTGTATTAAGATCTGAATATTAAATGATTAGACTGTTTGATTTTAATATCTGAATGTACAAAATTTATCTTTATTTAAAATTTAATAAAAATAAAATTCAAATGAAATACTAATTAATTTAATATTATATCAATAAATATAGAATTTTTTAAAGAATATAGTAGTTGCTGGCGTTGATGGCTATAGATGCTGCTTGTGACTATCGACTAGAGGCGGTGGTTGGTGGTAGGTTTGGTTAATGGTGGTGGTTCAGGGTAGTAGCTAGTGGTTATTAGTGGTGATGGCAATTATGATTGAGGATGGTGGTGGTGAGTGGTAATAGTTAATAATGGCGGGTGGTGTGATAATTGTGATTGAGGAAGGTGATGGTGGGTGGTGGTAGCTTATAATGATGGGTAGTGCTAGTTATGATTGTTGATGGTGATGGGGTGGTTAGTTATGGTAGTTGAGATGGATGAATATTTGTGGTTGAGAATGATGGTGGTCGGAGTGGTGCGGATGGCGGGTGGTGGTAGTCCATTATGGTGGCGGCTATGATTGAGGATGATGGTAGTGATGGTGGTTGAGTATGGTGGTAGTGATGGTGGCATGATAGTAGTTGATAATGGTATGCGGTGGCGATAATTAAAAATGAATATAGATGATAGTATCTTAATGAATTTAAGTCTCTATTATGGATCTTAATTATACAGACCTATTCAGACCCATTAAGTGGTTGTGAAGTAAAAAAAATAATAAACACACTTAATGATTAAGATCTGAATAATTAAGATTCAGACTTGAAAAATAAAGACACTTAATATCTAAGATCTGAATGATTAAGATTCAGACCTCTATTAAATGCAAACAAATGAGGCCTTGAGGCCCATTTTTATCAAAAAGTATAATACTACTAGATGCAACTTACCTCTCACGCCCCAAAATCATAGACACATCATTGATCAAAGAAAACCTTGTGTCTCATATATCCCCACCACAAGCAATACTTTCATACATCCTCATCAGTCACCACAAGCAATACTTTATAAGTAATCGGAGAGTAACACATAACTTTGGTAAACAGATCTCATCATAAATAAAATAACATGATGAAATGAATCTTCATAAAAACAACCCAATGACATATGCAGTATTCCCAAAGTATGTCATCAGAGCCTTTATGAATGAAAAAGAATATGTAAGGCTAGGGATGGAATTTGACTATGCATAAGAGTCAACTAAAAATATTGCCACCATTGGATGACATAGTGGGAATTAAGAAAGTTAGTTAGGTACGAAGGTGTTTAGAGCGTGGCTGCAGTATCGCTGAAAAGATTGAGAGCTTATACAAAGAATAGCGATCTCTTAATGATATAAGACTTTTTGAAAAAAATTGTGTGGGCTTAACCTAAACGGGCGGTATCATATCATACTAAGAGCTTATTGGGCTAGTTTAGCCTAACAGTCAGTATCGGAACTCCGGTTCGACATGATGAATATGTAGATGGTAGAATGATGGGGTGCGAGTCTCTATTTTCTTACCCTTATGAGAGTGAACACACTCACACACAACAAGAAGCTAGTTGCGAGCTTCAGTTTCTAGAAATACCCTAAACGATGTGAGTGACATGTAGTAAAAATCAGAAGTTGAGCCGTGGATCATGGTAATGGACTATGCCGAACTTAGTTCTAGAGAGAGACTCATGGATCATGTTGATGGGCCAGATGAAATTTAGTTCTAAAGGAAGAGTGTTAGGTATGCGAATAAAGTCTCACGTTAGTAGCTAAAAAGATTAGGAGCTTACATATAAGGTGAAGTGAAACTCTTAATGATATGAAGGTTTTTAAGAAAAATCTTGCGGGCTTGCCCAAAGTATATCGTATTAGACTATATAAGAATTATTGGGCTTGTTTAGTCCATCAACAAAAACTTAATTAGATAATTACATACTCCATAAAATCATCCACCGCCCTAGACATACGAAAAATAATCCTTGAGTTAAGCAAGTCAATTGAAAATATTTCTTCTCAATTATTCTTAAAATAATTTATACGTATTAACAATAGTGGCACCTTGAGCCTCGGCCAACATGTAAGTTCATCATGGCATTGTGTGGGGCCATTTCACATCTATCAATAAAATACTCGTCCGTTTCTATTTAAGTGAGGTAATTTGACTCGATGTAGAGTTTAAGAAAAAAGAAAAAGATTTGTGATCTTAAAAGCTTAAGGAGAAAAAGCTTTATAGAGCCATGATATTTGGGTAGTTATAAAAAATTTTCATTAAGGATAAAAAAAAATAAAGAGTTTAAAGTTGAATTATTTTCAAATTTAAAAATATGTCATTTATTTTAAAACAGTCTAAAAGGAAAGTACCCGTCTTCTTCATCCTTCATCAACTCCATCCGAGAAAGACACAATAAATACTTTTGAGATTTTTGTGCTCTTCATCTTTTCGTCTTTATTAATTTCTTCATGTTTCAACAGTTGGAACTGCTATAAAGTGAGTACATAACCACTCACTTATCTTCTACTTCCAGTATCACAGTCATGAGTCATATGTAGTCAATCAAAACATAAGTTCCCTTCCCCAATATAAATAATAAAATATGACCAACCTGAAATCCGATCGAGGAGCAAGACGTCGAGAATAAATTGGAATTTTCAAGTCTAAAAGTTAAATACCTTGAACATTTTCCGGTATGAGCGGTGTTGAAGGTTGCCGGAGAGTTGAGAGTGGATGGTTTAGGAAGTAAAAATGGGTGGTAGATGGTGAAAATAGTGTGTTTGTTAGGTTTCTTTATTTTGAGGAACGTGTGTTAGTGTGGATTTATTTGCTTAGAAATAGGGTGGAATAGAGGCAGAGCTCCATCACTAGAGTCTAGAGCTGTGAACGAAAACTCTTGTCTAGCTAGAGAGAAGAAAAGAGAGAGAAAAGAAAGAAAGATATGTTTTCCTTTTTTTGTACCAACACTTTGTGTTTTGGGACCTATATAGCTACGTTAGATAGGTATATGCTCCTGTAAAAAACTCAATTTGGTGGACTAAACTCTCATTATGCGTGGGATCTGGAGAAGGCCGGACCATAAAGGTCTGTTGTACGCAGCCTTACCTTGTATTTCTACAAAAGACTGTTTCCACAACTCGAACATGCAACTACTTTATCCGTTATGCCTAAGCTTCCCTTCATGCATATGTCCCTATAAAAAGTGAAAAACACGCATGTTGCCAGAGTATATCAAAATGGTACATTTTCATCCAATATCAAGTGTCTATAGTTCAAGTATTTAGGTGAAAAAATATTCAATCAAGTTCAAAGGTTTGTGTATGTATTTTGCTCTATTAATTTATGATTTAACATGTATTTACACATAATACATATGTAATCCTTCATAAAATTATATTTGAATTCATATAATTATCTGGAGCTATTTTTCATATATCAAAGTTTGAAGTTACATATCGTTAGATAAGCAAATTTATATTTCATTTTAGCTTAACCAATGCACAATTAAACAATATATGGTGTTAAAATATGCTACGACACGTGGCCGTCTAATAAGGGACACATGGAACCCAAGACGGGGCGATGATCAAAAACCGAAGGCAATTCGTTTGTTACGAGAAAGAATAACGCTCATAAAGATGTAATAAATGCTCTTCGCCCGGTAGCATTTATTAGAGAATATTCCATGGCATTAAGAGCAATTACCTATTACATGGAATTTGGCATTTATGTTCACTGTTACATCTTCATCAATATCTCTGATAATTGACATTAAAGAAGGGCACGATCCTAGGACCTCCTTCCTTAGACATATACAAATAGTGAGCTTAGTTATCATTGTAAAAGAGACGAATTTTCTGGCAAACTTACATTACATTCTCTATAAAGCTCAATATAATCTTATCTTTTTACTTTTTGATTTTGTTGTTGTTGTGCCCGGAAGCCATGTACCCGGAACTGTTACTTCTGCTGTTTCGTCTAAATTCTAAGGCTAAGTATTGCATAATTCTTCGATTATTTAATTATTTCGGGATCCAAATTAATTCATTGTCTAGAAAACCACGTATAAATATCAACTGTACCGTTTTACGAGTAAACGGTTTGGCGCCCACCGTGAAGCCTAGACAACCATGTAATTAAATTGATCCTTGCTTTTTTACTAACGTGTTTTGATTATTTTATCTTATAAAAATCATAAGAAATGTTAGATAATACTGTTAACAACATGCACAACCGCGAGAATCGAGGGGATCAACCTCATTTCGAAGACTCAATCAGTGACACCCATAATAAGGGGAATGGCGCTACACTGGTGCATGACAGGCAATATCCTCGACATGTTCGGGAGACAAATCCCGATGCTGCTGATGAGGAACATGTCATTAACGTGGTAAGGGTCTTGCAAGAGCAACAGGCGATCATTCTAGGCCACCTCACAGGACAGGATAAGATTATGACGGAGTTGAAGCAGGCGCTGTTGGGAGCTTCAAATAATGCAAATAGACGATATTTGATTCCTCCCGGGGCTCCTGCGAATCAAACAATGCAGAGAGTCGACAACAACACTCCCAAGGGTGAAAATAGCTCTGATGGGGAAGGGGGAGCGAATCCGGCCTCAATAACGAGAATGATCCTTTCAAGAATGAACTTTTACGGTTTATGAGGGAAGTGAATGCTCGCATGGACTAGATCCCGAGCGCGCCACCACTGCTGAAAGGTCCGGACTCAAAATAGTATACTCAATTTCCATACAAGTCAAGTGTGGCACTAGAGTTAACCCCGAAGCGGTTCAAAATACCTGAAGTGTCGCCCCCAGGAGCATATTACCACCTACACAATGGGGGTAAAGGGAAATGATTTATCTCCTCACAAAATAGAATCTGTGTTGCTAAAGAAATTTGGAGAAACCCTCACGAGGGGAGCCTTCACGTGGTATTCGCTGTTACCCGACCATTCCATAAACTCCATTGAAATACTTGGGAATTCTTTCATCGAAGCTCATGCCGAGGTTAGAAAAGTATAGGCCTGAAAGGCTGACATATTCAGGATTGCGCAAGGAGAGTCCGAGGTGCTACGAGCGTTCGTTACCCGATTTCAGAATGAGAGAATGTTGCTCCCAGCTGTCCTGGATGAATGAGTGGCTGAAGCATTCACCAAGGGATTGAATCCGAGGAGTTCAGACGCTTTTCCAAAAATTGAAGTAAAGCCTACTCGAGTTTCAAGAAACGACCTGGGTGGATGTCCCCAACCGGTACGAATCAAAAATAAGGATCGAAGATAATCAGGTTGGTTTTCCATTGTTGACCAAAGGACGAGAAAAGAACAAAGAAAAATCAAAGGATGATTATGACACGGACAGACAGACTTCGAGGGGCCGATTTTTGCCCTATGAACGGACCGAAGGCCGCATCAGAGATTTTTTCGGACAACGGATAAGTTCGCCGTTGACATGAGGACCGATCACTGTCAGAACAATTGATCACTACAGGATAAAGAAGCATCAGGTTCGCGGGATCCTTCTTACCCAAGATATCGGAAGACTACTTCAACGTCAGTATAGTGGAGTTACATCAAAGAAGCACGATTCCCAAAACCAATGAAATCTGATCCCAGCTAGAGGGATCCCAACTTGTGGTGTGAATACCACGGGACGAATGGCCACCAGACAGGGGACTGTCGACACCTCCGAGAAGAAGTGGCTACATTATTGAAGAATGGTCACCTTAGAGAATTCTTGAGTGACCGATCTAAGAACAATTATGGTCGTAACCGGGACAACACAGAACCCTCGAAAGCTGGAGAAGATCCCCTGCGTCAAACAATCAACATGATCTTCGGAGGGAACGAGATTAACGAGGTCACCTTTTCAGCAGCAAAGAAGATGAAAGTATGAGTAACGCACATCAAAAGGCTTCGGGAAGACGATATCACTTTTACGGAGGAGGACACGAACGGATTGCTGCTACCACACAATGACGCACTGGTAATTTCTTTAAATGTGCTAGTTTTTAAGATTAAACGTGTTCTAGTGGATCCAGAAGTTCGTCTATTATCATACAATGAAGAGTATTGGAGAAAGTTAAACTCACCGGAAGCATTATTCCGACCACAAAGCTCCTCGCCGGATTCAACCTCGCAAGTGTGACAACCCGAGGAGAAATTTTATTACTCACGAAAGCTGAAGGAGTAATGAAAACAACTCTTTTCGAAGTGGTAGATGGTGATATGGGATAGAACATCATTCTGGGAAGGCCATGGTTGCACGAGATGAAAGTTGTGCCATCAGCGTTTCATCAATTGCTGAAGTTGCCAACGCCCGAAGGAATTAAGCAGATAAGGGGTGATCAACCGGCGGCAAAGGAGATGAATGAAATTTTGATCTCCAGTAGAAAAGGAAAGGAATACATGGCATGGCAATTACAGGGACCGGCACCCACTCCCCAACTAGATGAAGTTAGCCCGGGGGCAGAGGCGTCGGAATATTATCAGGTGCCGAGATATTTCCAAGTTCCAGAAGAGACCGATGCAACAAAGTCCACAGCAGAAGAGCTGGAGCAAGTGGCATTGTTCGAAGAAATCCTAGAAAGGAAATTCCACTTAGGGACAGGACTGCACCCAGAACTCAGGTCCGACTTTATTAAGTACCTTAAATCTAATGCTTATTGTTTTGCGTGGTCGCATGAGGATATCACAAGTTAAGCTTGGATCCTAACATACCTCCGGTAAGACAAAAGAAACACCAAATTACCAAAGCCAGGAATAAATTCTTCAAATAAGAGGTAACCCGCTTACTTAATATCAGTTCGATCCGAGAGGTAAGAAATCTAAACTGGCTAGCCAATGTAATAGTAGTTCCTAAGAAGAATAATAAGTTTTGCATGTATGTAGATTATAAAGATCTTAACAAGGCGTGCCGAAAAGACTCGTTCCCACTATCAAACATCAAATGATTGATGCCACGGCCAGGAACGAGTTAATGAGTTTCCTTGATGCATATTCCGGGTACAACTAAATTAAGATCAACAAGGAGGATCAAGAAAAGACTTTGTTTATAATGAATTTCGGTAGATATTGCTACAATGTGATGCCCTTCGGGTTGAAAAACGCCGGAGCCACTTATCAACGGCTCCTGAACAAGATGTTTGAAAATTAAATAGGAAAAACTATGGAAGTTTATATAGACGATATGCTCGTTAAGTCTTAAATGCAGGTGATCATCTTAAACATCTGCAAGAAACATTCGACATCCTAAGGAAGCATAATATGAAACTAAATTTAAGAAATGCACGTTTGGGGTCACCTCTGGTAAGTTTCTAGGATTTCTTGTATCACAAAGAGGAAATGAGGTAAACCTCGATAAGATCAAGGCCATAGAAGACATCCCGGACCACTATCAAACGTGAAGGAAGTCCAAAGGCTTACGGGAAGATTGGCAGCTTTGAGCAGGTTCATTTCTCGGTCATCAGAAAAGTGTCATTGTTTCTTCGCACTGCTTAAAAGAAAAATAATTTCGAATGGACCCCAGAGTGCCAGCATTGAGGGATTTAAAGAAGTACCTGTCAAGCCTCCATTGCTTTCAAAACCAAAAAAAGTTGAAATGTTGCTGGTTTATCTCGTGGTCTCGGAAGTTGCGGTAAGTGCAGTTTTAGTCCGAGAAAATGAAGGTACACAATCTCTCATTTATTATGTTAGTAAAATTTTAACGAGACCAGAAACTCGCTACCCATATTTAGAGAAACTAGCCTTAGCTCTCGTAGTCGCTGCTCGGAAGCTGAGGCCCTACTTCCAATGCCACCCGATAGTCAGGGTGATTACTTTCCCTTTGCGGAACATCCTCCATAAGCCCGAGCTCTCGGGTAGATTGGCCAAATGGGGTAGAAATGAGTGAATTTGACACAGAATATAAACCAAGGACAGCAATTACGTCGCAAGTCTTGGCTGACTTCGTGGCTGATTTCAATGCGGGCTTATCGCCTCTGGTAACCAAGGAGGCAGTAATGGTGTGGGAATCGACATCAGGGGTTTGGACCCTATTTACAGACGGAGCTTCCAACATAAAAGGGTCTGGGCTCGGTATAGTCTTAATCACGCCTTCGGGGAAAACCCTAAGACAAGCCATCAGAACGGTCCATTTAATTAACAATGAAGCAGAGTATGAAGCTTTGATTGCAGGGCTCGAATTGGCTTGGGGACTTGAATCCGAGGTCATCGAAATCAAATGCGACTTAAAGTTGGTGGTAAATCGAGTCTACGGGATATTCGAGACCAAAGAGGAGCTCATGCAACAATACGTGATAAAGGTTCAGGCTCTGTTGGCGCGATTCTGGGAGTGGTCAGTTACTCATATCCCAAGGGAAGATAACACAAAAGCATATGCATTGGCAAACCTAGGATCATCGACGGAAATAAAAGGATTGGAGTCCGGTACAGTAGTACAACTGATGAACTCAGTTCTGGATACAGATGGTTATTATGAGGTAAATTTGACTAATTTGGTTTGGGAATGGAGGAATGAAATCATTGATTACCTCGAACACGAGAAGCGACCTGAAGACCCCAATGCATCCCGGGCGCTGCGCGCCAAAGTAGAGCGATATAGCTTTAAGAGAGGCCAATTATATGGAAAATCTTTTCAAGGCCCGCTAGCCTAATGATTAGGGGCATCCGAAGCTAACTATGAGGTTCATGAAGGGATATGCGGCAACCACTAGAGCGCAAATTCCTTAGTGTTGAAGTTAGTAAGGGAAGGATATTATTGGCCCCGTATGAAACAAGACGCCGAAGACTTCGTACGAAAATGTGATAAGTGTCAACGCTACCGCACCACTAGTGCATCAATCAACTGAACCCTTACATTCGGTTCTGTCCCCGTGGCCTTTTATGAAATAGGGGATGGACATCGTCGGACCACTGCCACCGACTCCCGGAAAGGTAAGATTTCTTTTATTTTTCACTGGCTAAGTTTCTAAGTGGGTGGAAGTAGGTCCTTATCAGAAGATCGGGGAATGCGAAGTGGTGGGTTTCTTGTGGGATAATATAATTTGCAGGTTTGGAATATGAAAAGAGATAGCATGCAACAACGGGCCATAGTTTATCGGCGCAAAAATTACAAAGTTCCTTCAAGATTTAAAAATAAAGAGGATCACATCTTCACCCTATCATCCGAGCGCAAACGGTCAAGCGGAGTCGACGAATAAAGTGATTATTCAAAACCTCAAGAAAAGGTTGGAAGCGGCTAAGGGTAACTGGCCCGAGGAATTACCCAAAGTTTTATAGGCATGCCGGACTATGGCCAAGTCGAGCACAGGGGAAACCCCTTTCTCCCTCGAGTACGGTACAGAAGCTTCAATCCTGGTGGAAGTAGGGGAACCCACCTTGAGATATTTTCAGACAGATGAAGAATCAAACAACGAAGCAATGTTAATGAACTTGGAACTGCTCGATGAATGCACGGACATGGAGCATGTAAGAATGGTAGCTCAAAAGCAGAGAATGGAGCTGTATTATAATCGAAGAGCCAACTTCCATTATTTCAAAGTAGGAGACTTGGTCCTAAGAAAAGTAACTCAAAACACCCGGGAGCTCAATGCGGGGAAGCTCGGTCCAACGTGGGAAAGCCCATACCGAGTTTCAGCTATTACCAGGAAAGGTTCATGCGAGTTGGAAAACCCAAATGGAGAAAAGTTGCCCAGCAATTAGGATGTGGCACGCCTCAAAAGATATTATTACTGATGAACATTATCAGATCAAAAAGTATGTGCTACACTCTTTTTTCCTTCATTCAGTTTTTGTCCCAACTGGGTTTTTCCAATATGATTTTTAACGAGGCAGTAACAGAAAGCATACTAGGAAGACAACAAAAATAAGACCTTTAATAGCAACGCACACAAGCAAAGATCCACTCGGGGATAGTTAGATAATCTTTTGCTCTATAGCAAATTCCCGCAGGAAGTTAAGTTTGCTATTGAGCAAAGGTTACCCGATCGTCACGAGCACAAACCACTAGAGGGTTGTTAGATATTCCTTCTCTCGATAGCATAAATTCCTAAAGAGAAGTAAAGTGTGTTACCAAGTTAAGGATTATCTAACAATGCATTAGTGGAATCTTTGATGATACAAGACTTCTAGTGTTTCAATTCGCACTCTTCGCATTCGAACACTGGGGAGGGGGATGATATGAGAAATACGGCAACAATGACTGCCACGTCGACCGAGAAACAAAAAACCTGAAATATAATTGCATCATTGGGACCGGGGACTGCGCAACCAACCCTGTAGAAACAAGTTATACAAGTTAGGCACAAGTAATGATAATTTCTTTTCTGCATAGCAAATGCTTATGTACTTTTTGAAAATAGTGGGAAATCCTTTTGTTTTTATCTTGTTTCTTGTCTGAACGATGAATTGACTTTGTCATTTGCAAGTTAAACAAGTACTTTAAATGCTAATACCATAATGAACATGAGACGTCTTCTTCAAGAGCACCATAAATATTAGAGGGCCCTTTCTTATAAAAAAAACCTCATGTTAAAGGGTTCGTTCCAGAAGAATTTGTGCTCGAAATCAAAATGCCTTCTGGGAAAGATACACCCTATTCTGTATACGAAAGGACGCAAAAAGTAAACTTGTGCAAATACTTATCAAAGCCCTCACGAAAAAGGGTTGATGCCCAGAGCCAAAAATTCTTCCGAGAAAAATTCTTAAGCAAAAGGAAGAAAATGCAAAGATAAAGACTTACATGAATATTCAAACGAAAGGAAGACTCAAACAATGCATGAGCAAAAGATGTTTTTATTTACAAAAACATGTCAAAACGGCAGAGGTACAAGAATTAAAAAAAGAAAAGAAAAGATAAACTGTAGTATCTCCGGAATCAGGAGAAGTGTCCGCGCCCTCGGAGAAGTAGATGGACCCACCGATGGCTCAACATTTTCACCAGTTTGGCCTTCAACATCATCATCCTCCGATTCTTCTTCAGTTCTCGAGAACTTGGAATCGGAACCAAAAGGACCAGGTGCGTCAGATCTCGCTGGGAGTCCACTTTTAGCAGCTAACTCAAGCTCACGGGCCTTTGTAATTTCGGCATCAAAATCAATCACACCAGCTTCGGCCTCTTCCAAGGTTTTTCTCCTCATGCTGAATATAGCATAAATTTTCTCAACAACGAGGGAAGCCGCTCGGCGCTTAAGTTCTTCTTTGAGTTGGGTTACCTCGGCAGAAAGGTTTCCCCAAGCGGACCTAGCAGATTTGAGGGGCTAACATCAATTTCATGGATAGTTGAACTAAAAAGCCTATTATGCTCGATAGTTTTCCTGTACTTCTCTTCCAGCTGGGCGTGTTTTGCCCCCGTAGATGCAAGCTCTTCAATTTTGGAGTTCAAGGCTGCCTCTAAGTTGATCACTCTTTCAGTGGAGGCAGCCTCGGGTTCGGTTGCAGCAAGAACGACGTTATGGACTTCAGCCCATTTGGCCCTGGCTTCGTCAAAACTAACCCTCAGCGGGATAATTTCTGGACTAAGGGTTATCACTTCTTGCTTTCTTTGCTGCAAACGAGCCTCCAATACAACAACCTTAGTAGCTTTGGCTTCCAGTTTTGAAAGGTGAGCGACATGTTTCTCCTTCTTGCCAAAAGATGATTCCGTGCGGAAGTAATCACTTCCTTTTCACGAATCAACCTCTGAAGGCCCTTGGAAGCAAGAAAGTTGGCCTACGAAGTAAGAAGGGCAAAATTCATGATATGTTCATACCCAAAAATAGAAGGAGTAATAAAGGAAGAAAGTTACGTGCCACTGCGGCGTTGTTCAATAAACACTCTCTTAAGAGTGCATGAATCTTTCCATAGTCTTTCTCTGAAGGCAAAGGCTTTAGGTAATTAGCAAGCTCCACCGGCCGGGATAGCAAGTCGCATCCGATAGAGACCGAAAGATTAACATTCCTCCTCCTTTGTGGATCTTCAGAAGGCGCAGTATAATTTTGCCCCAAACTCCCGTGAACTGGGGACAGTGGAAGAGGAACACCTTCTTCATAGTCAGGTGTGGTCGGTGGAGATGATGTAGCAATTGCTCGTGGAAGAGTGGATGAAGATCAAAGTGTGTAGCAGTTGCTGGTGTTAGTGAAGATGGAGATGAAGAGTGAGATGAAGCTGCATCAAATACAGTGCTGGTTGTTGGATGCTCGCCAACCAATGACGGCAGGGTTCCGATACTCAGCCCCGCAGTACCGGGCACAGTAATTAGGGCCCGAAACGAGAGTTGACATTATCTACCAAATCAAACCCTTCCCAAAGTGCCAAGGCATCATCCTCGGTTGGTGTAACTATATCAACAGGTCGAGCATCCTGTTGAGATGATGAGGATTGTCGTCTTCTACGTAGAGAAGCTCCCTAATCACTAGCGTCTTCATTATCGTCGATCTTCACGATGTATATGACCGGCCCGGAAGGAGGGCCAGTCACTATTGCTACCGGAGATGACTCGAGTGCATCGGTCCTCGCCCTCTTATTCTTTTCCCAGGCTGTGGAGGAGCGTCTTCTCTTTGGTTGTTTGTCTTCCGGCCGGGGATTCTATAAAGAAACATTTGTTCCCGAAGTAGGCTCGGAGACACTTGTTCAAGTAAGCGCCTTCTGAAGCAGCCTCGATGCACCAGCAGGATCAACCAAGACATCCTCCTCGGGAACAACAACAAAGCCCGCGGGTAGACCTAATTTCATAGACAAGTTAGAAAGGATCAATCAAGTTATTCACATGAAAAATTGAAACAAGGTGAGTTTGAATTACCATGATTCTTGGTCTTCCACCCATATTTAGGGGCCAGTTCTTTCCATAAGCGAGTCTCGGGCGTCGTAACGTCCAAGATCTTTTGTACACACCGATCCAAACCTTCAATCACATGTATCAAAAGATGGAGGTTCAATATGGCTATACAAAAATATTTAGTAAATAGAAATATTAAACAAAGAGCTTACGAGTACGGTTCTAAGCGTCCGGAAAGGATGGAGCCGTTGCCGGAATAATGTCGTTAGTGGCAGCTGCAACGAACCGTTCCATCCACCCACGGTCATTGCCATCATCCATGCTAGACAACAGAGCATGGTGGCCACGCTTGCAGAGGTTTATCATTCCTCCGCTGAAGATTTTGGGAGAATAGAGATTCATCATATGAGCTAAGGTTAGCTCTTCTCCAGTCTCCTGGCAAAAATGTCGAAGGCAAGCAACCGTCCTCCACACAGAAGGACTTACCTGTGTCACACACACTTGGTAGCGAAGGCAAAACTCCACAATCACGAAGTCAAGCTCTCCGCTCAAAGAGAATGCAGCCGAAGTAAAGGGATACGTATAAATATATGTAAAACCCTCCTTGGGTGGGGTGACTCGCTCTGATAGATCAGGAGCAACAATATCCAAGTCATGGCAGCAGTAGTTTTCCTTCATAATAGGAATGCTAGAAGGACGTATGGAAGAAAGATACCTACTAATGGCTCATGTACGAGAGTTAGCAGTAGAGAACTTCTCTTCAAAGTCTTTGTGGTAATAAGACTTCTAGGGATGATAGATCCCACTGTTGGAAGAGCAGAGTCCTCGGCCTTGTTTTTGCTCTTTTGAAAAATCGGTACGCTTTGAGGAAGAAGCCATTGTATGGAAGAAGGAGAAGGTTTTTGTTTTGAAGAAAATTAGAGAAAAGATGAAGAGCAAGATGCAAGTTAGATAAGGGAAGCTTAAAAAATTATGAAATATAAAGGAGACGGTTGATACGTATAAGTAAAATTTTGGCGGCTAAATTCATGGCCATGATTACCTCGATAATCGGCAAAAGTTGTGCTGAATCATAGGATGACGCATGTTCGGGGCATTAAATGCGGAGAGACGTGCGTCTAGTCAATTATCAGAAACCTTCAGAAGGAATTATAGTAATTCCCGTCAAAAGAGTGTTTCTACCAACTTTCCGATAACACAAAGTTATGTCACTGGAAAGTAGGAGGACTATCTGTATAGGGTGAAATATGCTATGACATGTGGCCGTCCAAAAAAAGGACACGTGGAACCCAAGACAGGGGGATGGCCAAAGACCGAAAGCAACTGTTTCGTTTGTCACCAGAAAGAATAACGTTCATAAAGATATGATAAATGCTCTTCGCCCGGTAGCATTTAATAGAGAATATTCCATGGCAATAAAATCAATTACTTATTATATGGAATTTGGCATTTATGTTCACAGTTACATCTTCATCAATGTCCCTCATAATTGACTTTAAAGAAGGGCACGATCCTAGGCTCCTTCCCTAGACTTAGCTATAAATAGTGAGCTCAGTTATCATTGTAAAATAGATAAATTTTCGGGCGAACTTATGCTACATTCTATGCAAAGCTCAATATAATCTTATCTTCTTACTTTTGATTTCATTGTTGTTGTACCCGGAAACCCTATTCCCAGAACTGTTGCTTCTGCTGTTTCATCTACATCCTAAGGCTAAGTATTGCTTAATTCTTCGATTATTTTATTATTTCAGGATCAAATTAATTCATTTGTCTAGAAATAATATATAAATTGAACTATACCGTTTTACGGGTAAACATTGACACACCTGCTTGCCTCCCGGAACATACTTGTACATTTCAAATCATATTTAAAAGCCCTTAAACTATAACAGATTTTAGGAAAATGCCTTAAGAAACAAGAATCAGATACTTGTAATCTGATCCTTGTCGCGGTTATTGGCAAGCCTTACCTAGGCTAGGGTCCTCTCTCAACGTGTGGCCATCATTATGAGTTAGTTGCCCTGCCTAGGTCCCTTCCACTTGAATTGATGTCCTCGTGATTTTCCTTATTTCCAGGACTCACCAGCCTGGCAATATCCTCGAAACATGGTTTTGATTTTTAACTTTCATTTTTGTTTCTTTATCCATCCAGCATGCATGTAAACCCTTATAGGTGAAATCTGTAGCAAACCAATTCTTTAAGTAGGCAGGAAAGTATACACATGTTTTCTGACCATGTTAACATCTTGTTTTTTCTATTTCTTCTTTAAAAGACTACAGAAGTTACTATACCTGAGATAGAAGTTATGCGCTTGGCACATTATGTGACAATTGGATCTGAATGCAATACCTCGATTGCTCGTGAACTAGAAAAGCTGTAAGTTCTGTTCTTAATTTGTCTTCTAACAATATATACACATGGACATTAGGGGATAATTCTTAAAAGTGGAGTGGGTGTATATTCATGATTTCGATGTGGAAATTGGTATCTTAAAACATCGACATACATTCCGCATATTGAATTTGAAAGTACTTGATTTCCACTTTTAAGAATTATTACTCTTCTTTGAAGTTATACACAAATTTGTTTTGACACTGTGGATCTCTGAATATTGGCATAGGAATAAGGAAGAATTAGGATGGGATGCTAGGGTTGCACTTTCTGTGTATGGTTCCTTTAGTAGCCAGGAGTACTTGAACGCCCAGAGAATTAGGTAAGCCCAAATGGAGAATGCTTTTGTTTACTCTTTTTTAATATTGAAAACTTCATTTGCACCGTGCAGTCCATATGTGATGTATGGTTACAGTTATCATGCAAATATTGACCCATTTTGATGCTTTCATGCATGAGCAAGTTATATTGATTTGAAAAGAAATTTTATTTTTGTGGTAAACTTCTCGTCGATAACCGCTTCTTTGTTTTACTAGCTGATGACAAGGCTTAAATAGATTTAGTTTAGTCTACCGCTCTCGATCCACTTCTATTCTAATAACACTTTCATAACTGCATAAATAAACTTTGTGTCACGATCCAATATCCGTCTAGTCGAGATAGCACCTAACCTAATCTGCTAGGTACGCTAAATAACAGTCAATTCATTTTTACTGAAATTAATATGAAATCAGTAAGTGAAATAACTGAATTTCAGTATAACCTAAGGATTAGTAGAACAAGTCACGAGCCTCTACTACTCAGATTTTCAAAGCTAGTATGAAAATAATACATCTGTTTGAAGTATACATAAACAGAATTTAAGTTCTAAACTACCATGAACAAGAGGTAGCTTGAATCTAGAACACTGGAACGTCTTCAATGCCAGGCTTCGTCTTCCACAGCTACGCAGCTCCAAGATCTGCACGCAAGGTGCAGAAATGTAATATGATTACAATCAACCACATGTACTCAGTAAGTATATTGACTAACCTCGGTGAAGTAGTGACGAGGTTTTAAGTCAAAAGATACTCTCTCAATATTTTACCTGTACAGATAATAAACAAAAAGAGCAATATGAGAAAGAGACATGAATAATTACGTAATAAATGAAACAAGAATGCAAATGACCGAGGCCCCAGATAATTATGTATGCTCAATCACAGTGTTACATAGATATAGAACACAGTCAAGAACAATCATAGCATGTATTCTCCATTGCAACGCGCAACTCGATCCACAAATATGTGTACAAATACTTTTGTGACGTGCAACCGATCCCAAACAGTAATACCAATATCCGTTGCGGCGTGCAACCCAATCCCACCCAATAATACCAATATCCGTTGCGACGTGCAACCCAATCCCACACAATAATATCAATATCTGTTGAGGCATGTATCCCGATCCCACACAATAATATCTTCTCTGTTGCGGCGTGCAACCCGATCATATATCAATATGAATTCATATGAAACTTTTCAACAACAACAAGCACGGGAAAATTCACAATGTAACACCAAGAAAACTAATATCCGGAATTCAACTAGGACTACGAACTCAAACAAAGTAAGGTGAGCAACATAGCACCCCAGAGCTAATCTCCCACATTTTAAAATCAAAGCTTCCATAAAGCATAAAAACACAATCAATCAAAAAGTCACCCAATCCAGCTAAGCAAGGAAGTATAGAGCATGAAGTGAACAAGGATGTACGTCAAATAAAACAAGTATCAAATAGAGGCGTGTAAGAAGTGAAATCATGTAACATGTGAAGGCGCATAGCAAATAAAGACATATAACATGTGACGGCAGGTAGTAAGTGATAGCGTGTAACAGGTCAAGACAACTAATAAGTAAATCATGTAACAAATAGAGGCAAGTAACATGTACAAGTAAAAAATAGTAAATGCATTCGAAGATAACATGTAGCAGAAGTAAATCAAGTAAAAGCGTAGGAGTAACAATAAAAACAAAGTAGAAACATGGGTATAACATTATCAGGCCAAATATGAAACATTGAGGTAACTACATAAGGAACACGAAAGTGAAAGTAACCTACAAGATAGTAAATATTAATAGAAACCAGAGTTGAGGGCATGTAAGTGTTTAATGAACAAGTAATCATAACAAGATTCCAACTCCCATTTCTCTGACATGGAAACAACCAACCGGCCTATCTTATTTCACACGGCAGGGTAATACTTATCGTGCCGATATCATATCAACTGCACGGAAATACCTATCGTACCAAACATAGCCCTATGGCCCCAATCATCATCTTTTATTACGAACAAGAAGCTTAAGTAACATGACAATAACAGGTTTAGATATAGGTTCGTAATACTACGATCAAGTTAAGTATGCAAATAAATCTCGAAATAGACCATTAACTCTTTTTTTTAAAAGATGTACTGTATTCTAGCATGATTCCTAACATACTTAATTGAGTTTATAAGTCATAGAATTCAACGAAGCATAAATTAAGGGATTACCAAATTCAACATGGCACAAAGAAGCATATAGTTTTTCCCTCCCGAGCATAGAAATCCTGGCAGATGCATATACGCTCGTCACCTCGTATATGCATCACCTCACATGTAGCAAACAATAATATTTAGTAGGAAAACTTTTCTCAACGAAGTTAGGCAAGACACTTAGCTCAAAAAAGCCAAACGATACACTAGAAGTGCCATTCTGCGTGAATCGGCCCCCGAACGATTCGAAACCCAAAATCATCAAAGAATCAAACTCAAACGATAAAGGTTGAATTTTTAATCAAATACTGAAAATCATCAAAAATGTCAACCCGGGTTCGCTCCCCAAAATCCGATAAAACTCACAAATTCCGACAACTCATTCGAATACAAGTCCAACCATACTAATTTTACTCAAATCCGACTCCGAATCGATGTTCAAAACCTAATTGTTCACTTTAGAAAAATTTTGACAAAATTCCCCCAATTTCTCTTTTAGATTCATTAATTGAATGCCAAAATTAAAGGTAGAATCATGTAAAATAATCAAATCTAAGTAAAAAATACTTACCGCAATCCAAATGATGAAAATTCTCTCCAAAATCGCCCAAATCCGAGCTCCAAATCTCAATTTATGGTAGAATGAACTCAAAGTCTGAAAATAAACCTTTATCTAGTTGCTTCAAGTGTACACTTCGCAATCGCGGGAGCCACTTCGTGATTGCGAAGCACTAAGAAGCATATTGCAAGAATATACTTCACGTTTGCAACACCACTCCCGCAAAATGCGATAGCCACTGATGCGATACTTACGCGAACGTGTCGCCTGCCACACGAATGCGATGACCAAACCCCCCCCCCCTCCTCCTTCACTGAAACTCGATCGCATTCCACCTATGCGAATGCAATGAACAAGTCTCTCCAGCGCAACATACAATCTTCGCGATCACGATCGCAAGCATAGCATACACACAGTCTCTCCAGCGCAACATACAAACGTCACTGCTCCAAAATTTCTCTACGCGATCGCAAGCGTAGCTCTGCGATTGCGATGCTCTACAGAAACACCAGCAGCCAGCAACTTCCAAAACTCATAGGAATCATTCGAAACCACCCCAGAACGAACCCCTCCCCCCCTCCTCCCCCCAAACCCCATTTGAACATGCCAATAAGTCCCAAAATACAACATGCACCTACCCAGGGCTTTAAATCACACATAAAAACATCAAAACCATGATTCGCACCTCAAATCAAGCTTAAAAAACTATTTTAAATTTCCAAATTTCAAACTTGCGCAGAACACACGTAAACAACTTGGAATCACCTCAAATTTTGGACACAAGTTTCAATGACACAACAAACATATTCCAACAACAATCCAAACCCAATAATAACAAAGTCAAGTTTCAGTCAAACCTATGAACTTTTCAAACCTTCAAATTGTCAACTTTTGCCAAATAGTGCCAAAACCTTCTAGAAATATCCAAATGCATATTCGGTCATACGACCAAGTCCAACATCACCATCCAGATCTAACAGAACCATAAAAACTCTGATCCGAGGTCAAATTTACTAAAATCAAACTTGGTCAACTCTTCCACCTTAAAGCTTCTAAAATGAGAATCATTCTTCCAAATCAATCCTGAGCCACTCGAAAACCAAAACCGACAATAAATACAAGTCACATTACACCACATGAAACTACTCGTGACCTCCACCCACCGAACTGAATATGAATACTGAATGACCGGTCGGGTCGTTGCACGTTGTCCTTAAAACTATATATTGTTAGGTGCTCATTTTTTCGTTACCTATAAAAATACTTCCTATGTATCAATTTAGATGAGGTAATTTGACTGGGCGTAGAATTTAAGAAAAAAAAGACTTTGAAAACTTGTGGTCTTAAAAGCTTAAGGGATAAAATCTTTATGGGATCATGACATTTGCGTGATTATATATTTCAGGATCGAAATAATCAGGTGTTGCGAAAGCTAGTAAAGCAAATCTTGAACGACGATAAATCAAACAAAAGAAGAGAAATATACCAAAAGAAACAAAAATATTTAACGTGGTTCGGTCAATTGACCTACGTCCACGGCGGAGATGAGCAATCCACTATATAAAAGAGAGCATAAAATATCTAGAGAACAACCTCACACAAAGACAAACACAAGTGACACATTAACCCTTGTCCCGAAAAGTTCTCCCCCTAAACAAGATTTTCAAACCCCTTATGGCTACATTGTGAATACTACTGAATGAGAATGAAGGATCCTTAACTTATAGAAGTCCAAACTTTTCCTCCAAGAAAAAGTACTAGCCAAATATTGAAGAATTATAATTTCTTTCTAAGAAAAGAAAATTCAATTATGGAACATATGTTGCCCTGTCCTTCAAGGAATAGGAAAACTAAATATGGTAGGAAAATAAGGACAAACACCTAACAATTCTCCCCCTTGGACTGAATTTTTTGATAAAATAAACTTGATCCACATTGTTTACATAATCTCCAACAGGTCGCATCTTCAAATCTCCACCGCAAAGTTTTCCTCAACGTGAGTAGTACTCTGGTCAAATTTCTCAAACAAAAAACATGATTATCATCAAATAGGTTGTCACTAGAACTGTACCCGCCAAGAAGAACTTGTCTTGAACCTCGCTCTGATACCACTTGTTAGGACCTAAAAAATCAGGCGTCATAAGGAAGTTGGTAAAACAAACCTTAAATGACGATATATCACACGATAAAATAGAAATATACCAAAAGAGACACAAACATTTGGTTTAGTCAATTTGATCTACATCCACAGGAGAAGATGAGCAATCCACTATATAAAAGAGAGTAGAATATATCGAGAGAACAACCTCACGAAGAGGCAAACTAACACTTGTCACAAAAAGTTCCCCTTAAATAAGACTCTCAAACCTCATATGGTTACATTGTGGATGCTATTAAATGAGAAAAAAGGATACTTAATTTATAGAAGTCAAAATATTTTCCTCCAAGAAAAAGGACTAGCCAAATATGGAAGAATTATATTTTCCTTTTCGTAAAAGAAAAAATTAATTATGGTAAATATGTTGTCTTTTAAGAAATAGAAACACAAAATATGGAAAGAAAATTAGGACAAACACCTAACAATTCTCCCCCGTGGCTCTGATACTAGTTGTTGGGCTAAAACGGCCCAAAGATACTCTTAATATGGTGTGGTATTGTCCGCTTTGGGTCAAGCCCGCACGGTTTTTTCCAAAAGGCATTGCACCATTTAGAGATTCCTACACCTTATATGTAGGGTCCTAATCTTTTCAGCTACCAATTTGCGACTTTGTTCGCATACCTAACAATCTCCTCTAAAAATAAATATGTGGCCCATTGCCACGATCCACGGGTCAATTTATGAGATTTACTGTGTGCCATTCACATTGTTAGAGTATTTATGGCAACTGAAGCCTGCAACCAGCTTCTTTTTGTGTGTGGTTCATTAAACCAATTTCGCACCATTACTCTGCCATCACCATACTCGTCTCGTTGAACCTGTACTCTGATACCAATTGTTGGAACCGAAATAATCAGGTGTCAGGCGGAAGCTAGTAAAGAAAATCTTGAACGACGATAAATTAAAAAATAAAAGAAAAATATACTAAAAGAAACACAAACTTTTAACGTGGTTCGGTCAATTGACCTACGTCCAGAGCGGAGTTGAGTAATCCACAATATAAAAAAGAGCACAAAATATCGAGAGAACAACCTCACTAAGAGGCAAACACAAGTAGCACACTAACACTTGTCCCGAAAATTTTTTCCCCTAAATAAGGCTCTCAAACCCCGTATAGCAAGATTGTGGATAATACTAAATGAGAAGGAAGGATCCTCAATTTATAGAAGTCCAAACCTTTTCCTCCAAGAAAAAGTACTAGCTAAATATGGAAGAATTATAATTTCCTTCTAAGAAATGAAAAACCCAATTATGGAAACATGTTGCCCTTTCCTTGAAGGAGTTGGAAAACCAAATATGGTAAAAAAATCACGACAAACACCTAACAATAAAGCTTCTCATTAAGGGTAAATTTAAAGTTGAATTATTTTCGATCGTAGAAATGTGTCATTCTTTTTAGAGCGGATTAGTAAAGAAAATTTGTCATCTAAATTGAAATAGAAGGAGTATATAATAACGTATTTACGTAGTTATTTGTCTTCGTCCACAATGTGAGTATCTCATCATCAAATAATATTATGTTATACGTAATAAACAAGGGCGAAATTATGTGTCGCCAAGGGTGGTCAACTGAACCTTTCGCCGAAAAATTATACTTTGTATAGGGTAAGATATTATTATTTATTATTGATAAAAGATAAATTTTAAACATCCTTGCATAGTCCACTAGCCAAAAAAAATAAAAATAAACTTCAAATATCCTTATTAAATTTTCTAGCTTCGCCACCGATAGTAATTATACGGGTACAAACAGATATTTTTTGTTTCATTGTATCAATGCCCATGTCAACATGACTTTCCCAACATGAGATATCATCCAAGCCTTAGAAAAATCAGGTGCTGTCTCATTTTTCTTTGCATAGTCCGCGATGCTCCTCTTTTTTTTTTTTCTTTTTTTTTTTTAATTGTTAAACTAGCTAAAACTAGGTCCCCAGTTCTGATAAGATCAAACGCTCATGTTTTTATATTTTATTTCGTCTCCAGAAACCGGCAGCTTCAGATTCACAAAAGAATATTTTCCAAGGCAGATGTCATCGTTACACCAACAACAGGGTATATATTTTACTTTTTTGTCACAGGAAAAGCCTTATCATCAACTAATTTAAAAGAAATAATGAGAAGCATATGTTATTTTTTTTTGGTAAGATAAATTAATATAATATCATAAGTGTTATTGTGGGGATGGCGTTAGGTAATCTGGTGATGTAGTCGAATGGTGGGGAAAGGGCTAAGGTTAGAGATTGGGCTCCATAATTTATACTACCTCCCTTTCAATTTATGAGCAAAGTTTGACTACGCAAATAGTTAAAGAAAAAGAGGTAAAGTCTTTAAACTTGTAATCATAATATGTTATAATACTTGTGATTATAAAATTCTGAAATTTGTAATCTTTAATATCTTATAATATTTATGTGACTATAAAGCTTATCATTTAGAGTAAAATAAAAGGTTTAAGTTTTTTGATAAAAACTTACATTCTTCTGGGTATGTTCTAAAAGAAAATATTGCCATATAATCTGTATATTTTATAGTTTATCAGAAATATATTTTCTACACCGTTGCATATATTAAATTTCAACTTTTAAAGGACATTAAATCATAAATATTAAAATGACATCAAAATATTTGCAAACCAAAAGGACCCCCTATAACAAGATGGTTAAACGATAAATTATGAGTCGCCTCAGTGGACCCTTACATCTTACATCTTCATATTATTACTATTTTTTATATTACTAGAAACAGATGATGGAGACTTAAAATAAAATATGGAAGAGGAACAAAAATATGAAAAGTCTCTGAGCTCAAAATATCAATCCCTTTTTTTTTTTTTAATTGAATATAAAGATTTGCTATGTATTGTGCCAAAAATACTTCTATAGGGTTACTGCTTACACCATACAAAAGGATGCTCGGGAGACCGGGGAACTCGACTACATAAACGGAGGTACGAAACTTGGAAAGACGTCTGAGATGCCTTTTTGGACTATCTCAAATTTCGTCACATCTTTGATCATTCTGTTAATCATAATACATCCTGTTACGACAGTCACTATCTCTCTTAACAAAAAGATAAGTTTTCATAGTTCCAAATAATGACTTTTTCCTTTTAGTTATCTGGTAACTCTTATTAATATCAGTTTCCTAATCAAAACCAAAATAGAGACTTGGATTTCCTTAATCAAAACATGAATAAACATTCGTTCTTTAAGATGACAAAGAAGTGATGCATTTGCTAGGGTAAATAATGGAAAGCTTCTTTTCCCCGCAAGTTTCCCAAATGTATGTTTAAATTGTACACCATATCTCTTGAATTTTAAAACAATAAACTAGATATTCAACAGGAGATGCATGCTTACCAAATAATTCAGTGATTATCACTCACCACAATTATTATAATCACACATAATTTTTATTAAACAAACCAATCTTGATGTAATAACTTTTTTTACATTTACCATCGACCCCTTTAAATTTCTAGCCAATTACTATTGAGATATAAAGTATATTTATGTACTTTGTGTTTTTGTATGTTCAGTATATTCAATTAGCTAGTGATGCATACAGTTAGTTAGTTACGCTATAGGACTTATATAGCATGTTTGGCGAAACTGCAAAAATCAGCTTATTTTGAGAAGTGCTTCTTTTCGAAAATATTTTTTTCAAAAGTACTTTTAGTGAGAAACAGTTTGTGTTTGGCTAATAATTAATTTGAAAAGCACTTCTGAGTAGCAATTAGTGTTTGGCCAAGGTTTTAAAAACTGCTTCTAATACCTTGTTTGGCCAATCTTCTTTAAGCCAAAAACACTTTTTTTTTTCAAAAAAAATATTTTTTTCTAAAGTTGAAGTGTTTGGCCAAGCTTTTAGAGTAAAAAAAAGTGCTTTTGAGTAGAAGCAGAAGCAGTTTTGGAGAAGCAGAAAAAAATAGCTTCTCTCCAAAAATACTTTTTTGAAAAACACTTTTGAGAAAAATACACTAAGAATCAGCTTTTAAGAGCTTGGTCAAACACTAATTGCTGCTCAAAAGTGCTTTTCAAATAAATTAAGCAAACACAAATTGCTTCTCCACAAAAGTACTTTTGAAAAAAGCACTTTTGAGAAAAAGCATTTATCAAAATAATCTGGCTTTTACAGCTTGGCCAAACAGGCTATAAGTGTATTTTTCTCAAAAGTACTTTTCAAGAAAGTGCTTTTGGAGAGAAGCTACTTTTTCTGATTCTCCTCAAAAGTACTTTTTTTCCTTCCAAAAGCCTGGCCAAACACTTCAACTTTGAAAAAAAAAATACTTATTTTGAAAAAAACTGCTTCTAGGATTACATTGGAGAAGCTTGACCAAACAGGCTATTAGCTTAGCCGTGTCTTATGCTGACAATTAGTGGATAGTTACTTAACCTGTATGTATGACTCTCACCACTGATTAACAGAAAGAGTTCTCATTTCCCAAATACAAACTTTTTCTACCCCACTCTCTCTCTCCTCTTGTGGACGTCTCTAGATTCTTCTATTGATGCTCAATCTAAGCTCCATCTCTTTCTCCATTCTCATATCTTAACATGGTATCATAGCCAAGGAGTCGCTAATTGTCCTCTTCTTAAAAGGTTTCTACATTTCTTGTCTTGATCTTACATGTGCTCTAATTTAATTGAGCAGTGCGGTGGTGTTTTGCTTGGCATCAAATCGCAACATCAGGTTTTGATTTCTAGTTTCGTCTATCTAATCGATTAATCTCATTAATCTCATGGCTATACTCGATGAATACAATGCGATAGATTCGATGCGAATGTCAGAATCGGAGTGACTGCCGAGGTGGATTTGAATACTGGTATTGATATTAGAAGTCCTCTATATTTGCATCCTCATATGATAATCCTGGTACTATGTTGGTTTTAACACCTTTTAGCAGAATCTGTTATCGCTCCTGAAAGCGCAACGTAATGGGAGGCTTGTCTGTTTAAAATAAGCAAGCGTCCGGATCCTCAATCACATAACAATCGTCAGTAGGAAAGTTGGGACGATATAGTGACGTCTTGGATATTGAATTCCCTTTTGAATGATATTACAGATGTGTGGTATATGCAAACAATGTTGTGGAGCCATGCAGAGTGTAAGAAGATCACTTTGAGCAAATCAGTGGTGCTAGATTGTACCAAATTCAAAAGGAATAAACGATCTGACTCATGGAGCCCTTGACATCACAAATTACTACACTAAGATGAAGAAACATTAGAAGAATTTGAACAATTTGAGCGTGAAAATACAATGTAGTTTCCAATGTACTTGTGGTGCTAAGGAGAATATATACAAGGTTGAGCAAGACAGGAGGCTAATCCAATTTCTCATGGATCTTTATGAGATGTATACAATGGTACGAGGGAGTATACTCATCATGAACCTTCTTCCTTCACTGACACAAGCATTTTCTTTGCCAATGTAGGATGAGAAGCAAAGGGAAATGAGGCCTTCAAATCAATTTGCCATTGAATCAAAAATTACTCCCCTAACAACAATTATTCCTCTGTGAATAGGCCTCGTCCTTTTTGTGACTATTGCTAACGACCTGGACATGCTAAGGATAAAGGTTACAAACTTCAAAGTTATACTCAAGGCCCCAATCCAATTCAGATTCAGGGTTTCAGATTCAATAAGGGCAAGAGACATGTGGTAAATGATCATGTTACACCTGTTGAAGGAATGTATTTCGTGGCACTGATTTAGATGCTCATGATGAGTCTCAAAATGTGGCAAATACAGGAATTACCAAGGAGCAGTATAAACGATTGCTTACCTACTGCAAGATCCTCCAATGGAGGAGAAAAAATTAGGCAACACCAGCATTACCGGTGGAGCTATCAACTTTGCAGGTATAATGGCCTATTCATCTTGTATTTGATTTCTATTTCCTCATACGCAGCAAATCTTAATACATTAATTGCTTTTACGGCCTTTTTATGTCTGTTACATGCCCCCTCAATGAAGAGGCCTCTAGAGATTGGTAAAATAAAAAGTGATCAGTCAACTCTAGTTGTACATCATTCCACATGCAATAAGGCACTTTCTTCTATTCTGCATTCTTTTGCTTCATATTTTGCTTCACCTTCATCTCGTGGGTGATGTTGATATATTGTGGCACAATGGAATAGGACGTGTGCTCTTTATTAAAATGAAGGGGATTCTCTCCATACCAGTTACTGTTTCTCAGAAACAACCCTTCCTATGCTCCATTTGTCCAATGGCTAGACATGCTAGGTTGCATTTTCCCTCCAAAACTAGTACTTCCTCTAAAAGAATCTTTGATCATTTGCATGTAAATTTATGGGGTCCTTATCTTGTAACAACAGACAACAACTACAAGAGTAATGCACTTCCACGTTATAATGGCTTTTGTCCTTTTAATTGAGACTTAGTTTCAGCTTACAAGTAAAATCATTTCAGGTAATGGACCGGAGTTCCCTAGCACTGAGGCAACCTCCTTCTTCCAATCCAAAGGCATAATTCACCAAAAATCCTGTCCCTATACACCATAACAAAATGGTGTGATGAAAAAAAACACAAATATCTTCTTGAAACGGCTAAAACCCTCTTATCTCAATCAAAGTTACATGTGAAATATTGGGGGAATGTATATTAATTACCACTTATCTCATAAATAGGCTACCCACTGCTTTCCTGTAAAATAAATGCCTCTTTGAGATATTATATAAAAGAAGACCTACTTACACTAACTTAAAAAGTTTTGGTTGCTTATGTTACCTTACATTGCCAAAAATCCATAACGACAAATTTGAGCCTAGGTCCACGTCTCATGTCTTTGTTGGTTATCCTTTTGACACTAAGGGTTACAAAATGTGTTGAGTCTAGAGCCCAAAAGAATATACATTTCCAGGGATGTTATTTTTCATGAGAATATTTTTCCTTTTGCTACATCTTCTAATTCTACTCCCTCTTCCTTTGATTTGTATTCGCTGCTTTTTATTGATCATCTTGAGCATTACTCTTTATGTGATATAGATGTTGCATCTACTAAACTGTCACCTGCTTATAATGACTCAAACATAGCCTTCCATCATTCTGTATCTCCACCCTCTACTCATAACCACTCATCTCCTCTACATGCATCTTCATCCTACCCTCCACAAGAACTTATAATTGAACCAAGAAGATTAGAGAGGGAACACAAGCTTCCTGCACATTCGTAGTATTTATTCTATCCCTAAATTAAAACCTGCCTCGAATAATCATTCTGATTCACCCCCTTAACTGCTTTGTTTTCAATGCATAACCATATTCCATATGAATTTATAGTTCATGCTAGTCTTCTTTGTGATAGAATGTTTACAATGATGATGAGCCATCTTTATGTGAAGAGACAACTATTAATTCTGGTTGGCATACGACTTTTACACAGGAATTTGAAGCCTTATATGTAAATAATACCTGAGACTTGGTGTCCCTACCAGTAAGGAAGCAAACCATTATTTATAAATGGGTATCCAAGGTGATACACATGGCAAATGAGAGTGTTGAGATATCTAAAGGAATGTTGGTTGTAAAGATATACACTCAACATGTTGGGATTGATTATACATAAATATTTTTTCTAGTTGTTAAGATGACCAACATATGGGCATTAATAGCCACTGAAGTGAAGAAGAACTAGAATATTTTCCACCTTGATGTTAACTATGCATTCCTCTATAATGACTTACATGATGAGGTTTACATAAAGTGCCATCAGGCCTTGAAGTCGGCATGCCAGGGGTTGTTCGCAAGCTGAATAAATCACTTTATGGCTTGAAGCAAGCCAACGAATAATGGTACTTAAAGCTGGCTGAGGCCTTGTACTCTAGAGGTTACTTGCATTCCATGAATGATAATCTTTGTTCTGCAAGAAGACTAACCCCACCATTATTAATGTAGCAGTCTATGTTGATGATGTGATCATAACAAAAATTGATACAGAAGAGATCATACAGCTGAAAAAGTTTTTTGCATGACAAGTTCAAAATCAAGACTTGGGAAAGCTGCATTATTTTTGGGTTGAAACTTTTATATAAAAAGGATAAAGTTATCATATCTCAAAGTAAATTTGCAGCTGATCTGCTCAAAGAGTATGACTGCTTACACTACAACAACATATCATCTCTTCTGGATCCTAATGACAAACTGAAGTCTAAGGAGGGAGTATTGCTGAAGGATCCAACCAATTACAGGAAGTTAATTGGGAGTTGAACTTCTTAACTAATAATAGACTTGATATAGCTTATATTGTGTAGTACTTAAAGCTAATTCATGCAAGATCCTAGAGAATCCCATTTAAAGGTTGCTTTCCACCTATTAAGGTATCTGAAAAATTATCTTACTTTAGGAATTTTAATAATTTTGATTGTGCATTGAGAGCTTATCGTGAATTTGATTGGGTAGCCTGCTCAGACTCCTGAAGGCCAGTTAGTGGATATGTAGTGCTTTTAGGAGATAGCCCCATCAGTCGGAAGTCTAAGAAGTAAGAGACTGTTTCCTTATCCTCAGCAGAAACAAAATTGGTCTCTTAGAAAGGTTGTTGATGAGTTAACTTGGTTGTGCAGATTGTTTGAAGAGCTAGGTGTTCCATACTCCAAACCATTCACCGTATTCTGTGGCAGCCAGTCAACCTTACATATTGCCAAAAATCCCGTCTTTCATGAAAGCACCAAACATATTAAAGTAGATTGCCACTTTGTTAGGGATAAACTTCAAGATGGACTAATCTCTTTGAATCATGTTATTATTACCAAATAAACAGCTAGCTGACACTCTTACTAGGGCCCTAGCAGGGATCAAGCATTCTGCAATCATGCGCAAATTGGCTGTAAAGTCTTCACCTCCAACTTGAGGTGGTGTATTGAAATATAGGGTATATTTATGTACTTTGTATTTCTGTATTTTCAATTTATTCTATTAATGATGCATACAATTAGTTAGTTAGGACTTAGCTTAGCTGTGTCTTGAGCTGGCACTTAGTGGATAGTCACTTCACTTGTATATAGCTCCACTGATTAATAGAACAATACTTATTTACCAAGTACAGACCTCTTTTTTCTCTCTCTCTTCTCTCATGGACAGCTCTAGATTCTTCCATTGATGCTCAATCTGATCTCGATCTCTTTATCCATTCTCACCTCTTAACAATTACTATATTCAATGGTAAGCACTGAATATATATAACCTCCTAGCAGGCAGCAATCTCGTAAAAAACAATTGGAAGGAACTTACAAATGTGCAATGGCAATTGATAGTTACTAAGTTAAGTTGTATGTAACTGAAGTTGTTAAAAAATTAAAACTCAAAAGTTGAAGATTTTCAAAAATTGAATAACAAGAATAAAACTTTCCATATCGCTAAAGCATTGCATTTTTATATGTACGTATTTATTGATTAACGTTTTATAGTGGCCTTTACTCATAATAGTTATCAGTTGTGGCCGTTATGATTATATGCCTAATTGTTTCAGCTGCACTAGTTCGATACCAGATAGCAGGAAACTTTCTGGGATTGCCTGCTGTTACTATACCAGTATGCTCTTCAATTTCTACTACATCTATTTTTTTTTTAAAGATTCAGATCAGGACTACATTGAAAATTCCCAAATGGTAATAACTTACCCGTATTAAGTGAGAGTATGGACATAAGAATTGTAAAATTTTAAAAAAAAAAGTAAAAATGTTTTTTTAAGTAAAAACAGTATTTGAAAATTAGAGGTGTGTTTGGACATGAATATAATTTTGGGTTACTTTTGAAGTTTTGTGAGTGATCTGAGTGAAAATTTTGAAAACGGCTTTTTGGAGTTTTTTAAATTTTGAAAAAATTCAAAAATTTATCTTCTAGTGAATATTGAAAATTTTATGGTCAAATGTTGATTTCGAAAAAAAGTGAAATTTTTTCGAAAAAAAAAAAAACTTCTTATGTCCAAGCGGGCTCTAAGTATTTATGCTAAACTAGTGCAAGACAGTGTCTTACATATACACATTTATCAGTTGACTATGGTTAAATGGTATATATTTATTATTACTTTAATTTTTAACTAGTAAAGTTAAATAAATTGGTTGTGTAAACAGCCATGTGGGTAAGTATTTACCATTGTCAAATCATCTGCCCCATTGTAACAACAAGTAGATTATTGCAGTCGAAACTGTGATCCAAAAACAGTTAAAAACTTCCCCCCACCATTTGAAGAATAGTTACACTGTCAAGATTTTTTAAAAAGTTTACTGATATATATATTCTTTTGGCGGTAGGTTGGTTATGATATGTCCGGTTTGCCAATTGGTCTTCAATTTATTGGGAAGCCATGGGATGAATCCTTACTGATTCATATAGCTTTTGCCATGCAAGTAAGTGAATGTTTGAATCCCTTACATTTGGTTTTCAAATACCAAAATTTTCATTTCAGAAGGCAAGATCTCATAATAATTATGAGTCGTAAAAGAGAATGCTTATCATATTTTACATTATTAAAATTGGATTTTGTACTAAGAAATAGCGTATCTTGGTTTTTCAGGCATTATGCATCTCTGAATACAAAAGGCCAGAGGTATTCTTTGATCTATTGGGGAAGTAGTTGAATGCCGTTAATATGATCTGCAGTGCAGCGCAGTGGGGGCTGGATAGCCTGGATTCATACAACTACGTTCATGTTATGTTTGGTTATAGGACTAGATGAGTATAGCACGTGCTCGCCTGTGTTCAGCCTTGCGCTTAGGGTGTCCACATGCATGTGCTTTTCATTTATTTATTGAATGAGCCTATTTAAACTGTCGACAAACGAAGATAATGCAACTTTTCACTTTTACATCACACAGTATCATATTCATCAAACTAAGTCATCGATCTCTTAACTAAGAGTTAACATTTTTACTAAAAATATTAGTCTCTCGGCACACGCGTTGCACGTGTACCGCAACTCAATGAATATATTTTTTTTCAAAGAAGGCATAAATATTAAACTTTTTAAGAATGTATTGGAGACCGAGAAAATAAAAGGTAATGACAAAAGTACAAGTAAGTGTCGAATCTATTTAGCTCATTCTGTATATGGGTAAAACCGAGCACATGATGCATCCTAACCTCCGACAAAATAAGCCAAGCTCGAGACATGACAATAAGGACAGAAATCAAGCCATAGTCTCACCGAACTAGAACCCGAGGGCATGACGCTTGTCTTCGAGAATATCGAGGCCATGATCTCGGAATTGGTCCTAGCCTCGAGCGACTTCGAAGAACATTGTCAGATAATCCAACATAGCCAATAGAAGGCCGAAATATCCTGGACCGACCGAATATTACGGGGGGATCTCGGCGCGTATCGATAGGGAGCCGACAATCAATAAATCAAAGATTTTTTTACCTTTTATAGAGTTCTATCTAAAATAGGACTCCCCTACTATATAAAGGGGGTCTAATAATTCATTTTGACACATTGTAACACGCACTTGAAAGCAATACATTATTATTTTCTCTGTCCTTAAGCTCTTGTTCTTCTGTTTATCGGCACCGGTCGTGGTGAACCCGGCTCGAGGGCAATTGATCCATTAAGGCTGAAATTATCCAACTCGTGTGATTTAAATTTATCTTATCTTTATTTTCTCAATAGCAATTTAATTTATCGATTTGTGTCAAGTTAATCTGCATATCCTTAAAATCACTTATAAATTTAAATGCTATCCGATTTTGAGGTTAAGCAGTTTGACGCCCACCGTGGGGCTAAGGAATAGCAGCAATTTGATACAAATTCTGGTAACACACCCTATTTTACACTTGTTCTGTGAAATGTCTTTGATTTCAGGTTATGATCGAAATGTCAAACCCACAGTCTGCCCATCTAAACACGGATGCGGAGTGTAGCCCCCATGGCGAGAACAACAATGCAGCACCCAGTAACGAGATGCCCCCAGTCGATCTCGACGGAGTCCCGATGGCAGAACCCATCGACGCCAGTTTGCATTTGGCCATAAAAACAAATTTGCCTACCGACCTTGAGAAAGCATTCGTGGGGAATTCTGATCCATTGCCCAAAATGCACACAACGGTGAAAATGATGGGATCAACTTGCTAGTGATCTTCGAAATGCTACAAGCTCAACGGACACCAATAGCCCAGCTGTAGAACCAAAGCCGAGCACCAAGCAGGTTTGTGCCCGAGCCATTCCCGGAAGTCACCCGTAAAAATGAACCGATCACGGAGAGACCGAATGAAAATGAATCAGGGACTAACCCCGACATCATAAAAATGCTAGAGGAATTGAAAAAATTGATAGAGTCGGGGGAGAAGAAAATCGAAGCGAATGACAAAAAGGTGGAAACCTACAATTCCAGGGTCGACCAAATCCCAGGAGCACCTCCGATATTGAAGAGCCTGAATTAAAAGAAGTTTGTTCAAAAACCTTTTCCTCCGAGCGCAGTGCTAAAGCCGATCCCAAAAGAGTTCCGCATGCCCGAGATTCCTAAGTACAACAGAACGACTAGTCCAAATGAGCATGTGACCTCCTACACAGGCACCATCAAAGGAAACGACTAGGAGGATGACGAGATTGAGTCAGTCCTGCTGAAAACGTTCAGGGAAACTCTATCCAAGGGAGCTATAATATGGTATAACAACCTACCTCCTAATTCTAGTGACTCGTTTGCTATGCTTGCATATTCATTCATAAAAGAACATGCTGGGGCTATCAAGGTCGAGACCACCTTTTCAAGGTGAAGAAGAGGGATAATGAGATGCTCAGGGAATTCATGTCCCAGTTTCAAATGGAACAGATGGACTTGCCTCCGGTCGCAGATGATTGGACCGTTCAAGCCTTCACCCAGGGAATCAATGCTCGAAGCTCGTTGGTTTCACAGTAGTTAAAGAAAAATTTGGTGGAGTACCCCGCTGTCACCTGGGCTGACGTGCATAATCGGTATCACGAAAAAATCAGGGTCAAAGACGATTAACTGGGGGCCCCTTCCTGGTCCGTTTATCCAGTCAGATCAGTTGACAGAGTCAGGAGAGACATTGATCGTGAGCCAAGGTCGAACAAGTATCGGTATCAGCCGTACAATGGAGACGGAAGAGGTAGTGGATCTGGGCAAAACCCCATGAAAAGTGAAAGAAGAAGTGATTGAGGTCAAAACAACCAGGGACTCATGAGCAAAAAAAATTTCGACAGGCCCATCGGGCCGAAAAAAGAGCCAAGGCTATCGGAGTACAATTTTAACATCACCGCCGCCGCCATCGTATCCACCATTGGACGTATCAAAGACACCAAATGGACTTGACTTCTACAATCTGATATGGCCCAAAAGGATCCTAAACTAATGTGCAAATATATGGCACTCATAGTCACAAGACAGAAGATTTCCGACAATTAAGAGAGGAAGTAGCCCGGCTATTCAATAACGGGCATCTCTAAGAGTTCCTGAGTGATCAAGCTAAGAACCAATTTAGGAATAGAGATTTTGGTAAACAAGTTGAACAGGAGGAATCTCATCATGTCATTAACATGATCATCGGTAGGGTCGATGTTTCCTAGGGGTCGATGCTGAAGCGCACCAAAGTATCTATCACAAGGGAAAAACAGACTCGGAATTACGTTTCGGAGGGAACCTTATCTTTCAATGACGAGGACGCTGAGGGGATCATGCAGCCCCACAACGATCCATAAGTGATATCACTACTCATAAATAAATCTCGAGTTAAACGTGTGTTAATTGATCCAGGTAGCTCAGCCAACATCATCATATCGATGGTCGTGGAAAAGCTCGGCCCACGGGATCGGATTGTGCCTGCAGTCCGAGTCCTAAACGGGTTCAACATGGCATGTGAGATCACTAAAGGGGAGATAATGTTACCGGTGAACATCGCCGGGACTGTTTAGGAAACAAATTTCTATGTGATCGAGTGGGACATGAGGTTCAATGCTCTATTCGGAAGACCATGGATTCACAACATGAGGGCGGTAGTCTCAACTCTACAGCAGGTGTTGAAGTTCCCGACGCTAGAAGGAATTAAAATAGTTTACGGGGAACAACCGACCGCCAAAGAGATGTTTGCGGTCGACGAGGTGGCCCTGATATCAACACTTTCGGCACCAAAGGAGCTGTGTCCGGTCACCAAGGGAGAAACCAAATAACAACTACTAACACCGGCTCCGTCCCAATCGGAGAAGCAGGAGATGGGTGAGGACGACGATTACAAGGTTTCTAGGTATTTCATAGCTCTCGATGACTCCGACGCTACCAAATCAATGGTTGAGAAACTGGAGTAAGTCGTACTGATCGAACACCCTCCCGATCAAAAGTATACTTGGGCATGACGTTGAATCCCGAGATTAGGAAATAACTCAATCAATTTCTTATGGCTAACGAAGATTGTTTCGCTTGGTCCCACCTTGATATAACAGGGATCCTGCCGAAAATAACCATTCACAGGCTAAGCTCATCCGAAGTTCCACCCGGTAAAGCAGAAGAGGAGAACCCAGTCCGAGGTCAAACATGCTTTCATCAAGGATGAGGTATCTAAACTCCTTAAAATAGGGTCCATCGGGAGAGGTAAAATACCAGGATTGGTTAGCAAACATAGTAGTAGTTCCCAAAAAGGGGAAAAAATTAATAATGTGTGTATATTATAAAGATTTGAATAAAGCGTTTCCTAAGGACTCTTTTCCTTTGCCTAATATCGATCGCATGATCGATAGGACGGCCGGCCACGAGATCCTCAATTTTCTCGAAGCTTATTTGGGGTACAATCAAATTCGGATGGACCCAGGTGATCAAGAAAAAACTTCCTTCATCACCAAGTACGACACTTACTACTATAATGTGATGCCGTTCAGACTAAAAAACAGCCGATGCCACTCACTAACGCTTAGTAAATCGGATGTTCGAAGAACAAATAGGAAAACCAATAGGGGTTTACATTGATGATATGTTGGTTAAGTCCCTGCGAGCAGAGGACCATTTGAAACATTTGAAGGAAACCTTCAGCATATTGAAGAAATACAATATGAAGCTAAACTCGGAGAAATGTGCATTTGGAGTCGGGTCCGGTAAATTCCTCGGATTCATGGTATCCAACCCGGGGATCAAGATCAACCCCGATAAGATCAAGGCCATCGAAGATATCACTGTTGTGGACAATGTGATGGCCGTACAAAGGTTAGCCCGATGTATAACCGCCTTGGGATGATTTATCTCGAGGTCGTCCGATAAGAGCTACCGTTCTTCCATTGTTGAAGAAAAAGAATAACTTCTCATGGACCCCGAAGTGCAAACGGGCCTTGGAGGAGCTCAAGCGATATCTATCGAGCCCACCGCTGCTTCACATGCTGAAGACAGATGAACAACTATACCTATACTTGACAGTATCGGAGATAGCGGTAAGTGGAGTCCTGGTCTGGGAGGAGAAAGGTACGCAATTTCCAATTTACTATGTTAGTAGGACTCTCGGTGAGGCCGAATCCAGGTACCTTCACCTAGAAAAGCTAGCTCTTGCTTTGCTAAGCGCCTCTAGGAAGCTAAAACTGTACTTCCAATGCCACCCCATATATGGCGTAACCACTTACCCATTAAGGAATGTAATGCATAAACCTGAGCACTCGAGACGGTTGGCCAAATGGGCCGTAGAGATCAGTGGGTACGACATCGAATATTAGCCTCGGACCACCATTAAGTCTCAAATGTTAGCAGACTTTGTGGCCGACTTCACACCGGCCCTAATACACGAGGTCGAAAGAGAGTTGTTGTTGAACTTGGGGACCTCTTCGGGAATCTCGACCCTCTTTAAGGATGGCGCCTCGAATGCGAAGGGGTCCGAACTTGGAATTATATTGAAACTGCCCGCAGGTAATATAGTTAGACAATCTATCAGGACTATAAAACTAACTAACAATGAAACCGAGTATGAGGCCATGATTGTAGGTCTCGAACTGGTCAAAAGCTTGGGGCTAGAGGTGGTCGAAGCTAAGTGCGATTCCCTCCTTATGGTGAACCAAGTTAATGGGACCTTCGAAGTCAGAGACGAACGAATGCAAAGGTACTTGTATAAACTACAAGTAACGTTACATCGGTTCAAAGAATACTCTATAACACGTGCCTCGGCATCAAAACAGTGATGCTGATGCCCTTGCTAACTTGGGGTCATCGTTTAATGACGATGAGATCAATTCGGGGGCGATCGTGTAACTCATGAGATCGGTAGTGGAAGAAGGTCACGTCAAGATGAACTCAACAAGCCTGATTTGGGACTAAAGAAACAAATATATAGAATATCTGAAGGCCAAAAAGCTGCCTTCAGACCCAAAGGAATCGAGGACTCTGCGTACCAAGGCAGCCCGATTTGGCTTGTCCGAAGACGGTACATTATCCCGGAGAATGTTTGATGGCACACTCGTAATATGTCTACGAGAGAAGTGAGTGCCGAAAAAAACTGCTTTCTTAAGGCTTCAAACTTGTAGGACTCGGAGACACCGAGTACGTTATGCGGGAAATCCATGAAGGCATTTGCAGAATCATTAGTTTAGAAAATAATCAGCACCAACTACTATTGGATCGACATGGAAAATAACGCAAAAGAGTTCGGACGAAAATGCGATGGGTGTCTGAGGATTGCTCCGATGATTCATCAGCCCCGGGAGCTACTACATTTGGTTTTGTCCCCTTGGCTGTTCATGAAATGGGGAATGGAAATCGTCGGCCCCCTTCCATGGGCACCCGGTAAGGCTTAATTTATATTGTTTATGACTGAATATTTCTCTAAATGGGTGGAAGCCCAAGCGTTTGAGAAAGTGAAGGAGAAGGAAGTCATTGATTTCATCTGGGACCACATAATATGTCGTTCAGAATGCCGGCCGAGATCATGTGTGACAATGGGAAGCAGTTCATCGGCAGCAAAGTAAGCAAGTTTCTCGAAGATCGTAAGATCAAAAGAATCCTGTCAATACCATATCACCTTAGTGGGAACGGGCAAGGAGAGTCCACGAACAAAATCATACTCCAAAACCTCAAAAAGAGATTGACTGAAGCCAAAGGAAAATGGAAAGAAATCTTGTCCGAAGTCCTATGGGCTTACCGTACGACCTCGAGGACCAGTATCGGGGCAACCCTGTTCTCGTTGGTTTATGGAGCCGAAGCTCTAATACCGGTAGAAGTCGGAAAATCGAGTCTTAGGTACCGATATGCAACCGAAGAATCTAACAATGAGACCATGAATACGAGCCTGGAACTGTTAGATGAAAGGCGCGAGGCTGTCCTCACCCGGATGGCAGCCCGATAATAACGGATCGAGAGGTATTACAATCAAAGATCCAACCTTCGCCACTTAAATGTTGGGGCTTAGTGTTGAGGAAGGTCACATTGAACACCTGGAACAGGAATGTAGCAAAGTTGGGACCGAACTGGGAAGGTCGGTATCAAATTATCAAGATCACCGGGAAAGGGTCGTACAAGCTCGGAGCAATGAACGGTGAGCCACTACCGAAAAATGGAACGTAATTCACTTGAAGCGATATTACTGCTAAGGTATGGCCCCCTTACTTCTTTTATTTATTTACGTTTTAGACTAACACTTGTAGGTAACCGTCAAAGAATGATACAATTCTTTAGGCCTGAAAGCATGCATTGCACTCTCTTTCCCTTGAACCGATTTTGTCCCAAATGGGTTTTCCAGCAACATTTTTAATGAGGCAACAGTGGATCGTGCTAACTTAGAATCAAAGATTAGTTGTCAACAATATTCGAGGTTTCTCTATGATCGACCTCGAACACTGGGTGGCATCATCCTCAGATAACGATTATGGAAAGGAAAGAAATTTTGTGCTTAAATAGTCTAGGCTCGATCGATAGGATTTACTGTAAGGGCCGAACAGTTGAATGAACCATGCCCACATAGACTGCCCGAGCTCGGACACAAAGCTTGAATACATGTGTAACTTTGTATATTACGCACAAAATTGAAAGGAAGTTTCTACCTTGCTGATAAATATTTTACCTCTTGAAAATTTTTCTTTCTAAAAGTTGATCCCCTAAAGACATTGATTCCAAGGGCCACCTCACTCGGGGACTGCCGCCCAAGGTAGATTCAGATAGCTCGGGATAATGGAGTCCGGGGAAACAAAGCTCATTTGGCAGTGCTCGAACTTTAAAGGCTACGGCCACCCCCTATTCGGGAACGGTTATCTTGGTTAAGCCCGGATGACTCGGGGTGACAAACCCATTGGGCAACACCCGAACTAGAAAGGCTACGGCCATATTAAAACGACTCGGAGACGTTCGAGACCCCTATCGAAAAATAAGGCCTTCTAAATTTCTAAATCGGTTCAAAAGGCTACCCTCGTTCTAAGTATTTTGGGGAAAGTTTTCGGTTATAACGAGCCCCCAGGAATCATAAACAAAATAATATCGAAAGAAAGGCCTGGTCACCTCCGGGAAAGACCTAAATATTACATGCTAAGGCATTTCGTTATCTTTGCAATCATAAAGAACAAAGCGAAAGGGAACAAGCTTAATAACTGTCGAAGGAAAAAAGAGCCTTATATATATATATATATATATATATATATATATATATATATAT
>MCJB01013338.1:0-113617 GCA_002018475.1 Nicotiana obtusifolia | reverse complement strand
TTATATATATATATATATATATATATATATATATATATATATATGAAAAGATCTTTACAAAGGCCAAACGATCTTGACAAAAAAGTACAAAAGTACAAGAATACAAAAACAAAGAAAAATATATGAGGCACTTAAAGCCCGCTTCGTCACCGGCACCATCAAAGTCTTCTCTGCCCCCAAATTCATTCGAACCCTCAGAGTCTTCTTCATCCTTGGGATTCATCAGTTTCTTGGCCTTGGCTCCGAACCCCTTAGAACTTTTGACCTTGGCTGATAAATCAAAACCTCGAGCATGAATTTCTTCGAGGGCCTCCCTTCGGGACTGCCACTTCACGTATTCGATGATATCTTTCAGCTGGTCCTGGTCTGCCTCGACATCGGCCTTATATTGGGCCACCATCTTGTCGGCATCAGCTTTAGTCACTTCAACCACCAACTTGACCGCTTTAAGCGCCTTGGCAAGAGTCTCTCAATCGGAAACAACCAAGGTTAGCTGAGACTGATGCTCCTCAACTTCTTCGCCGCCCGAAGCTGGGCCTCCGCCGAGGCCAACTGTGCCAGGGCAGTCTCGTTTTCCGAGGCCAGGCGGTCTATCCTACCTCTTCATTCTTCGGCCTCGACCTTGACTGCATCCATCTCGGCTCGGAGTTGGTCGATCCGATTAATCTTCTACTGGACCTGCAGGTTCCGACCATTAGTCACCATGTCTAGCTCATCGTCACTAACCTCAAAGATTTTTACCTGTTCAACCAGGTCAGCGTGTCTTTACGAGCCACTTCCAATTCAGCTCGAAGACTCTTAGCCTCTCCTTTATGCTACTTGCTGAGAAGTTTGTAGGTATCTGTCTTCTCAGTAAGCCCTCTGACTTCGGCTTCGAGCTGGTTCAACTCATCCGAATACCGGAGAAAAGTTTCATGATGAAGCACCGATGCCTACAAATATGAAGAAGAATATTAGGATTATCAATGAATTAGTTCAAGTATAAGAGGAGGAATTGAAATCATCAAGAGTTGTCAAAAGTTACCCGGTTCAATGTCCGTTGTCCTTCTTGGAACAGGCAGGGCACGTTTACCTCATTCCTTTTGACTTGGTCTTCCTTGGTCACCAGGAATCGAAGGTAACTGGTCACCCCTACGGGGGCGGAGAGAACTTGAGCATCGTCCAAAACGGACATGATGATGTACCTCTTTCGATCAGGATCCACGCTTGGGGAAGGGAACCGATTGATCAGTTTCGTGCTCGAGGTAGGCCTACTTGCTCCCAATCTAGTGACGTCTAAGTCATCCAATCTGGTGACGTCCTTCGTGGCAGTGGAATCCACGCCATCAAAAAAGCCACGGAAAGGGTTGTCCGCCCCATGGGCCCCCTCATTGGGGCGTTCTTTCACCATTTGGGCCTCGTTGTTCATAGACTCAAACGAGTGTGACTCGGTGATATCTATCACACTGAGTGCCTCCTTCGACGCACTGCCCATATCCTGAGAAGCCTCGGCCCTGTCCTTCTCATCGACCTCTTTAACTTGAGGGAGATCGGCCTCGGGGTTCTCTGGTTCGGAGGCCCCCTGCCCTTCGAGCTGTGACAGCACGCAGGGCACTAGAACAAAGGGTTCTTCTTCTTGCCAGCACCGATCCCGATCCCGGTCCTCATCAATACTTGAGAATGGGGCTTTACTGGCCCGACAGACAAGTTTTATTAGTCCCCCCCGAAAGATTCGGGGACTGTACAAGCGAAGAAGATGGTCGATGGTGAACGAGCAACCACCAATTTTTTTCACGAAGAACCAAAGGAGGATCACGATCCTCCAGAGTGAAGGATGAATCTAACCGAGGCATACCTCGTACCTCTTACAGAAATCTATGAGGAACGGGTCCACCGGGCTCAATGTAAAGGGATAAGTATAAACACTTAGGTATCCTTCGACATAGGTGGTAATTGCTTCATCGGGGTTGGGGATCACTATGTCCTTATCGGCCTAGTTGTAGTCTTTTGGAACAATAGGGAGGACTTCTTCAGTGATCGATAGATGTATCTCGAGACCTCCTCACACCGGCCTTGTACGGAGTAAGGTTTTTCAACCTTGAAATCGATGTTGACCGAGCATCCCCCAGGGATGAACATTTTCAAAGGGGGTTCAGGTACTGGTTTGTCGACGGCAGCGCGCGAAACGGTTTCCTCAGCCTCAGTAGATGGCCGCGAAGTAGAAGGGGTTTCTTTTTGGGGAACGGTCTTTGAAGTCTTTGGCATTTATTTAAAAAATAGAGGAAAATCTGAGAAAGGTGGAGAAAGAAAGGAAGTTGAAAGATTGGACTTGATGGCTTAAGATGAAGACGGGTAAAAATTCTTGCGAAGGATCTCGAAAAACCGGAGTAAAAATGCTAGAAAGTATTGAAATCTTAGAGGCTCGAGGGTAGAAGATTTGAATGTAAAGTTAAAATGAATAAAGAAGGGGGTATTTATAGTATTTCAGCGGCGTTTCACATCTAGGGACGGCCGACCGGCGGCTGACATGCATTCAGTGCCATTAAGACTTGAGTGACGAGACGTTTCAGTTGTTTTGTTGTTTCTGTCATGGTGCATCGAAGCAAGAATAGCGGGCTCATGTCATTTCTCATCGTTCACTCTCTGAAAAATGAAGGGACTATCTGTATATGGGTAAAACTGAGCTCATGAGGCATCCTAGCCTCCGACAAGATAAGCCAAGTCGAGACATGGCATTAAGGGACCGAAATCAAGCAAAAATCCCAACCGAACAAGAATATCGAGACCATGATCCGGGAATCGGTCCAAGCCTCGAGCGACTTTGAAAAACATTGTCAGACAATCCAGCATAGCCAACAGAAAGCTGAAATATCCGGGACCGGCCGAATATTACGGTGGGGATCTCGGCGCGTATCGGTAAGGAGCCGACAATCAGTAAATCAAAGATTTTATACCTTTTATAAAGTTCTACCTGAAATAGGACTCACCTTACTATATAAAGGGAGTCTAATAATTCATTTTTGACACATTGTAACTCGCATTCAAAAGCAATACATTATTATTTTCTTTGTCATTAAGCTCTAGTTCTTCTGTTTATCCACACCGGTCGTGGTGAGCCCAGCTCGAGGGCCATTAGTCCATCAAGGCAGAAATTATCCAACTCGTGTGGTTTGAATTTATCTTATCTTTATTTACTCCATAGCAATTTAATTTATTGGCTTGGTTAAATTAATCCGCGTATCCTTGAAACGACTTAAAAATTTAATTATTCTCCGATTTTGAGGATAAACAAATTCAATAAATAAAGAACTCCGGTCCGCTCTTATACTTTGTTCCACCTATAAAAATCTTCTTAGTATTTATAATTACAAAAGTAAGAATTATTTGATAATTGATAACGATATACACATACTATTAATCAAGGTGCTTGATCCGGCCGTTACCTTAAAAATCATGAGAGTTGGACATGTCGTTCTCGAGTTTGTAACTTCATCATATGCTTTTTTTTTTTTTTTTTTTTTTTTTAAATTTGTGTATTTGCAATCCTTTACATATTTAATACTAATGATTATTTTGATATCTTTTTCCTTCTCGTGAACAAATGCATGAAAATAATCATACATATATAATTTTTTAATCTTCAAAATAGGCCAAGAAAATAAATTAATTAAACAAGAAACTTATGTGGATGTAATTTGTGGATACTAACTAAATAGGCATATGCAAGGGGAAAACCAAAATTATACGTTCGCGGATATCAAATAATGTAAGTTACTTTCATTTAACACACATCAAAAGTAGCCAATGCTCATAACCAAAATTTATTACGGACATGCAAAAAAAAAAAAAAAAAAAAATTGCACTTGTATCTTTTTTAACCACATACAATGCCAAAATAATCGAACAATCAATAAGCCACAACATATACATAATATATGTGCCGAAGATAAAACAAGAAAGTCACGACAAGGCTGAATAAAAGAAAATAAATAGTGTTTCATTCATACTCACTATAAGAATTGACAGTGTAGTAAAAAAAAAATTTCAACGCGAATATGTAAGAAAGTCATGTGGCAGCATGAGCATGATTATGAAAATAATTAATTGCTTTTGTAAATCAGGTTGGTTGTTGGAATCAATATATTCAAATAGATTTTTCTTTCTTTTTAAAGCCAAATTGATAACCCAAGAAGTATATTATAGAATATTTAGATAATTCCTTTATACTCCAAAATTATTTCAAGGAATCCGTACCGTATACGGATAAATAAATGGTTCTTATATGAATAGATGGATAAAAATAAGAATTGCTACTACCATGGCAATTATATGATTCTGTTGTATCAAAGACTCCAAGTAAGTATTTTTTCTAAAGAGATGACTTATGCTACACAAGGAAAAATGCCTTTACAGCAACTATAAATCATGTATATTTGGGCATCAACTTGTGATGGCTGATGCATGAATTAAAGACTATTTTTTGACATATGCCATTAGTTTCAATCATCGCCCTCTCGTGCAAGTGATGAGAAAAGGAAAAGAAGATTATTCCTGGGTTAGAATGGACCACAAATAATGCAAATTTAAAAAAGTGCAAGAAAATGTTGAAAGGGATACCAAATTAGCCATCACTTCTCTTCAACGCCAGTTATTGAAGTCATTTGGAAAGGTAGTAATTAAACAAAATGTTTTATCAGGAAGCATTATTGTAGATTTGCAATGCCAACGCCACCAATTAATTATTTGAAGTCAGGTAGGGAAGCCAAAAAATATACTCTAGATTTCATTCCTTTAAATTTTACAAGAAGCGTACGAAGGGATAATTCATGAAAGGTTAGTTATAAAAGAAGGGGTACAATACTTGTAGTCACCCTTTGAAAGAACACAACTTTTAGAGGAGGCACTTCAAATTAGCTTTTTATTCTTTTATTTAAATGTTATTTAATATTATTATTCAATACCTAAATATGTTATTTAGAAAGATTTTAGTAATTTAACTTTAAACTTTTAGGGTTCCCACTTTTATAATAATATATAAAGCAAAGAATAGATAATGAATACCTTTAAATCAAAAGCCTATAACCTCTTCAATACGGTCTAATGCATTTGTTCTTTGTAGGAGTCATATACTCCCTGTGTTTTAATTTATATGAGGTAGTTTGACTCGACACGTTTAAGAAAAAAATGACTTTTAAAACTTATAGTCTTAGAAGATTTGCAGGCGAGTAACACTTGTATGGCTATAAAAACTTCTCATTAAGGGAAAAATAGATAAAATAAAAAAATTAATATTAAATTATTATAAAATATAAATTTGTGTCATTCTTTTTGGAGTATACTAATAAGAAAAGTGTATCATATAAATTGAAAGGGTTGAGCTTCAAAGTTCCTTTTCAATGTCACAAGTGAGTTAGTGTTGAAAAATATTATTGGACTGGATCCACCCATAAAGGGTGATAGATAGTTCACAAGACAATTAATTAATCTTCACCTAAACCCTATTGCTAGTGTATATAAACACCATTATGGGTGTTCAAAAGTATACTTTTTTCGTTCTGGATTATGACATTTAGGATATTAAAGAAAACTCTCTGAATCTCAAAGGGAATTTCTAGGCCGTGAAAACGAAGGAATTCTTTCACTTTGTGATAATTTTTACCGATCGATGACTCAAATTGTAATTGTTTCTAACTAGTATTTACAGTTAAATACTTCAGTTAGGCAGCGTATAACATGGCAACTACTCCCGGGTTGTAAGTTGTAACTGTGTAAGGTCCATGATGTAAAAGCTATGATTTGTGTTGCTCCTCCTTGTTTCTATTCACCTGGCGGGTGACATATACATCTAACCCTGCCTTGTTTACAAGCCATCAAAATGAGAGACTCTTGATCATTTCCTTTCCTCAAACCACAGAATGTCACAACTGTTTACCCGTAAAACAGTACAGTTTAATTTATAACGTGGTTTATAGACAAGCAAATCGATTTGATCCCAAAAATAATAAATAAATTAAATAAAATACAAGAATTAGCGTTGAAAATGAGATAAGACAACAAATAGCTTGGTTCCGGGAGCAAAGCTTTCGAAGGCAGTAATAAGACTAACAATAGACAGAAAATAAGATATTATTGAGCTTAGAATAATTTGTAGCATAAGTTTGTCGGAAAATTCGTGTGTCTTACAATGACTGTTGAAGTCACCATTTTATAGCTTCACCTAGGGAACAAGGTCCTAGGATAAAACCCCTCTTTTATGACAATTATGGGGCATTGATGAGTGTGCAATAGAAGACTATGAATGCCAAAATTCTCTATAACAGATTTTGTATTTAATACTGAATAATATTCATCATTGAATGTCATCGGATGGCAAACAGCAATATTCCCTTCGGGGTCTTCCCGATGCCAACCGAAGCTGCTGTCCTCGGTCTTCCTTTCTACTTGCCTCGCTTTCCATCTGTCTTCGATTTCATGTGTCGCTCTATTATTCGAATATTTAATACGAACCAACAGATAGTCCCCCTACTTTCCGGTGGCACATCTTTGTGTCATCGGAAAATTGGTGAAGATACCTTTCTTGGCGGAAATTCTTTTGATCCTTTATGAAAAGTTTCTGATGCTTGATTAGACGCACGTCTTTCTGCATTTAATGCCCCGAACACGCGTCACTCCACGATTTAGCAATAATTCCACTGATTCTCGAGGTAATTATGGCTACGATTTTAACTGCCTATTCCTTTACTTGTATGCCTCATTCTTCTTCTTTTACACTTCACAGTTTTTCAAACTCTCTCAACTTATTTGCACTCAATTCTTTCTTGCTTTTACTCTTTTTTAATCTTCTTATTCAAAGAACTCTTATTACCTTCTGCTAATCTTGGCCTCCTCCTCCAAGAACTCAAGTTCTCTATAAAAACAAATAAAGCATCGATGATGCTGCCCCTCCTACGGTGAGCACCATCATTCCTAGAAGGCTCAGTACAGCCAATGATTTTGAAGAGAAGTTTCCTTCTACAAACTCTCGTACATGGGCTGTTGGTGTGTACCCTTCATCGATCCTTCTAGCATTCCTACCGTGAAGGAGGATTGTGGTTGCCATGATCTGAATATCATCTCCCCCGATCTGGTGGAGCGAGAGTAACTTTCCCTAAGAAGGTTTTTACATACGTTTACACGTACCCTTCACTTTGTCTCCATTCTCATTGAGCGGGGACTTGACCCATAATCCTGGAGTTCTACCACCGGTATCAAGTCTGCTTGTCATCAGTAAGCCCCTCTATGTGGCAGATGCTAGCCTGTCCACGGCGGCTATGCCAGGAGACGGGGGAAGAGCTCTCCTTGGCTCGCATGATGAACCTCTACTCCCCAAGATTTTCCGTGGGGGAGTAATAAACTTTAGTAAACGTGGCCATCATGCTTTTCTCACCAGCATGGATAATGACAACTATCGTGGATGGATGGAGGGGTACATTGTTGTTGCCACTAGGGATATCATCCCGACCACAACTCCATCTTTCCCTGAGTCATGGACTCGTACTCGTAAGTTCAACGTCTGTCTTTTCTCTAGTAAAAGGTTGTTTCATACCATTACCGATCCTTCTCTTTTCATTATTTCAGCAACGCGGTGGACACCGACAAGGGTTGAAGGCTTGGACCAGTGGGTTCAGAAGATTCTGGATATTACCTTGCTTGAAACCCGCCGATGGAAAGAAGTGGCCCTCAAATACAGGTGGAAGGCCAAAAATTATGGTAAGTTGATTCCCAAAACTAATCATGTCTTTATATCATTTTTGCGTATAAGAAAATTGGTTAACTTCTTTTTCCATCGAATTTAGGTCTTCCGTAGGGCTCTGTTACCATCCCCGAGGAGGATCTTTTGGTTGATCCTACAGAGGCCGCAAGTCTGCTGAAGGAGGCCTTCACCCGAACAGGTGTCATTGGATCCACTTTCGGTGCAGGTGCTTCCTCTCGGAGTCCTCAACCGGAGAACAAACAACCAAAAAGGCGGCATTCATTCTCGACTGAGGGAAAAAATAAAAAGGTGAAGAACGCCTTGCCCGAGCTAGCCGTAACCACTATCGTGATTGTTGATAATGGGAAGCCAGTGATGAATAGGTTTCCCTACAGAGGATACAACGACCTTCATCAGCTTACAGAATGCTCAATCTGAAGAGCTTATAATAACAATCGAGGATGAAGTCCAAGCACTCTAGGGAGAGTGTGATATAGTGGAGAATGCCAATTCTCGCTTTCGGGCCCCAGTTCCTGCTCCCAATACAGTGGGGCTGAGTACCGGGCCTCTTCTGTCTTCAGTTGATGAGCAACCTACAACAAACACTGCTTTTGCTGTAGCTGCTTCTCATCCCACAACACCATAAGCATCATCTCCTTCCACGTCGGTCATACCTTCATCACCAGCAACTGCTGCATCACCTCCATCGGCCGCAGACACCCAAGAGGATGATGTCCCCCCTCCCCATTCGCCAGGCCATGGGAATTTGGGGCACAACTATTCGCCCCCCTCTACAGATCCCCAGAGGAGGAGGAGCGTCTCCCTCTCGGTCTCTACCGAGTGCCATCTGCTATCCTGGGCAGTGGAACTCGCCAATTACCTGAAGCAACTGGCTTCAAAGAAAGATAAGAAGGAACTACACTCTCTTTCAGCAGAGTGTATGATAAACAATGCCATGCATAATGCAGCAACGATATGATATTTGTTTCTTTTACTATTTCTCTTTATCTTGTTATGACATGATTTCTGATTTGAGTTTTTGCTTTCCAGGCTAACTTCCTTGAGGGCCTTCAAAAGTTGATCCTCAATAAATAAAGACTCACGCCCGAGCAAGATCAACTGTTGGCCGAGCGGGACAAAATTGCTGCTCGCCTCCTGGCACTGGAAGCGCAAGTTGCCGAAGCCGTTGAGTTGGAGGCTCGGGTGTAGCAGAGCGAGCAAGAAGTTATGGCCCTCAGCCAAGAACCTCCTAGTTAAGTACAATATTTCAAGAAACCAAGGCTAATGGTCCGAGGTACAAAATGCTATACTTGCTGCTGTCGAGCACGAGGCAGGCTCTACTGAGAGATCAAATAATTTAGACGCAACTTTGAACTCCAAAGCTGAAGACGCTGCTGCTGCTGAGGAGAAGTGTGCGCAGATGGAGGAGAAGTATAAGATGGTCATGGAACACAATAAAATTCATATCTTCACTCTCCGTAACCTCGATCTCAGCCTTAGGGCTACAAGTTCCGAGTGGGATAGCCTTTCGACCGAGGTTGATCGGCTGTGTCACGATCCAAAATCCCAACCATGATCGTGATGGCGCCTCTCATGAAGACAAGACCAGCCAATTCAACTAAACTTCATTCAAACAGTTAAACAATACAAAGATAATATAAGTACGGTTTAATAATAGCAATTTGCGGCAAAATACAGTGAACCATCCCGACTACAGCCCGAACCGGGGTGTCACAAAGTCATGAGCAACTAATGAAAATCCTAATAATAAGATTACTAATACAATATCTTGGAACAATTGTTTGAAGATACTGGAAATAACAAGATAAAAGAGATACGGGGCTGCGGCCAACAACTACCTCGTAGTCTTTGAATTGCCGCTTTGACAGTAGTAATCAATGTCTCGGAGCTGAACCGATAACGCCTGAATCTGCACACATGGTGCAGGGAGTAATGTGAGTACTTCCAACTCAGTGAGTAATAATTATAAATAACAACTTAGAGTAAGGAAACACATAAGACATACAACAATCCATAATGAAACAGTAAAACATGTAAATAATCAAGTCAATAACATGAAGTAAAAGAAAATATCATGACTGGCCAAGTCATATCTCGTGACGGCGTGTCACCCGTTCCCATGGGTACCCGTCGCTTACTGTGGGGGGTGCAGTAGCGCAATATCTCGTGACGGCATGTCACCCGATCAATTAACATCACATCTCGTTGTGGCGTGCCACCCGATCCCATTAAAATCATTTAAAAATATCATTTGAATTTCAAAACTGAATTTAAGAAATGAATCAAATCAGTTAGAAGACAGTGATAAATTACCCCTGAAGAGTTCACATAACCGGCACGAAGCCCAAATAATACCCCTGAAGGGTTCACATAACCGGCACGAAGCCTAAATAATATCCTTGAAGGGTTTACATAACCGGCAAGAAGCCCGAATATGGCAATCAGCCCAAATCGTTATGATAACACGTAAGTTTCAATCAACTATATAGTAAAATGATCAATCAGGATGGACCAAGTCACAATCCCCGATAGTAAACGATCCCACGCTCATCATCGAGCGCGTGCCTCACCTCCTTTAGCACTATGATGTGCTATCCGGGTTTTCAAACCCTCAGAACATCATTTAAGATCATTACTCACCTCAAACCGGCTAAATCCTTAGCCGGCGACGCCTTTGTCCTTCGAATTGGCCTTCACGTGTGTCGAATCTATCCTAATTCAGAACAATTACGTCACAATATTTTGAGGGAACAAAGCCCAAGCGAAAACAATCGAAAATACTAAGAAATCCTGAAATTAGCAAAACCCGAGCCCCGGGCCCACTTCTCGAAACTCTGAAATTTTCACATCAACGGGTTCCTTATCTCCCAACAAGCTCAACCATACAAAAATTATCGAATTCCGACATCAACTCGAACCTCAAATCTTCAATCTAAACTTAAGGATTTTCACAATTTTTTTCAACTTAAATCACCAATTAAATACTAAAAATAGCAATAGATTTGGGTAATATGACCAAAATTGAGATAAGAACAGTTACCCCGATATTTCCCTTGAAAATCTCCCGAAAATCGCCTCAAAAATCGCTTCAATCCGAGCTCGATAGCTCCAAATATGTTAAAATTGCCGAAACCTCCATTTTAAGAATTTGTCCAAGCAAGTCGAAATTAACATTTGAGACTTATAAATCGCATTTGACACCTGCGATTTGCCTCAGCACCAGAAAAATAATAATTATTTTGCTGATATGGAAATAAGTATAACTTTCTTATACGATGTCCGAATGACAAATGGTTTAACTTTCTGGAAACTAGATTCAAAGGACTACAACTCTCATTTTTGTATTATCTCCAAATTCCTTACAGATTACGAGATATAAGCCTCTAAAGTAAGTCCTGTGCAGCAGAAATTTCTGCTATGCACACTGCCTGAAAACAACAGCAGTACCAGCCAACTTTAATCTGTCGTAACGTTCTGCATATATGTCCAAATAATGAATGGTTTATCATTCTGGAAATTAGAGTCAAAGGACTACAACTTTTCTGTTTTACAGTTTTTCTGATTCCTTATAGATTACAAGATATGAGCTTCCAAACTGGACTACTCGCACCAGTTTTTCTTTCTGCATTTTTTTTCATTTTTTCCAAAGATGAAATAGTCCGTTTAACCACCCAAAACTCACCCGAGCCATTCGGAACCCCGTCCGGATATACCAACAAGTCCTAAAACATATTACGGACTTAGTCGAAGCCTTAAATCACATCCAACAATGCTAAAAACACGAATCATACCCCAATTCAAGCCTAATGAAACTAATAAATTCCAACTTCTACATTCGATGCCGAAACCTATCAAATCGAGTCCGATTGACCTCAAATTTTGCACACAAGTCATAAACGACATAACGGACCTATGAAGATTTTCAGAACTGGATTTTGACCCCGATATCAAAAAGTCAACTCCTTGGTCAAACTTTCCAAAAATCTTCCATTTTCCACCATTCGCCAAAATACGTTGAATTGTCCTACGGACTTCCAATTTCAAATCCGGACATACGCCTAAGTTCAAAATCACCATACGAAGCTATAGCAACTCTCGAAATTCCATTCCGACCCTCGGATCAAAATCTCGCCTAACAACCGAAAATCGCCAAAATACTACTCCACCAATTCAAGCTTAATTCTACACCGGACCTCCAAAACCAATTCCGATCACATTCCTAAGTTATAAATCACCTCTCGAAGCTAACCGAACCATCGGAACTCACATCCGAGCCCTCTAACCCATAAGTCAACATCCGGTTGACTTTTCCAACTTAAACCTTCTTAAAAAAGGCTAAGTGTCTTATTTCTTGCCAAACTCACTCCTAACGCGAACTACTCAACTCGATCACATAAAACACGGATAACGAAGCATAATAAAGCAGAAATGGGGAAAACGGAGCGGTAACTCACGAGATGACTAGCTGGGTCGTCACATTCTCCCCCACTTAAACAAACGTTCGTCCTCGAACGTGCCAAGAGTTATTCCGAGGACATTAAATTTCTAAGTGTATTATTACACGCACTCGCAGGTGATTCCACGTCATCTTAAATTTTAACATGGATCCGACAACACCATCTCAATTGAAGATTATTTCTTTTATCCAGATTTATAAACTTCAAATTTCTCACAGCCCAATTATTTCAACACAGCGTGCTAGTCTCAACCGTCTGTAGCAACTCGTGCTTACGCGCCAATCATATGTATGCGCATAACCACGTCTCCGGTTATAATAGCTGTTCATAATTAATTCAAGCATCGTCAATTAACCTCATATTAACCAAAACCTCGTTTCAAACTTTCACAACTCTGACAGCAATTCACAAGGCATGAAGACCTCATAATTATTTACTCGAAGTAACGAGTCACATTAAACGCCACCTGAACACTCCCCTTGTAGGCTAAAACTCAATAATTACAACATGAATATGGCAAAATACACACAAATACACATAGAAGAATTATCAAATAAGCCTAACAGGCATGGCTTCCTATCGGTACTATAGTACAAATTTAATTTAAAAGAGGGAGAATTTAAAACACATAAATTTTTCATCACAAGTATCTCATCCTTATATAACTTCCAGCGCGGCTCATAGCCCAGTTAAGCTTTTCACATCATATTAAAACTGCGAGGATCTCGTCCTCAACTCTGAATCACAAGTAGTATGCGCTCGTGCCAACCGAAATGTATCCATTTCTCCTTTAAAAATAATTTCCTTTAATTGAAATCACGGCACATAATGAACTCCCATACCGGTAGGCATATAATTCATAAAGCTCTAATCAGTTATCCCAAAATTATATCAAAACCCACTGTAGTGAGTAACAGAAAGTCACTTTTGGACTCATAGCCCTCAATTAGTGTACAAAACTAAAATGTTAGACACGGCTAAGACTATCAAAATATCCCAACAGGGATAAACACAATAGTCGAGTGCAAATTCACAAACTCACCATATAAGTCGATTGCCCATAGTAACATCCTCCAACCACAATAACTGGAATTTCAGGAATCTGGTGCCCGAACATCGCATGACGCATATAAATCCCGTTCCAAATCTCGCAATACTGCCACGATGAAAGAGACGTGTAAAAGCTCGTAGCCACCTACCGAATCAATAATTCATGGAGTCTCTAATCCTGTCAAGTACCATTACCTCATTCTGAACTGAATAACGATATTTCCTTTTAATGTGCCTTATATAAATCTGATTGCATAGATTTCAGCTCCAATAATCTCGTCTCACCCGGTGCAAGCTGCTCATGCAATAAATCGCCACAAACACCGACTCAGCTCTCATATGGCGCCATCAATGCGCCGACAAGCTATAATTTGAACATGTCACATAAAGAGGAACAACTCTAGAAAAGAATTATCCAGCGCGCGTAATGAATAAAACGGTCAAATAGATGTTACGAACCCTTCTCAAAGGATGAGAAACAAAATACGCAGGAATAGGTATAGGGACCGTACTCAACATAACACTGCTGCGGCACGCAACCCGATCCACACATGATACCGTTATGCCGTGCAACCCGATCCAAACATGATACCGTTTCCGAGATTAAAAGAATTTCTCATAACCCCTGGACTATTAGTAGAATGAATACTTCATTGGCTAGAACCCTTTCACTCAACTCATTAGAGAATAACTATGGCAACATGCAACTAAATTCCCATAACCACAGAAAATACAAAGCTCAAGTTGTGGTGTAAACCATCATGACTCTTCCGGAGTCCATTCACAAAAAAAGGCCATTCGAAGCAATATCCCCCAAATCAATCAAGTCATGGTGGCTATCGGACCTGCACGTACAACCACATACCACATGTAAAACTTCACACGCCAAAGGAACTAATCATTGCCACCATTACACCGATTAAACCATTACTAACCAACCCAATTTCTTTCAATTTACTCTTGACCTGACTTAGAAATATAATAGCTCCATTCACAACATAGTGAACTCAATTCGCATTCACCTCGAGTGACCCGAATTGCGAGACCACATCGTCTCAATACTCATGAACCATCTCATACCCTCCTTATGTGCTAAATATTATCTCAGACTGGTACACCTATTTTGCAAGACCTTCTGCGAATCCGAAGCTATCTCTTTCTTTTCTCCAATACTGCACCATATACCCGATGATAACATAGAATATTCCAAGTTTCGTTCGCAACCCACTGTGAAGATTCGATCCTTAACCACACATCGGACCCGAAATCCTTAGGCACTGCACTTTAATTCTTGAATCCACTAGGACCGTTATCGAGGGTCAATCACTCTGACCTAGTCCCGAAGATAACCGATTGTGCTCTTTTCCATGTACATCACATCCATAAAACACAAGCACTGAGTCTTCCCAAAAATCTGAACATGCATCGATAACGCCGAATATAGCACACGCCTATCTAGTTATTTGCTGAATTACCCCTAATATTTCCTTTTCCTAGTCATAAATACACCGCCAATGTACCGATAAACAGAAACCGCACAAGCAGACCACCACGCGATCCAATTGTAAACGGTGAGGCTCTCCCCCACTTAGCTCTAAGCCACCGTCACATAATGTAGAGCCCATGACAATTCCTCCTTCTCAATTACCATGATCTCGCACCATTAACCCGACAGACTTCTCTAAGTCTTTGTTGAGCTTTTCATGAACATCCTGGATCACAAGTCATAGTCACGCACTCGACCTCTTACTGGGTAGAAAGTAATATACCTCGCAGAAGCTTCATTAACAGCATGCCACCGCTAACCTGCTCACAGGAGATAACCCACCTGTTGAATTCCTTACCGACATCTTCTAACGACGCTGCACAGGGTACAACTACCCCGTAATCAGCAAATTCTCCTGATCTCATGCTCGCCCACCAGTTGTATAAGTCTGCTCCTTCTCTATTGACATTAACTGAATGTTCAACAATACTTTACGAACTCAAGTCATATTGCACCTGAAACGATAATCAGATCTTCACACCCCTATTCATTTCAAACAAGCTCCTTTCTGCCATATTCGATCTTTCTTCGTACAACAACCATCACTCCAAATAAAATACGTAGTCCAAATCACCTTCCATCATGATTCCCAAACCGTTCTACACTTTCTCAAGGCACACAACTATCCTACCACAGAATCCATATGCTAATCTATCATTCTTATTTCGGTTAAACCATCTCCTTTAAGCAACTTTTCAACCTCTGCTTCTCATACTTGGCCTGCTAGTACTTCAACCACCGCGAAACACTTCCTGCCATGTCGTTCCTCATACTTCGCTGCTCACGTGTTGCATCAAATCGAAATCCATCTCTGTAGCACCGGAACCAATAAAATGTTACCGACTCTAAGCCTCTTCGAAGATTATCTTTTTCGAGCCATCCCCATTAGAGATACTAATTCGATGCGAACCGCTGCACACAGCTATCCCTGGCAACCACCCCTCAGGCACCATTTTACAGCACCATGCCCCGAAGGAAAAAATCCAAGAATACCGTAACACCGACGAACCATAATGCGTTCAAACAAGGATGACGGCACCGCATCATATTGATAACAAGTGCTTCGCGCCGCATAAGATTGAGTAGGAAGGAAATAAAGGCATAAGCCTCAATAGAATCAAACCGCACGATAAGGATATCAAGAATATGAAGTTTTTCCTAAAAAGGTTCCGCAGCCTCTCGAAGATAAGTACAGACGTCTCCTTACCGATCCGCAAGACTCTACTAAACCCGCTCATGACTCGTGAGATCTATGTAACCTAGGCTCTGATACCAAGCTGTCACGACACAAAATCCCAACCATGATCGTGATGGCGCCTCTCATGAAGACAAGGCCAGCCAATTCAACTAAACTTCATTCAAATAGTTAAACAATACAAAAATAACATAAGTACGGTTCAATCATAGCAATTTGCGGCAAAATACAGTGAACCATCCTGACTACAGCCCGAACCGGGGTGTCACAAAGTCATGAGAAACTAATGAAAATCCTAATAATAAGATTACTATACAATATCTTGGCACAATTGTTTGAAGATACTGGAAATAACAAGATAAAAGAGATACGGGGCTGCGGACGCCAACAGCTACCTCGTAGTCTCTGAATCGCCGCTTTGACAATAGTAATCAATGTCTCGGAGCTGAACCAATAACGCCTGAATCTGCACACATGGTGCAGGCAGTAATGTGAGTACTTCCAACTCAGTGAGTAATAATTATAAATAACAACTGAGAGTAAGGAAACACATAGCGCATACAACAATCCATAATGAAGCAGTAAAACATGTAAATAATCAAGTCAATAACATGAAGTAAAAGAAACTATCATGATTGGCCAAGTCATATCTCGTGACAGCGTGTCACCCGTTCCCATGGGTACCCGACGCTTACTGTGGGGGGTGCAGTAGCGCAATATCTTGTGACAGCGTGTCACCCTATCTCGTGGCGGCGTGCCACCCGATCCCATTAAAATCATTTAAAAATATCATTTGAATTTCAAAACTGAATTTAAGAAATGAATCAAATCAGTTAGAAGACAGTGATAAATTACCCCTGAAGGGTTCACATAACCAGCACGAAGCCCAAATAATACCCCTGAAGGGTTCACATAATCGGCAGGAAGCCCAAGTGATACCCCTGAAGGGTTCACATAACCGGCAGGAAGCCCAAATAATAACCCTGAAGGGTTTACATAACCGGCAAGAAGCCCGAATATGGCAATCAGCCCAAATCGTGATGATAACTCGTAAGTTTCAATCAAATATATAGTAAAATCATCAATCGGGACGGACCAAGTCACAATCCCCGGTAGTAAACGACTCCACGCTCATCATCGAGCGCGTGCCTCACCTCCTTTAGCACTATGATGTGCCATCCGGGTTTTCAAACCCTCAGAACATCATTTAAGATCATTACTCACCTCAAACCGGCTATATCCTTAGCCCGCGACGCCTTTGTCCTTCGAATTGGCCTTCACGTAAGTCGAATCTATCCAAATTCAGAACAATTACATCACAATATGTTGAGGGAACAAAGCCTAAGCGAAAATAATCGAAAATACTCAGAAATCCCGAAATTAGCAAAACCCAAGCCCCGGGCCCACTTCTCGAAACTCAGAAATTTTCACATCAACGGGGTCCTTATCTCCCAACAAGTTCAACCATACAAAAATTATCGAATTCCGATATCTCGAACCTCAAATCTTCAATCTAAACTTAAGGATTTTTAAAATTTTTTTCAACTTAAATCACCAATTAAATACTAAAAATAGCAATAGATTTGGGTAATTTGACCAAAATTGAGTTAAGAACACTTACCCCGATATTTCCCTTGAAAATCTCCCGAAAATCGCCTCAAAAATCGCTTCAATCCAAGCTCGATAGCTCCAAATATGTTAAAATGGCCGAAACCCCCATTTTAAGAATCTGTCTAAGCAAGTCGAAATTGACATTTGAGACTTATAAATCGCATTTGACACCTGCGATTTGCCTCAGCACCAGAAAAATAGCAATTATTTTGCTGAAACGGAAATAAGCATAACTTTCTTATACGATGTCCGAATGACGAATGGTTTAACTTTCTGGAAACTAGATTCAAAGAAACACAACTCTCATTTTTGGATTATCTCCAATTTCCTTACAGAATACGAGATATAAGTCTCCAAAGTAAGTCCTGTGCAGCAGAAATTTCTGCTATGCACACTGCCTGAAAACAACAGCAGTACCAGCCAACTTTAATATATCGTAACATTCTGTATATATATCCAAATAATGAATGGTTTATCATTCTGGAAACTAGAGTCAAAGGACTACAACGTTCCTATTTTACAGATTTTCTGATTCCTTATAGATTACAAGATATGAGCTTCCAAACTGGACTACTCGCACCAGTTTTTTTTTCTGCAATTTTTTTCATTTTTTCCAAAGATGAAATAGTCCGTTTAACCACCCAAAACTCACCCGAGCCATTCGGAACCCCGTCCGGATATACCAACAAGTCCTAAAACATATTACGGACTTAGTCGATGCCTTAAATCACATCCAACAATGCTAAAAATACGAATCATACCCCAATTCAAGCCTAATGAAACTAATACATTCCAACTTCTACATTCGATGCCGAAACCTATCAAATCGAGTCCGATTGACCTCAAATTTTGCACACAAGTCATAAATGACATAACGGACCTATGAAGATTTTCAGAACTGGATTCCGACCCCGATATCAAAAAGTCAACTCCTTGGTCAAACTTTCCAAAAATCTTCCATTTTCCAACATTCGCCAAAATACGTTGAGTTGTCCTACGGACTTCCAATTTCAAATCCGGACATACGCCTAAGTCCGAAATCACTATACGAAGCTATAGCAACTCTCAGAATTTCATTCCGACCCTCGGATCAAAATCTCGCCTAATAACCGAAAATCGCCAAAATACTACTCCACTAATTCAAGCTTAATTCTACACCGGACCTCCAAAACAAATTCCGATCACACTCCTAAGTCATATATCACCTCCCGAAGCTAACCAAACCATCGGAACTCACATCCGAGCCCTCTAATCCATAAGTCAATATCTGGTTGACTTTTCCAACTTAAACCTTCTTAAAAGAGGCTAAGTGTCTTATTTCTTGCCAAACTCACTCCTAACGCGAACTACTCCACTCGATCACATAAAATATGGATAACGAAGCATAATAAAGCAGAAATGGAAAAAACGGAGCGATAACTCACGAGACGACTAGCTGGGTCGTCACAGGCTGTAACGCTCCGATGTGTTGTAGAAACACATAAGGTACTAATTGTTTAGATTTGGCTTGATTTAAGTGCAAATCCCTCTTTGTAAATATACAATTTTAACATTCCTGCGGGGTATGAGGTATAAGAACCTAATAATTAAGAAAAGGGTACAAAAAGGTAAGTAATGCAGGATATGCGGTCGCATTTCAGACATGCGGACCGCATATCTTACATGGGCGTCACATACTTGGACAGATTTCTGGGCAAAGGTTCATATCAGAAATGGTGTCTGAAATGCGGACCGCAAATTTGGCTGCCTGTATCGCAGATTGGAACAGAGAACTGGACAAGTCTTATGTCAAAAATACGGTGAGAAATGCAGACCGCAAATCCCACAGTGAGATCACAGAATGAGGCAGAGTTTTGGGCCAACTGCCATGCCAGAAATGCAGTCCAAATGCGGACGACATGTTGAGTTTGCGGCCAGAATGCGATCGCATTCGGGACACCTGAACTTTTATTTTGTTCCGAATTTTGACCCACTATAAATAGGAACTAGGAACCCTAACATGCAAAAAACCCCTTATTTCGTCAGTCACCTCAGAAGAACTCACTAAAACACCCTCAAACCCCATCAAATCAACCTCCAAATCACCTTGAAAACAACCCCAACATATAATACAAGGAAACCCCACTCTCTAACCCCAAGACCCAGCTCAAATTGCTGCAAATTTCACCAAGATTTTAGCTGAGTTAGGGCACCCTACCAAGTTGCAGCTCGTTAGCCTCGATTGTGTCCACCTAAAGCTCGTGAGTACCCATAAAAGGTTGGGCTTGAGGAATTGTTGGAAATCTAGGATTTTTCGCAAAGCGAGGTAAGTGTTCGTTCTAACCTTAGCTTGAGGGATTAGAAATCATGTCTTGTTTGCTAAATTGTTCCTTCTTGAGAAAAACGTATAGGCATGGTGACGGGTGTCTATATGTGGGTGTCACGCATGACCGTGGGTCGTATATGGTTAATCGTTGTGTGCTTATTGTTTCAAATTGCTGAATATTTTTCCTTGAATTGTTATAATGTGTTGCATGTGGGAGCGGGTGGCACGCCTGCCACAAGATGTTGTGAATTGAGGGCGGGTGGTACGCCTACCAAAAAGTTTCTTCTATTCGACATAAAGTTGATGGTCAACTAGATTAGTTGAGTAAGAATTGTTAGGAGTCGAAGAGGTCCAGTGTCAAAATTGTGGGTAGTGTTTTAGGAGTCCGTTAGAAGTTTAAAGGGGTCTAGTGTCACATTAGTAAAGTCGTGTCTAGAGTTAACAAAATGATAATTGGGTTGGGAGGTTAGTTGTAGGATACTGACTATAATTGAGTACTGACATTGATTGAGCTCAGTAGAAGTCAAGTTTGGTTTGGTTATAGCTGAATTTCCCCCTGGTCAGGATAATTGTGTTGCTATTATTTTTTCCCTTGCTGGGAAGTTGTTATGTTAATTCGATCCCTTGCAGGGACTTCTTGTGATTGTTGTGATGATGAAAGTGGGAGGGGGTGGTACGCCTATCACAGTGTAAATTGTAAGTGGGAGCGGGTGGCACGCCTGCCACGAGATATTATGAAAGTGGGAGCGGGTGGTACGCCTACCACAGTATATATTGTAAGTGGGAGCGAGTGGCACGCCTGCCACAAGAGGTTTCTGTAAGTGGGAACGGGTTGCACGCCTGCAACAAGAGATTACTGTAAGTGGGAGCGGGTGGCACGCCTGCCACGGGATGTGATGTATGTGGGAGCGGGTGGGACGCCTGCCACAAGAGGTTACTATAAGTGGGAACAGGTTGCACGCCTGCAACAAGAGGTTACTGGAGGAAAAAGGGTGGATTGTATTTCATTTCGTTTGTGTTAAAAGCTGAGTTGCTGTTTCCCTTCTTACTCTTTGATGATTCCTTTTGCTTTATTTGTCTGCCGTTCCGATGTATGCTTTCTTTTCTCTGTTTAAGTTGTTTACGTATTATATTTTCTGCTGTAGTTACGTATATGCTTAAAAATTTCACAGGTTTATCTGTAGTCTGGTCCTAGCCTCGTCACTACCTCGCCGGGGTTACGCAAGGCACTTACCAGCACATTGGGTCGGTTGTACTGATACTACACTCTGCACTCTTTATGCAGATCCCAGTGCCGCAGGCTTCGAACAGTAGGAAGCTTCTAGCCTTTGGTTTTCAGGCGACCCAAGGTAGTCTTGCAGACGTCCGCGGATCTTGGAGTTCCCTGTCCATTTCTTGTATTTGTTTCTTCTATGTAGTCCAGAAACAACATTTTGTTATATTCTTCAGACCCTGCTTTGAGTACTCTTAAATAGTCTGTGAAACTGTGACACCAGATCTTGGGTAGACCGTTGTGGATAGTTTATTGGCGATAGTTGTGTAAATTACTAACTTGGTGTTTATTTCGCTTGTTGAATTACTACTTTTCAGCTGATGCATATGTGATGTGATGAATTCGTAAATAGAAACGTGGTAATTAGTTCGATTGACTGGCTTGCCTAGCTTTCACTAATAGGCGCCATCACGACGCCGAGGGTGGGAAATCCGGGTCGTGACTGGTTGGTATCAGATCCCTAGGTTTACATAGGCCTCACGGTTCACAGACAAACTCGGTAGAGTCTGAGGGATCGGTACGGAGACGTCTTCATTTATCCCCCAGAGGCTGCAGAGTTAGGAAAAAATTTCACGTTTGTTCATTCTCGTCGTGCGGTTTGCTACTCAAATGCTAATTGGATTCCTACTCTTTTCTTTCGCAGATGGTGAGAACACGCGCTTCCTCATCTATCGTTCTGCAGCCCGATCCCCTAGAAACAGCTCCTACGCGGGGCAGAGGGCGAGGCCGAGGTCGTGCTAGGGGTCGAGGCAGGGGCAGGACTCAGCCTCCTGCAGCAACACCAGTGGCGGAACCTCAGATTGATCTTAACGAGGAGGTTTTGACCCCAGCAGCTCCGGTGGGCCTAGCTCAGGTCCCCAAGGGGTTTATTCCACCCCAGTTCTTCATAATGCTTTGGTCCGGTTGGTGGATCTCATGGAGAATGTCACCCGAGCGGGCTTACTTCCTGTAGCACCAGCCACTTCTCAGGCTGGAGAACGGGCTCAGACTACTGCTATTCGTACTCCGGAGCAAGTAGCTCCCTAGGCTCAGGTCCCAACAGTTCAGCCAGTAGTGACAGTTCAGCCGGGAGCGGTAGCTCAGGCCGGCAATAGGGCGGCCATGTCCGCTGATGCTTTGTGGAGATTGGATAGGTTCACCAAGCTCTTCACCACTACCTTCAGTGGTGCTCCTTTGGAGGATCCCCAGGACTTCCTATACAGCTGCCACGAAGTCCTCAGGAATATGGGCATTGTTGAGACCAACGGGGTAGACTTTGCGACATTTCGGCTGTCCGGATCCGCCAAGACTTGGTTGAGGGATTATTGCTTGACTAGGCCAGTCGGTTTGCCATCTTTCACTTGGGAACAATTTACAGAGTTGTTTTTGGAGAAGTTTCTCCCCGTCACTCAGAGAGAGGCTTATCGGAGGCAGTTCGAGCGCCTTCAACAGGGATCCATGACAGTTACCCAGTATGAGTCCAGGTTCATCGACTTGGCTCGGCATGCGCTCATCATACTCCCGATAGAGAGGGAGAGGGTGAGGAGATTTATTGACGGTCTCATCCAGCCGATTCGCCTTTAGATGGCTAGGGAGACTGGTAGTGAGATTACCTTCCAGGAGGCGGTCAATGTGGCCCGCAGAGTCGAGATGGTTCTGTCTCATGGAGGTGGTCATGGGTCGGATAAGAGACCCCGTCATTCGGGCAGATTCATTGGTACTTCGTTTGGAAGCAGAGATTCATATGGTAAAGGCCATCCTCCTAGGCCCTTTCAGTCAGCTCTCCAGGTTTCTCACAGTGTTTCAGGTAACCACGGATCTCAGATGTAGTATTCCGATCAGCAATCTATCAGTGCACAACAGCTGCAGAGTTTCCAGAGTCGGCAGCCTAAGGCTTGTTACATGTGTGGCGACACAAGACACATTGCTAGGTATTGCCGCCGTGCTATAAGCAACTCTCCGCACCAGGATTCCCGTGTTATGACACAGGCACCAGATNGTCTGAGGGATCGGTACAGAGACGTCTGTATTTATCTCCCAGAGGCTACAGAGTTAGGAAAAATTTCACATTTGTTCATTCTTGTCGGGCGGTTTGCTTCTCAAATGCTAATTGGATTCCTACTCTGTTCTTTCGCAGATGGCGAGAACACGCGCTTGCTCATCTACCGCTCCGCAGCCCGAAATCCCAGCAACAGCTTCCATGCGGGGTAGAGGGCGTGGCTGAGGTCGTGCTAGGGGTCGAGGCAGGGGCAGGACTCAGCCTCCTACAGTAGCACCAGCGGCGGAACCTCAGATTGATCTCGACGAGGAGGTTCCGACCCCAGCAGCTCCGGTGGGCCCATCTCAGGTCCCCGAGGGGTTTATTGCCACCCCAGTTCTTCAGAACGCTTTGGTCCAGTTGGTGGGTCTCATGGAGAATGTCACCCGAGCAGGCTTACTTCCTGCAGCACCAGCCACTCCTAAGGCTGGGGAGGGGGCTCAGACTACTGCTACTTGTACTCCAGAGCAAGTAGTTTCCCAGGCTCAGGTTCCAGCGGTTCAGGCAGCTGTGACAGTCCAGCCGGGAACAGTAGCTCAGGCCGGTAATGGGGCGGCCATGTCCCCCGATGCTTTGTGGAGACTGGATAGGTTCACCAAGGTCTTCACTACTACCTTCAGTGGTGCTTCTTCTTCGGATCCCCAGGACTTTCTATACAGCTGCCACGAGGTCCTTAGGAATATGGGTATTGTTGAGACCAACGGAGTAGACTTTGCGGCATTTCGCCTGTCTGGATCTGCCAAGACTTGGTGGAGGGATTATTGCTTGACTAGGCCAGCCGGTTTGCCATCTTTGACTTGGGAGCAGTTTACAAAGTTGTTTCTAGAGAAGTTTCTCCCCGTCACTCAGAGAGAGGCTTATCGGAGGCAGTTTGAGCGCCTTCACAGGGGTCCATGATAGTTACCCAGTATGAGTCCAGGTTCATCGATTTGGCTCGGCATGCTCTCATCATACTGTCTATAGAGAGGGAGAGGGTGAGGAGATTTATTGACGGTCTCATCCAGCCGATTCGCCTTTAGATGGCTAGGGAGACTGGTAGTGAGATTACCTTCCAGGAGGCGGTCAATGTGGCCCGCAGAGTCGAGATGGTTCTGTCTCATGGAGGTGGTCATGGGTCGGATAAGAGACCCCGTCATTCGGGCAGATTCATTGGTACTTCGTTTGGAAGCAGAGATTCATATGGTAAAGGCCATCCTCCTAGGCCCTTTCAGTCAGCTCTCCAGGTTTCTCACAGTGTTTCAGGTAACCACGGATCTCAGATGTAGTATTCCGATCAGCAATCTATCAGTGCACAACAGCTGCAGAGTTTCCAGAGTCGGCAGCCTAAGGCTTGTTACATGTGTGGCGACACAAGACACATTGCTAGGTATTGCCGCCGTGCTATAAGCAACTCTCCGCACCAGGATTCCCGTGTTATGACACAGGCACCAGATGTTTCGCAGCCCGCCCAGCTAGCTTGGGGTGGGGGTAGAGGTGCTAGAGGTAGAGGTAGAGGTGCTGGAGGTGGAACTCAGGTCGACAGAGGTGGGGGCCATCCAGCAGCAGGCCGTCCTAGAGATGTGGCTCAGGGTGGTGGGGCTCAGCCCCGATGTTATGCTTTTCCAGCCCGGCCAGAGGCAGAGGCTTCAGATGCAGTGATTACAGGTACGTTTCTGGTCTGTGATAACGATGCTTCGGTATTATTTGATCCGGGGTCTACCTACTCGTATGTCTCCTCTTATTTTGCACCGTGTCTGGCCATGCCTAGCGGGATTCATTGAGTGTTCCTGTTTATGTGTCTACTTCGGTGAGTGATTCCATTGTGGTAGATCAAGTCCATCGTTCCTGTGTTGTAGTGATTGGGGGTCTTGAGACCCGTGCGGACTTATTGCTTTTAGACATGGTTGATATTGATGTCATATTGGGGATGGACTGGTTATGACCTTACCACGCCATCCTGGACTGCATGCCAAGACTGTGACCTTAGCTTTACTGTGTATGCCCCGTTTGGAGTGGAAAGGGACTCTTGATCATTCCACTCGTAGCATTATCTCTTATATGAAGGCTCGGCGTATGGTCAAGAAGGGGTGTTTGGCTTATCTAGCTCATGTTCGTGATTCCAGTGCTGAGGTCCTCTCTATTGAGTCTGTGCCCGTGGTTCGTGAGTTTCTCGAGGTTTTCCCATCCGACTTGCCGGGGATGCCACCGGACAGGGATATTGACTTTTGCATTGACGTGGCTCCGGGCACTCAACCCATTTCTATTCCTCCGTATCGCATGGCCCCGCCAGAGTTAAAAGAATTAAAGGAGCAGTTGCAAGACTTGCTCGAGAAGGGTTTCATTAGACCCAGTGTTTCACCTTGGGGTGCACCCGTGTTGTTTATTAAAAAGAAGGACGGGTCAATGAGAATGTGCATCGATTACCCACAGTTGAACAATGTTACAATCAAAAATAAGTACCCATTACCGAGGATCGATGATTTGTTTGATCAGCTCCAGGGTGCCAGGCTATTTTCAAAGATTGATTTGAGGTCTGGCTACCATCAATTGAAGATTAGGGCATCCGATGTCCCTAAGATAGCTTTCTGCACTCGGTACGGGCATTATGAATTCTTGGTGATGTCCTTTGGGTTGACAAATCCCCCAGCAGCTTTTATGGACTTGATGAACCGAGTGTTCAGACCTTACCTGGATTCGTTCGTGATAGTTTTCATCGACGACATCCTGGTATATTCCCGTAGCCAGGAGGAGCACGCACAGCATCTTTGAGCCGTTCCTCTGACTCTGAGGGATAGTCGGTTGTATGCTAAGTTTTCAAAGTGTGAATTCTGGTTGAGTTCGGTTACATTTTTGGGTCATATTGTATCGGTAGAGGGTATTCAGGTTGATCCGAAAAAGATTGAGGCAGTCAAGAACTGGCCTAGGCCGACGTCAGTTATAGAGATCCGGAGTTTCTTGGGATTGGCAGGATACTATCGTCGGTTTGTGGAGGGGTTTTCATCTATTGCAGCCCCGATGACCAAGTTGACCCCGAAAGGTGCCCAGTTCAGGTGGTCGGATGAGTGTGAGGTGAGCTTTCAGAAACTCAAGACAGCTTTGACCACGGCACCAGTGTTAGTTTTGCCCACAGGCCCAGGGCCTTACACAGTTTATTGTGATGCCTCTCGTATTGGGCTTGGTACAGTGTGTTAATGCAAGAGGGCAAGGTCATTGCCTACGCTTCGAGGCAATTGAAAATTCATGAGAAAAATTATCCGGTGCATGATTTACAATTGGCAGCCATAATTCACGCCTTGAAGATTTGGAGGCACTACTTATATGGCGTGCTGTGTGAGGTGTTCACGGATCATAAGAGCCTTCAGTATCTGTTCAAGCAAAAGGAGCTAAATTTGAGGCAGAGGAGGTGGTTGGAGGTGTTGAAGGATTATGGTGTCACTATCTTATACCACCCGGGAAAGGCCAATGTGGTGGCCGATGCTTTGTGTAGAAAGTCGGCCAGTATGGGCAGTCTTGCCTATATTCCTGTCAGTGAAAGACCACTTGCTTTGGACGTTCAAAATTTGGCCAATCGATTGGTGAGATTGGACATTTCTGAGCCGAATCGGGTATTAGCTTACACGGTCGCTCATTCTTCATTGTTGGAATGAATACGTGATCGACAATTTGATGATCCTCATTTGTGTACCGTTAGGGACACGGTGCAACGCGGAGGTGCCAAGCAGGTCACCCTAGGTGATGATGGAATTTTGAGATTACAGGGTCGAGTTTATGTGCCCAATGTAGAGGGACTTCGGGAGTTAATTTTGTAAGAGGCCCATAGCTCCAGGTATTCTATTCATCCGGGCGCCGCAAAGATGTATCGGGATTTGCGACAGCATTATTGGTGGCGTAGAATGAAGAAGGATATAACTGCGCACGTAGCTCGGTGTTTGAATTGCCAGCAGGTCAAGTGCGAACATCAGCGACCTGGTGGACTATTCCAGAGAATTGAACTCCCCGAGTGGAAGTGGGAACGGATCACTATGGATTTCATTGTTGGACTTCCGCAGACCCGGAAGAAGTTCAATGCAATTTGGGTCATTGTTGACAGGCTGACCAAGTCAGCACATTTCATCCCTGTGGCAGTCTCCTATTCATCTGAGAGGTTAGCCGAGATTTATATTCGGGAGATTGTTCGCCTTCATGGCGTACCGGTATCTATTATTTCGGACTGGGGTACGCAGTTTACTTCGCGTTTCTGGAAGGCAGTCCAGCGGGAGTTGGGCACCCAGGTTGAATTGAGCATAGCGTTTCATCCTCAGACGGACGGACAGTCCGAGCGGACTGTTCAGATATTGGAGGTATGCTCCGAGCTTGTGTCATTGTCTTTGGAGGGTCATGGGACTAGTTTTTACCATTAGCAGAGTTCGCCTACAATAACCGCTACCAGTCGAGCATTCAGATGGCTCCCTATGAAGCATTATATGGTAGGCGGTGTCGAACTCCGGTTGGGTGGTTTGAGCCGGGAGAGGCTCGGCCGCTAGGCACAGATCTAGTTCAGGAGGCCTTGAACAAGGTCAAAATCATTCAGGAAAGGTTTCGTATGGCTCAGTCCAAGCAAAAGAGCTATGCGGATCGCAAGGCCCGAGATATGTCTTTTATGGTTGGCGAGCGAGTATTACTCCTGGCGTCGCCCATGAAAGGCGTGATGAGATTCGGGAAGAGGGGCAAGCTTAGCCCTAGGTTTATTGGACCATTCGAAATTCTTGATCGAGTGGGGGAGGTAGCTTATAGGCTTGCATTGCCGCCAAGCTTATCAGCCGTGCATCCAGTTTTTCATGTGTCTATGCTCCGGAAATATCACGGCGATCCAACTCACGTGCTAGATTTCAGCACCGTTCAGCTGGACAAGGACTTGTCTTATGAGGAGGAACCGGTAGCCATTCTAGACCGGTAAGTCCGTCAGCTGAGATCAAAGAGTTTTCCTTCTGTTCATGTTCAGTGGAGAGGTCAGCCACCTGGTGCATCGACCTGGGAGTCCGAGTCCGATATGCGGAGCCGTTATCCACATCTTTTTCCCGACTCAGGTATTTCCTTATCCTGTCCGTTCGAGGACGAATGGTTGTCTTAGAGAGGGAGAATGTAACGGCCCGATGTGTTGTAGAAACACATAAGGTACTAATTGTTTAGATTTGGCTTGATTTAAGTGTAAATCCCTCTTTGTAATTATGCAATTTTAACATTCCTGCGGGGTATGAGGTATAAGAACCTAATAATTAAGAAAAGAGTTTAAAAAGGTAAGTAATGCAGGATATGCGGTCGCATTTCAGACATACTGACCGCATATCTTACATGGGCGTCGCATACTTGGACAGATTTCTGGGCAAAGGTTCATGTCAGAAATGCGGACTGCATTTCAGGAATGCGGACCGCAAATTTGGCTGCCTGTATCGCAGATTAGAACAGAGAACTGGACAAGTCTTATTTCAAAAATGCAGTGAGAAATGCGGACCGTAAATCCCACAGTGAGATCGCAGAATTAGGCAGAGTTTTGGGCCAACTGCCATGCCAGAAATGCGGTCCAAATGCGGACCGCATGTTGAATTTGCGACCAGAATGCGATCGCATTCTGGACACTTGAACTTTTATTTTGTTCCGAATTTTGACCCACTATAAATAGAAACTAGGAACCTTAACATGCAAAAAACCCCTTATTTCGTCAGTCACCTCAGAAAAACTCACTAAAACACCCTCAAACCCCAGCAAATCAACCTCCAAATCACCTTGAAAACAACCCCAACATCTAATACAAGGAAACCCCACTCTCTAACCCCAAGACCCAGCTCAAATTGCTACAAATTTCACCAAGATTTTAGCTGAGTTAGGGCACCCTACCAAGTTGCAGCTCGTTAGCCTCGATTGTGTCCACCTAAAGCTCGTGAGTACCCATAAAAGGTTGGGCTTGAGGAATTGTTGAAAATCTAGGAATTTTCGCAAAGCGAGGTAAGTGTTCATTCTAACCTTAGCTTGAGGGATTAGAAATCGTGTCTTGTTTGCTAAATTGCTCCTTCTTGTGAACAACGTATAGGCATGGTGACGGGTGTCTATATGTGGGTGTCACGCATGACCGTTGGTCGTATATGGTTAATCGTTGTGTGATTATTGTTTCAAATTGCTGAATATTTTTTCTTGAATTGTTATGATGTGTTGCATGTGGGAGCGGGTGGCACTCCTGCCACAAGATGTTGTGAATTGAGGGCGGGTGGTACGCCTACCACAAAGTTTCTTCTATTCGGCAAAAAGTTGATGGTCAACTAGATTAGTTGAGTAAGAATTGTTAGGAGTCGAAGAGGTCCAGTGTCAAAATTGTGGGTAGTGTTTTAGGAGTCCGTTAGAAGTTTAAAGGGGTCCAGTGTCACATTAGTAAAGTCGTGTCTAGAGTTAACGAAATGATAATTGGGTTGGGAGGTTAGTTGTAGGATACTGACTATAATTGAATACTGACATTGATTGAGCTAAGTAGAAGTCAAGTTTGGTTTGGTTATAGCTGAATTTCCCCCTGGCCAGGATGATTATGTTGCTATTATTTGTTCCTTTGCTGGGAAGTTGTTATGTTGATTCGATCCCTTGCCGGGACTTCTTGTGATTGTTGTGATGATGAAAGTGGGAGCAGGTGGTACGCCTACCACAGTGTAAATTGTAAGTGGGAGCGGGTGGCATGCCTGTCACGAGATATTATGAAAGTGGGAGCGGGTGGTACGCGTACCACAGTATAAATTGTAAGTGGGAGCGGGTGGCACGCCTTCCACGAGATATTATGAAAGTGGGAGCGGGTGGTACGCCTACCACAGTATATATTGTAAGTGGGAGCGGGTGGCACGCCTGCCACGGGATGTGATGTATGTGGGAGCGGGTGGCACTCCTGCCACAAGAGGTTACTATAAGTGGGAACGGGTTGCACGCCTGCAACAAGAGGTTACTGGAGGAAAAAGGGTGGATTGTATTTCATTTCGGTTGTGTTAAAAGCTGAGTTGCTATTTCCCTTCTTACTCTTTGATGATTCCTTTTGCTTTATTTGTCTGCCGTTCCGATGTATGCTTTCTTTTCTCTATTTAAGTTGTGCATGTATTATATTTTTTGCTGTAGTTACGTATATGCTTAAAGATTTCACAGGTTTATCTGGAGTCTGGTCCTAGCCTCGTCACTACCTCGCCGGGGTTTGGCCAGGCACTTACCAGCACATGGGGTCGGTTGTGCTGATACTACACTCTGCACTCTTTATGCAGATCCCAGTGCCGCAGGCTTCGAACAGTAGGAAGCTTCCAGCCTTTGATTTTCAGGCGACCCAAGGTAGTCCTGCAGAAATCCGCGGATCTTGGAGTTCCCCGTCCATTTCTTGTATCTGTTTCTTCTATGTAGTCCAGAAATAATATTTTGTTATATTCTTCAGACCCTGTTTGTAGTACTCTTAAATAGTCTGTGAAACTGTGACACCAGATCTTGGGTAGACTGTTGTGGATAGTTTATTGGCGATATTTGTGTAAATTACTAACTTGGTGTTTATTTCGCTTGTTGAATTACTACTTTTCAGCTGATGCATATGTGATGCAATGAATTCATAAATAGTAACGTGGTAATTAGTCCGATTGACTGGCTTGCCTAGCTTTCACTAGTAGGTGCCATCACGACGCCGAGGGTGGGAAATTCGGGTCGTGACATCGGCTCAAATTAGAGCTCTAACGCCGAGCGGATTCCCTCACTGTTGAGAAGATATATTCAATGTATAACATGAGGAGAAAAACCTTGGAAGAGGCCAAAGCGGGCGTCATTGACTTTGATGCCGAGATTTCCAAGGTCCGAGAGCTGGAGTCAACTACCTGAAGGTACCTTCCAACTCGACCCGATGCAAGTGACTCTTCTTGTTCCAATTCCGAGTTCTAGGGAACTGAGGAGGAACTAGAAGAGGATAATGATGAAGGTCAAGATCCCGAGTCGGCATTAGATCTGTCTACTTCTCCTAGGGGCGCATATACTTCTCTTTCCTGAATTATGGGGATGAAGTAGTTTAGTTTTCTGCTTTTCATTTCTTTTTTTGTTTTCATTTTATACTCTTGTATTTGTGCTGTTTGGCATGCTTGTTATATAAAAATGCTTTTTATTTAAGCATTGCGCCAAGTTTACTTTTTTGCGTCGGATTATGCACTTCGGGTGTATTTTTCTTCAATAGCATTTGGGTTCCGGGCATAAATTCTTTCGGAACCAAACCTTTACTATGAGGGGTTCACAAGAGAGGGCCCTCTTATGTTTACGGTGCTCTTGAAGAGGGCGTCTCCTATTCATTCTGGAGAAGAAAAAAGATAAAAAGAACTTTACTTTATTCCTCCCATTTTCGAAAGCACATAAGCATTCCTTGTGCTGAAAGGAAATTGCCATTACTTGTGGTTAATTTGTACAACTTGTTTTTAGGGGCTAACCGTGTATTCCCCGATCCCGATGATATATTCTTGTTCCTGGATTTCATAGCTCGTTTTCCGTGGCAATCTGGTTTCGGTATTCTCATATCATTCCCTTTAGTGTTCGAATGCAAAGAATGCGAATTTGAACATTGGAAGTCTTGCTCCTTTGAACATTCCTCTAGTGAATGGTTGGATAATCTTTGGTCCAATAGCAAGCTTCATTTCCCTCTAGGAACTTTACTATCGAGCCAAAGATTATCTAACCATCCCAAGTGTCTTGTGGTGAAGGGACACTCGTGAACGGTCGGGTAGCTTTCAGTCTGATAGCAAGCTTTGTTTCCCGTTAGTAACTTTGCTATCGAGCCAAAGACTATCTAACCATCCTGCACTGGTTTATTGTTTCCATGCCTTGTTGTTTAAAGGTCTTATGCTGATGGCACTTCCTTCGTAGTGTGCTTTCCATTGCTGCCTCATTAAAAACCTTGCCAATAAAACCCAGTTGGGACAAAAACTGGACGAAGGTAAAAAGGGTGTAGCACATACTTTCAATATAGGTGGTGCTCATCAGCAATAGTACCTTTTGAGGTGCGCCACATTCCAGTTGCTTGTCAATTTTACTCCGTCTTGTTTTTCCAGTTCATACAGATCCTTTCTCGGTAACAGCTGAAACCCGGTAGGGGTCTTCCCACATCAGACCCAGCTTCTTTGTGTTGAGTTCTCGGGTGTTTTGAGTTATTTTTCTTAAAACCAAGTCTCTCACCTTGAAGTAACACCGATTGGCTCTTCGATTATGATATCTTTCCATTCTTTTTTTTTGGGCCACCATCCTTATATCTGCCAAGTCTCTAAGTCATCAAGCAGCTCAAATCTAACCAGCAATGCTTCATTATTTGCTTCTTCATCTGCCCGAAAGTATCTCATGGTAGGTTCTCCCACTTCCACTGGTATCAGGGCTTCTGCTCCGTATACAAGAGAGAAAGGTGTATCTCCTGTGATTGACTTGGCTGTCATTCAGTATGCTCATAGTACTCCCGGTAACTCTTTGGGCCATTTTCCTTTAGCTGCTTCCAATCTCTTTTTGAGATTTTGAATAATCACCTTATTTGTAGACTCAACTTGGCCGTTTGCACTTGGTGGTATCGCGAAGATGTGATCCTTTTGATTTTTAAGTCTTAAAGGAATTTCATGACCTTTGTGCCTATAAATTGTAGCCCATTGTCGCAAGCTATTTCCTTTGGAATTTTAGATCTGCAACTTATGTTCTCCCACTGGAAATCGACCACTCCACGCTCGTCGATTTTCTGGTAAAGACCTTCTTCAACCTACTTAGAGAAATAATCAGTTAAAATCAAAAGAAGTCTTACCATACTGGGAGCCGGTGGCAGCGGACCTACTATGTCCATTCCCATTTCATAAATGGCCAAGGCGATAATTTTGAATTCAATAGTTCTTCCGGTTTATGTACCAACGGCCCGTGACATTGACACTTGTCGCATTTCTAAACAAATGCCTTAGAGTCTTGTTCCATCTGGGGCCAGTAGTATCCTGCCCTAATTAACTTTAATACTAATGAGTTCGCACCTAAGTGACTTCCGCAGATTCCTTCCTGAACTTCTCTCATGACGTAATTAGCCTCGGAGGCCCCTAAACATTGGGCCAACGGGCCTTGGAAAGACATTCTATACAATTGGCCTCCCTAGAAGCTGTAATGAGCTGCTTTGGTGCGGAGTGCCCGGGATGCCTTTGGATCTTCGGGTAGTTTGCCGTACTCAAGATAGTTGATGATCTCATTCCTCCAGTCCTAGACCAAATTGATCATATTTACTTCGTAATAACCTTCTACATCCAATACCAAAAGCATGAGTTGTACGATCGTACCGGAGTCTGATCCCTTCATTTCCGTGGATGATCCCAAATTGGCCAGTGTGTCTGCTTCTATGTTTTCTCTTCTCTCAGGTGATTGACCATTCCCTGAACCGTGCGAGCAAAGTATTGACTTTCACTACATCTTGTTGCATGCGTTCCTATTTGGTGTCAAAGATATCGCGTACCTGATTTATTACCAGTTGGAATCACATTTGATTTTAACGGCCTCAGAGTCTAGTCCCTGGACTAGTTCGAGTCCTGCAATCAAAGCCTCATACTCGGCTTCATTGTTAGTCAATGAAACAGTTCTTATGGCATGCCTCAAGGTTTCTCTCGAGGGCGTAATTAGTACTACCCCGAGTCCGAACCCTTTCACATTGGAAGCTCTATCTGTGAACGAGGTCCAGACTCCTGATGTCATTTCTGACACCATCACCACTTCTTAGTGGCCAAAGGTAGCAGTCGGGACTATAATCGGCCACGAAGTCGGCCAAAACTTGCGATTTGATCGCAGTCTTGGGTTTATACGTTATGTTAAATTCACTCATTTCGAATTCCCACTTGGCCAGTCGACTTGACAATTCAGGTCTTTGAAGGAGATTCTGCAGGGGAATGGTTGTCACCACGGCTTTTGGATGGCATTAAAAATAAGGCCTAAGCTCTCGAGTGGTGACTACGATAGCTAAGGACAATTTTTCGAGGTTTGGGTAGCGATTTTCTGCTCCCGTTAAAATTTTACTAACATAATAGATAGGAGATTGCGTACCTTCATCTTTGCGGACTAAAACGCACTTACCGCTACCTCCGAGACCGCTAAGTAAATTAGCAACTGTTCGCCTTCCTCAGGTTACGATAGTAACGAAGGGCTCGATAAATACATTTTCAAATCTTTCAAGGCCTGCTGGCATTCCGGAGTCCATTCGAAGTTGTTCTTCTTTTTCAGAAGTGAGAAGAAGTTATGGCATTTTTCTGAGCACTGGGAAATAAACCTGCTTAAAACGGCCAGTCTTCCGGTTAACCTCTAAACCTTGAACCTCTAAACCTCTTTCACATTTGATAGCTAGTTGGGAATGTCCTCTACGACTTTAATTTTATTGGGATTGAATTCGATCCCCCTTTGTGACACAAGGAAACCCAAGAACTTACCGGAATTGACTCCGAATGCACATTTTTTGGGGTTAAGCTTCATGTTGTGCTTCCTTAGGATGTCAAAGGTTTCTTGGAGATGCTTCAGATGATCACCTGCATTCAAAGACTTAACCAGCACATCATCTATGTGAACTTCCATTATTTTTCGTATTTTCTTTTCGATCATTTTGTTCATAATCCTATGGTTAGTGGCTCCAGCGTTCTTAAGCCCGAAAGGCATCACATTGGAGCAATATATGCCAAAGTTCATTATGAATGAAGTCTTTTTCTGATCCTCCGGGTTCATTTTGATTTGGTTGTACCCAGATAGGCATCGAGGAAACTCATCAACTCGTGCCGGGCCGTCGCATCAATCATTTGATCAATGTTTGGCAATTGGAACGAATATTTTGGGAACACCTTATTCAGATCCTTATAATTTATGCACATGCGAAATTTATTATTCTTTTTTGGAATTACTACTATGTTAGCTAGCCAGTTGTGATACTTTAACTCCCGGATGGAACCAATATCAAGCAACAGAGTTACCTCTTATTTGACAAACCCGTTTCTGACCTTGGCAATAGGGCCTTTCTTCTGCCTTATCGGAGGGATGTTGGGATCCAGGCTTAACTTGTGCACGACCACTTCTAGCGGAATACGTGTCATATCCGCATGCGACGATGCAAAATAATCAACATTAAATTTAAGAAATTCTATAAATCCTATCATACGTTCGGGGTTTCATCATGTCCCTAAGTGGAAATTCCTCTCTAAGAACTTCTCGAACAATGCGACTTGTTCACGTTCTGCCGTTGTGGATTTGGTTGCGTCCATTTCTTCTGGTACTTGGAAATATATTGTACCTGATAGGATTCCGACGGCTCCTCCCCTTTGTCGACTTTGTTTGGCTCGGGAGCAAGCGTCTGTTCCAGTAATTGCTATGCCAGATGTTTCTTCCCTTACTACTAGGAAACCGAGATCGCATTCATTTTCCTTGCAGCGGTTGATCTTCTCTAATTTGTTTAATTCCCTTTGGAGTTGGTAAATTGAGAAGTTGATGGTATGTTGATGGCCCTTCATCTCGTGTACCTATGGTCTTCCAAGAATAATGTTATAGACCAGGACGCCGTCTACTACTTCAAACAAGGTCGTCTTCATGACCCTTTGGTGTTAGTGGGCAGAAGGATCACCCCTCGGGTTGTTACACTTGCTATGTTGAACCCAGCGAGGAGCTTTGTGGCTGGAATGATGCTTTCGGTTAGCTTGACTTGTTCCAGCACTCTCCAATGGATAATATTGGCTAAACTCCTTGGGTCCACCAAAACACCTTTAATTTTTCTAGAACATTAAGAGAAAATACCAGGGCATCATTGTGCGGTAGTAGGAGTCCGTCAGCATCCTCCTCCGTGAAGGTATATCATTCTAGGAGACTTCTCGGAGTCTTTTGCTATGGGTCATCGATACTTTTGTCTTTTTTGCTGCTGTAAAACTTACACCATTAATCTTGTTCCCCGCCGAAAATCATGTTGATCGTTAGACGAGGAGGTTCTTCTCCTGTCTTCGAGGGTTCTATGTTATCCCGGTTGCGGCTGTAATTATTTTTAGCCATTTCGCTTAAGAACTCTCTGAGATGGTCGTTTTTCAGCAATGTTGCTACCTCCTCGCGCAGATGTCGATAGTTCCCAGTCCAGTGGCCGTTAGTCCCGTGATACTCACACCATAGATTAGGATCCCTCTAACTAGGATCTGATCTCCGATAGTGCCTCCTTAGTGTTTTTCATCGCTGATACCAGTTCCACCTTACTGATATTGAAATTGTACTCGGACAATCTGGGCTAGGTGGAATCTTGGGAGCCTGGTATCTCTCTATCTTGCAATGATGTGTTATTCTGGCCTCGATCAACTCTTCTATGGCTAGCGAACCTGTCCGCCGACTGGAAACCTCTACCGCGTCCTTCGGCCCTCTCGTAGGGCAAAAATGGGCCTTTAGAAGACCGTTGATCTTTATCAAAATCATCCTTTAACTTTTTCTTATTCTTCTCTCGGTCCCGACCCTTGTTTGAATCCGGGAAACCGAGCTAGTCGTCCTTAATTCTTATCTTTGATTCATAAAGGTTGTGGACATCCGCCCATGTTGTTGCCTGGAACTCAAGTAGACTTTCTTTCAGTTTTCGGGAAGCGTCAGGGATCCTCGGGTTCAACCCCTTAGTAAATGCCTCAGCTGCCCATTCATCTGGCACAACCGGTAGCAGCATCCATTCCTTCTGAAATTTTGTCACGAACTATCGTAGCAATTCGGACTCTCCTTGTGCAATTCTTAGTATGTCGGCCTTTCGGTCCTGTACCTTCCTAGTCCCGGCATAGGCCTTGATAAAAGAAACCGCGAGCATCTCAAAGGAATCTACTGAGTGCTTGGGAAGAGGTGAATACCATGTCAGGGTCCCCTTCGTGAGAGTCTCCCTGAACTTCTTTAGCAAGACTAACTCAATCTCATGCAGAGCTAAGTTATTTCCTTTCACCGCCGTTGTGTAGGTGGTGATGTGCTCCTGAGAATTCGAAGTCCTATCATATTTTGGCATGCCTGGCATTTTTGAACTGATTTGGGATTAACTTTGCCACGCTCGGTTTGAAAGGGAACTGGGTGTATTTCTTTGAGTCCGGTTCTTTAAACACTGGCGGTGCGCTTGAGATTTGATCCATTTGGGGAATTTCTTTCTCTCATAAACCGCATGAGTTCAATATTAAAGGGATCATTCCCACTATTGTTACCACATCCGCTATTGTTCTCCATGACCCCGTCGAAGCCGACCTCACCTCTCGAGGTGTTATTATCAACCCTTTATGCTGTCTGGTTTACGGGAGCACCGGGAGGAACTGCACCTCTTCCATTCACGTTGTTGGACGCAACCGACAATGTTTGTCTCAACTCAGTCATGGCCTGATCTTGTCGCGGGAGATGACCCATAATAGCCTTTTGTTGTTCCCTCAGTATTCTCACCGTTTCTGCAATGTGCTCGTCTTCAGCATCATCAGGAGTTGTCTCCCGAGCGTGTCGCGGATATTTACCACCATGGATCGGCATGGCAACATCCTCCTCGTTGGGGGTATCACTGATCTAATCTTCGTGTTGAGGCTGATTTCCTTGGGCCTCAATGTTGTGTGTGATGTTGACATCGTTATCTGCCATTTTTTATTACGATTTTTCGCTAAGAAGAAAAGAATTAAACAGATCAGTGACAGTGCAAGAATCAACTCAATTACGCAAATGTTTAAGCCCCACGGTGGGTGCCAACCTGTTTACTCGTAAAAGGGTACAGTTTAATTTGTAACATGGTTTATATACAAGAGAATAAATTTGATCTCAATATGATAAATAAATTAAATAAAATGCAAGACTTAGTGTTGAAATCAAGATAAGACAGCAAATAGCTTGGTTCCGAGAGTAGAGTTTTCGAAGGCAGTAATAAAACTAACAATAGACAAGACATAAAATATTATTGAGTTTAGAATAATGTGTAGCATAGGTTTGTCAGAAAATTCGTGTCCCTTACAATGGCTGTTGGAGTCACTATTTATTGCTGCACCTAGGGAATAATGTCCTAGGATCACGTCCCTCTTAAATGATAATTATGGGGGCCATTGATGAATGTGTAATGGCAAGCTATTAATTAAAAATTCTCTATAACGGATTGTGTATTTAATACTGAAGAATATTCTTCATTGAATGTTACTGGGTTTGAAACATTCGTTTGTCTTCATGAGCAAGTCTTCCCGGTGCCAATCGAAATTGCTGTCCCTGGTCTTGATTTCTACTTGCCTCGCTTTTCGTCTGTGTCCGATTCCACGTGTCTCTATTATTTGAGTATGTAATATGAATCGATTTTACCTATGCAACAACGTCAAAGTTCCTCTTCTCTGAACATATCAGACCAAGAAACTTCCAGAGCATGTCGGATCCTCTCTAATCTACGGAACGGGAACAAGCATACTTAAAAATCAGGGATCAACATAAACATTCTCTGTTTTACATATATTTTAGCTCATATAATGAGAATGCAAATAATTACCTTCTTAAATGTAATAATATCTTGCAACTTAAATGGCATTCATGCAATGATTAGGAAACAATAAATATCTTTCTAAGTTAAACATAACACCCAAGGATTTTCTAGCCTAGCAAATGCAAAAAGAATGAAGATGCAAATAAATTTTCCAGGTTCTCCACATGTAGTGGTAAGGTTCAATCCATTGATACTGGTAAATGGCCTTAAATTTTGGTGTATTACCTTAACTGATCTTAAAACACCAGTATAAAAATAGAAGCACAACACAGTAACATACCACTGAAATAAGGGTAGTCACTTGTCTTACAAGGATAGACAAGTGACTTACCTCCACCAGGTAACAACTTCAACCTTCCAAAGCAGCTTTTCCTTTCAAAATCAACCTCCAAACGCCTCAGATCTAGTCAAATACAACTCAATAATGTCAAATAATGTTATAGAAATGAACTTCAAACAGTAAAGCTTTAATCTTTAATCAAATCCCTAAAAGTCAAGAAAAGTCAACAAAAGTCAACCCGGGTACACATTGGTAAAAATCCGAGGTGTAGATCCCGACTACACATAACTCCACGAGTCTAAATATGTAATTAGATTGCAAAACCAAGTCTAATCAGCCCTCAAGTCCCCTAAATTCACCCTCTTAGGCTGTAGATAATAACCCCAAATTTTCTCTTCAAAATTGCAAGATTAAAGCATATAAATCCATGGGGATTCAAGATATTCCAAGAGAAAATTACTTACCTACAAAGTAGTGATGAAAATATCCTAAAAAATCTCCTCTTACTGAGCTGCAAAACTCAAAATAATGAAAAATGAACTAACCCTCAAAATATATGAAGTCTGCTAGTAATACTGCATTTGCAGACCAAATCATTGCATCTGTGATGCCGCTTCTGCGGTCTGCGAGCCTTACTTAAACATCCTAGCATTCGCAGTTGTGGCACACCTGCTGCTGCTGCGTCGCAGGTGCGACCCATTCCTCACTTCTACGACATTGTATCTGTAAACCCTTTATCGCATATGCGACCATTGCAAATCGATCCAGCCCTTCACGAGTGCAGAAATCTCACAGGTGTGACATCATACCTGTGCACCAAAATCTCGCAGGTGCGATACATCAGCACCATCAACACAATCAACTACAAAATGGTTCGGAATCATTCTGAAACACACCCTAGTGCGCGGGCCCCCTATCAAACCATACCAACAAGTCCTAATACCTTATCCAAACCTATCCAAATGCTCGAAATAGTCAAAACCAAGAACCAACGATAAAGTCCATATCTTAACTTCAAAACTTTCTAACTTCAACAAACTCGTCCGAATCATGACTAACCATTCCTGATTCTAACCAAACTATGGACACAAGTCCTAATTGGCCAAATGAACCTATCGAAAGTCCTGGAACACCAATCAGATCCCGATAACTTCAAAGTTAACTCCCAATCAACCTATAAACTCTCCAAACTTTCAAATTTCCAACTTTCAGCAAATAGCGCCAAAACCTTTGTCACGCCCCAAACCTAGGGAGGCAAGACCAGCACCTGGTGCCTCACTTATTCAAGCATACCAACTTCAGACTGAGGGACTCCGAACATACAATGTCATACTTTGGCCATAGGGCCATATTGCAAAACAATTTGTGAAACAAAATATAAATCTAAACGGAAAGTAGCTCCGACTGAACATTAATATAAAGCTGGGCCGACAAGGCCGTCATAACTACTACAGCTGACAAACCAACAAAAATCTACATACAAGGCCTACCGGCCCAACATACTGCACTAACTGTCAGGAGATGTCTACTAGCCTCTACTGATAGATGTACTACGGTCGGAATAGGGCCCCAACCTACCCATAATATATATACATATATACACTATCTGTAGTCAAAACCTTAGACCCGGTAACTCCGAAGGACGTGGAGCTTACCGATCAAGCTGAACGTGGACATCACCTACAGAGGAGGTCTACCAGTCTGACTATCCGAACTCGCATGCATAAAATGCAGCGCCCTCAGGAAAGGGACGTCAGTACAAAATAATATGCCGAGTATGTAAGGAAATAGAAATACTGTAAGCTAAAACTAAGTTGATACTATAATAACGAAAAGTAATTGGGAGTCAAAGATGATCTGGAGATATACTTACCTACTGACACTGACTCAAATTTCTCAATATAGTAAGTAAAATAGTTGTACGACCCTATAAGGCTAGGAATGTATAACTGCTTGGCCATAGTAGGCTCGCTCGTAGGTGCTCGACCATAGCAGGCTCGGTAGCTCGGCCATGATGGGCTTGCTCATAGGCGCTCGGCCATAATAGACTCGGTATATAGCTTATCATATGATCAGAGGCTGTCCAATAGGGGCTTACCCATCTATTATAGCTCGATGGTGGTGAAAATACTTTAATATTGTATATATAGATAGACCCTTTAATCTTTTGGCTGGAAGAAGATAATACTTAACTCAATATAAAGTCTCGATAAGGGAGAATACTTTAACTTATGAGACTAGGATAATGTACATAAGTTCAGAATTACGAACTTCTTTTTATGTCTCGTTATCAAAGGCAGAGGTAGAGGTTCCAGTTCAGGTGCTAATCAGAATCGTGTCTACGCTTTAGCGACCAGCAATCTTCACCAGACGTTGTGACAGGTATATTGATTATTTGCGCTCACGATTCTTATGCCTTGATAGATCTATGATCTACATTCTCGTATACTACCCCATTTGTCGCAGGGAAGTTTGGTATAATGCCTGAAATACTATGTGATCGTTTTGCGGTATCTACGCCGGTCGGAGAATAGATTATTTCTAGACGGGTTTACCGAAGTTGTACGATGGCAGTTTGTAGTCGCCAGACCTCAACCGATCTAATTGAGCTAGAGATGGTGGATTTTGCTGCTATCATTGGCATGGACTGGTTGGCAGCTTGCTATGCCATAGTGGATTGCTGAGCAACGGCAGCCAATTTTCATTTTTCGACTGAGCTAGTCCTTGAATGGGTAGGTAATACAGCGACACCCAAAGGTAGGTTCATTTCCTATATGAAGGCAAGAAAAATGATCGCAAGAGGGTGCATTTATCATATTGTGTCCAATGAAGGTATAAAGATAGAAACTCAAAAGATTGAGGCTGTGAAGTCCTGGCTTAGACCTACCACTTCAATAGAGGTTCGTAGCTTTCTAGGCTTAGTAGGCTACTACTGGAGGTTCGTAGAGGGTTTTTCTTCGCTTTCGGCACCATTGACAAAGCTGATTCAAAAAGCAGCTAAGTTTCAACGGACAGAGGCTTGCGAGTGGAGTTTCCAAGAGTTGAAGAACAGGTTGACCTCAGCACTAGTTCTAACACTTCCAAAGGGTCTAGGGGGTTATGCCGTGTGATGCCTTAGGAGTCGGGTTAGGATGTGTCCTGATTCAACATGGGAAGGTAATTGCGTACGCTTTAAGGCAGTTGAGGAAGCACGAGAGGAATTATCCGACCCATGACCTTGAGTTAGTGCGGTTGTCCATGCACTTAAGGTATGTCGACATTATTTATATGATGTTCATGTTGATATATATACAGATAAAAAAAAACTGCAATATATCTTCAAGCAAAAAGAGTTGAATTTGCGATAGAGGCGATGGCTAGAGTTATTGAAAGATTACGGCGTTAACATTCTTTACCATACAGGGAAAGCTAATGTTGCAGCAGATGCCTTAAGTCGCCAATATATGGGTAGCTTAGCACGTAGAGGCTGAGAAAAGAGAATTAGCTAGAGAGCTTTATCAATTGGCTTGTTTGGGGGTTCAATTAGTAGATTCTGATGGTGCTGGAGTTGTACTCCAAATAGTGCAACATCATTCTCATAGCTGAAGTAAAGGAAAGGCAGTACGAGGACCCAAAGTTGGTCGAATTGAGAGAGCGAGTTCCGCAGCAGAAGAAGCCGCTGTTAGAGCTCAAGAGAGATGGGGTTCACAGATACAGGGGTCTTCTGTGTGTTCCAGATATAGCAGGGACACAAGACAGGATTATGTTAGAGGCACATTATTCGTGGTACTCCATTCATCCTGAGTCGACGAAGATGTATCATGACATTAAGGATGTGTACTGCTGGAACGGTATGAAGAAGAAAGTTGCTGATTTTGTCGCCTAGTGTCCTAGTTGGCAGCAGGTGAGGTAGAGCACCAGAAGCTTGGAGTTCTAATACAGACAATAGAGATCTCGACGTGGAAATGGGAGGCGATAAACGTGGACTTTGTCACAAGTTTGCCTCGTTCTCATCATAAGTTCGATTCTACATGGGTTATAGTTGATAGGCTCATAAAATCAGCCTATTTCCTACTAGTTAAATCTACAAATACAGCCGAAGATTATGCGAAGTTATATATTTAGGAGATAGTGCAGCTACACGGAGTACCAGTATCTATTATATCTGATCGTGGGGCCCAGTTTATGGCTCATTTCTGGAGGTCATCTCAGAGAGGTCTAGGGACTCAGGTGAATCTCAACACAACTTTTCATCCACAGATTGATGGACAAGCCGAGTGCAAAATTCAGACGTTTGAGGATATTATACGAGCATGTGTGTTGGATTTTAAAAGAAGTTGGGATGAGCATCTAGCTCTTATTGAGTTTGCATATAATAACAGTTACCACTCCAATATCCATATGGCTTTGTAGGAGGCTTTGTATGGGCGTAAGTGCCGAACTACTATAGGGTGGTTTGATGTTGGAGAATCTGGGTTACACGGGTAAGACTTGGTTCAACACGCCATAGAGAAAGTAAAGCGTATCCAAGAGAGACTGTTGACAGCTCAAAGTCGTCATAAGTCATATTCTGACGTGCGGTGACGAGACTTAGAGTTCAGAGTTAATGACTGGGTATTATTAAAGGTGTCGCCTAGGAAGGGCGTGATGAGGTTTGGCAAGAACGGCAAGCTTAGCCCACGGTATATTTGGGCCTTAAAGGATTATTCGAAGAGTAGGCCTTGTAGCTTGTGAGTTAGATTCGCGCTCAGAATTGGAGTCTGTCCTTTCGATTTTTCACGTATATATATTACAGTGCAATGGAGATCCTACCCGGGTGGTGCCCACTGATGATGTACGGATCCCAAAGGACTTATCATATGAGGAAGTTCCAGTTGCCATCCTAGAAAAACAAATCCGCAAGCTATGAAATAAGGAGGTAGCCTTTGCGAAAGTTTTATGGAGAAGCAAGAACGTGGAAGAGATGACGTGGGAAGCGGAGGAAGAAATGATGTCTAAATACCCCCACCTATTTCAAATTGAAGATATGGCTCGAGATGGGATACTTCAGCACACCTTTATTCAGGCTAGTAGGTAATCAGGTAAGATCTTATTTTTGACTTTCAGTATTTATGATTGATGGCGTGTGAGGCTAAGTATTGTTATTAATGGATATTGGCCATGTGTGGCATGCATAATATGTTTTTGGGCTATGTGAAGGTTGGTTTTAGTCTAATGTATGGAGGAGACTCTGGCAAAGTTTTCCCAAGTCTCTAAGATTAAACATTCGAGGACGAATGTTCCTAAGGGGTTAATGATGTTACACCCTATATTTTCATACGTAAAAGTGTGTCGTAAGCAAACTAATGTAAGACCAAAAATGAGATCATCTTTGAAAGTATATAAAGTATGTTAATCATGTTACCTCAGAGGTTATGAATATTGATGATCATGAACAACAAGTACAAAGAGGGTTGGAAGGTTCAGAAGCTAAAGGAATTGAAGAAAATAATGTTTCGTCGAAAGTTGACAAGTTGGGAATGTTATAACATATACTTTGACGGTGAGACTAGGGTGCTTAACATGATAAGAGGGTTATGTTATGATTTATTTTTGTCTTATGATATTCATGCGTTATGTTTTGAAGTCAAGCAAGATATGGAACAAAAGTCGATTAAAGTCATCACAAGTTACATTCATAAGTTTTACTGAAATTTGGGTCAAATGTCACTGTGATTCTCTTCCAAAATACATAGAGTTTCGAAGTGATCCACCAATCAAATTGAAGATCGATGAGTCTATTTTCTAAAGCATTAAACCATTTGTCAATACAACATCAGAGTAGAGAGATATATGCATTTTTGCAAGTCTGCGTAGACTGCAAGGTGACAAGTAGGTGCGTCACCTACTTGCTTAAATGAGAGGATTAAATATGTCCAAAGAGGGGCTGTTTCGGACAAAGAGTCCTTTTAAGGGCTTATGTCCTACGAATATAACACTCATTATATAGCAAAATAACCAAACATAAGCCCCTGCAAAGATCCTCCAAAAAATTGAACACAAACCCTAATTGATTTTCTCTTGTTTTCAAGTTCTAGTTGGAGGAAAACCTAGAGTTTGAAGAATCCAAGATAGGAGCTAAGATATTTATACAAAAAGGTAAGTTTACTGCTCTCTTTCATCCACTTTTTTTTTTACTGGAAATGCATGGAAAGTCGTTGTATAATTGTAAGAACTCACGGGATGGTGATCGAAAGCCGTGAGTTCGAGTAATTCAACTTGTAGTGGACTGCTTTGTGGGCTGTTTAGTTTGTCAGGCCCCAAACTTGGGGAGCGAGAAAGAAACCCAGTGCCTCACTTATCCGAGCATACCAACTTGAGATTGAGGGACTCTGAACATACAATGTCATACTTTGGCCATATGGCCACATTGGAAGACAATTTGTGAAGCAAAATATAAATATGAACTGAAAGTAGCTCAACTGAACATCAATATAAAGCTGGGCCGATAAGGCTGTCATAACTGCTACAGCCGACAAACCAACAAAAATCTACATACAAGGCCTACCGGCCCAGCATACTGCACTAACCGACAGGATATGTCTACTAGCCTCTATGATAGATGTACTATGGTCGGAACAGGCCCCGACCTGCCCAAAATATACATACATATATACACTATATGTACTAAAAACTCTAGACCCGGTAACTCTGAAGGACGTGGAACTTACCGATCAAGCTGAACGCAACATCACCTACAGAGGAGGTATACCAGTCTGACTATCCGAACATGCATGCATGAAACCCTTCTAGGAAGCCCCAAATCCTAATCCAAGCATACCCTAAGTCCAAAATCATCATAAGAATCTATTGGAACCATCAAATCACCAATCCGAGACCGTCTACTAAAAATTCAAACCTTGGTAAACTCTAGCAACTTAAGCTTCAAAAAATGAGAGTGTGTCCCAAATCCATTTCAAACCTTTTCGAAGCCAAAACAACCCTCCATGAAAGTCAAAAAACAACAAATACACATCAAAAGAAGCTACGGGAAGCATCAAATACGAATATGGGGCTCAAATACACAAACGACTTGCTGGGTCGTTACATTTTCCCCTCTTAAACAAATGTTCATCCTCGAATGGGTTTAGAATCATACCTGAAATGTCCAAAAGATGAGGATATCCGCGTCACATATGTTCTCGGTCACCCTAGTCGCCTCCTCCACTAGTTGACCTCTCTACTGAACCTTCACTGAAGCTATATCTTCATACCTCAATTTTCGAATCTGACTATCCAAAATGGCCACTCGCTCTTATTCATAAGCCAGATTCTCATCCAACTACACTGAACTAAAATCCAACAAATGTGACTGATCTTCAAGATAATTTCGAAGCATGAAAAATATGAAACACTGGATGAACTCCCGACAAACTGGATTGAAAAGCAAGTCTGTAAGAAACCTCACCAACTCTCTCCAAAACCTCAAATGGACCAAAATTGAGGACTCAACTACCCTTCTCCCCAAATCTCATCTAGCCCTTCATAGGAAAAACTATAAGAAGACCTTTCTCACCTTCCATGAAAGCCACATCACGAACTTTCATGTTAGCATAACTCTTCTGCCTGGACTGCACTGTTTGAAGCGTCTTATGAATGAACTTCACCTTCTTCAAAGCATCCCAAACCAAATCCGTTCCCAATAATCTAGCCTAATCAGGCTCAAAATAACCAACTGGAGAACAACATCTCCTCTCATATAATGCCTCATATAGAGCCATATGGATACTAGGCTAGTAGTTATGATTGTAGCCAAGCTTTGCTTATGGTAGATACGGATCCCACTGGCCTCCAAAATTAATAACACAGGTTCTCAACATATCCTCAAGGATCTGAATTGTCCGCTTGGACTCCCTATTCTTCCTTTTTGGTTAAATGCAGTACGTGAATCCACCTGCGTGCCCAACTCACAGTGAACACTCTCCAAAATTTCAACGTGAACTGCGCGCCCCGATCCGAAATGATAGAAACAAGACCATGAAAATGGACAATCTCTTTGATGTAGATCTGAGCCAACTTCTCTGAAGTGTAAGAAGTCATAACGGGAATGAAATGGGTAGAAACTGTCAGTCTATCCACAATGACTCTATCATCGTAATATCAGTCCAAAGTCTAGAGCAATATTACCACAAAGTCCATGGTAATGCACTCCTACTTCCACTCTGGTATATCTAATCCTTGAAAAAAAGCACCTAGTCTCTGATGCTCATACTTGACCTGTTGACAATTCAAACATCGCGAAACATGACCAAGAATTTCATTCTTCATCCTCCCCCACCAATAATACTGCTTCGAGTCTCGTGATGCTTATTATAAATTGATTATTCCAAATAAGCCTTGTGTGAAAATAAATAAGCTTTCAATATGTATTCCAAATATTTTATTATATTGAGTCACTATTGAGAATGTGTTTTAAGTATGGGCTGTGTGTTGTTGCGTTATGATTTAAAAGCATGATTCTAATGAAGGTTGTTATGTCAATTGTGTAAACTATCACATGTAAACTATCACGATATTTGAAAGTGAAAGAAGAGAACACGAGATATGATGTGTGGCCAACATGCCAAGAATGATATTGCTTTATGGCCAATGGTGCCAATAAAATGAATGACATGTAAACGAACATGAAATGATTGGTAAATCCTTTTGATAATAAATTCTTTGAGAGTATTGATTGGCCACCGAGGAATGGTAGGTCAAAATAATAACCCCGAAACTACACATGCCGGTGTAGGAGTGATTGAGGGGTAATTCCCCGTGTTAATGTGATGAAATTATTTACCCTAATACGCGATGAGATTGGTGTCTTGAGATGTTTCCCCTTAAATGGGATGAGATTATTGCTAGCGAGATATGATGTGATGTCGATCCACACGGCATTGAGGTGAGGGGGCTTAGCCGATCGGGCTAAGATAAGATGCCATGCCATGCACATGGTGGTATTATGAGTATATGTCTCGAGGTGAGACGGCTTAGCCGGTTGGGCTAAGATCATACTTCGTGCTAAAACACGGTGGTGTATCGGTGCTAATGATCTCCCAATTTAAATTACTGAAACTTACTTGAATTTTACCTTTCAACTAACTTGACACCTTGATACTCTTTAAGTCTCTTATTGATTTAATGTTTTGTTCTCCGTTAACTGTTACTCGTTTCATTGAGATGGCGTGTTAGTTTTACATACTAGTACTATTCCATATGTACTAACGTCTCTTTGCCGGGGGCGCTGCATCTTTAATGGATGCAGGTGGTTCCATAGTAGGTTGTATTGATCAGTAATAGCAGCACACCCTCTCCTCAGCTAACTTGGTGAGCCCTACTTCATTTCGGGGTCCTGTATCTCTTATCCTTTGTACATAGCATTTTGAGATATAGTCGGGGCCTTGTTGCCGGCACTATCATAGCACTCTTTTGTCCCGGTTAGAGGCTCCGTAGACATAGTGTGGGTTATATCTATTTTTGGGAAGGTTAAACTAAAAATGTTGTAATCGTATCATCCGTTCCACTTTAACTATGACTGTACAATGTATTGTCTGGAGACTCTTTAATGACGTAACTATTGGAAATGAACTGGTGTTATTCACATGACCTCTTACTGTCTAATTAATGGAATGAATCCTTCTCTTTGTTCATGGGTGAGTTGGGTGGACAGTGCAAGCTTGCTCGACTAGGGTAACTCTGTTGAGTGCCGGTCGCGCTCCCCGAGGTCGGGGCATGACAAAAACACCACAATCAACAATAAATTCAAGAATCAAGGATAAAATCCATCTCTTAAACTCTAAACTTTCTATCTTCACAAAACACGTCCGAGTCATGCCTAACTATTATGGATTCCAACCAAACGTTGCACATAAGTCCTAATAAACCAAATGAACCTATTCAATGTCTGAGAAGGCCAATTAAATCCTGATAACATCAAAGTCAACTCCCGGTAAACCTTTGACTCTCCAAAACTTCCAAATTGTCGACTTTTGGTAAATAGCGCCAAACTTATTGAAACCATAAAATTGCGAATACGAGACTGTTTACTAAAAAGTCAAACATTGGTCAACTCTAGCAACTTAAGCTTTCAAAATGAGACCAAGTATCCCAAATCTATCTCACACCTTCTCGAAGCCAAATTAACCCTAAATGCAAGTCAAAAACAACAAGTACATATCAAAAGAATCTACGAGGAGCACCAAATAGGGAAAAAACACATACTTGTTTTGAGCCTTAACACTCTATTTGATGGTTTGAGACCTTGAGCAACTTTGTATTGTGCGTTATCACGTTGCGTCCATGGTTAGTTTTGATGTTCAAGAAGTTCAAGATTGATTTGGAAGATGATTCTCAGTATCGAAGCATTAAGTTGAAAAACTTGACCAAGGTTTGACTTTTGAGTACACAATTTCAAAATAAAAATTTCACGGTTTTAATAGGCTCATATGGTGATTTCGGATTTGGGCACGTGTTAAGATTCAAATTCGGAGGTTATTAGAAGGTTTTGGTTCTATTTGTTATCTAGATTGTTTGAATGCGAGTCAAATGAGCTCGACAAAGTTTGAATTTTTGAAAGTTAAGATAAGGATTTTAATCTTCGATTCTTGGTTTTGATGTTATTTGTGGTGTTTTGAGCCTTCAGATAAGTTTGGATAATGTATTAGAACTAGTTGGTATGATTGGACGGGACCCCAAGGGGCTCGGGTGAGTTTCGGGGTGGTTCGAACCATTTCGAATGAGTTTGCATTGCTGGTTTTCTGATGATTCTATTGAGCTTCGCGATCACGGAGGGTGTATCGCATTCTCATGTGTATTTTGGGAGATGGAGGATTTGTGATTCATGTTTCAAGGCCAGTTACGGATTTGCTAGGTGTTGGATGTCTGGTGTCCGCATTCATGTAGGAGTGTTCACGTTCATGTTGCGGTAGAGTATGGCTGGGTGCTTGGTGTTCGCGTTCGCGTTCGCGTTATTCCCCGAATTTCGATCCTCACATTTCTGGTGCCAAAGGCCTACCCTTCCACTTTACTTTTTGAGTTGGGTGTGCTTCGCGATTGCGAGGTTACTTCCGCAATTGCGATGAAGGATTTGAGCAGGGGCAGATTTATGCTTCGCGAACGCGTGATAGTGGCCGTGTTCGTGAAGGGTACATCTAGGCAAACCTTATATGTTTAAAATTTCGGGATTTTATCCTATTTGTTCATATTTTGAGGCCTAGACTTCGAGAGGAGTAGAGTTTCACTACTATTTGGAGGTATGTAATTTTTACTTGGATTTGATTTTTTATATTGATTCCCTATGGATTTCTACACCTAAAAATTTGCATTTTGAAGAAAACTTTGCGAGTTTTGTCTACAATTCTGAAAAGTGTAAATTGGGATTTGCTAGTCAAATTAGACTCAATTTTTGAATCTAATCACATATTTGGGATCATGGGGTTATGGGTAGTAAAGATCTACCCCTTGATTCAGGTTTTAACGACGTGGGACGAGTTTACTTTTGTTGACTTTTTGATATTTTAGTAAACATTGAAGCTTTATTGTTTAGATTTGATTTCAACGACTTTGTTTGACGTTATTGAGTTGTATTTGACTAGATTTAAGTCATTTGGAGTTGTATTTGAAGAGAAACACGGTTCGTTGTGGATTAAACCTTGCCAAGTGGAGGTGAATATCTTTTCTATCTTGTAAGAGGGGGTTCTCCCCATAGATGATCTATTTGCTGCTTGTTGCTTTGTTTAGGAGCCATGTATCTGTGAGGTTACAAGCGTATATACGTAACTAGGTTATGGTCGTATTCGGTAAATGTTTGGGTTATGATTATGCCTTGTTTGGACTATATGAATTCTTTATTCATGTTTTTTTATTCTATGACTACGTGATGGCTTGTAATTGTGGCTTAGAAGCATGCCTAAAGTTATGACTGTTCGAATTGGGCATAAATTATTGTTTTGCAATATAGAGCTTCTCTGTCGAGCCGTAGCCTTATATTTTTCTTATTGATTCATGATTTGATGGTTAAATGGCTTATTGAATATATAATAAATATTATAGTACTTTTGAATAGTGAAATTGCTTATTGAATTGTTGAGATGAATTGAATTACATAATTAGCCGTAGCCATCTTTTAGCCTTATGTGCTTTTATTTGCCTTTCAGTTATTTCGATTCGGAGTCTTTAATTATGTATGTTGTCTCATATATGTATATATTATATGAGTTTGAGAGTTCAATATTGTGAAAAGATGAGAATTTTATCATCACCAAGGATATTACGAGCAGATAGTGGTTACTGATGATATTGTGTGGATCAGATTACGCACCACAATAGTATGAGTTGATTGGGTGGCACATCGCCACGTGTATATGTGTGGATCAGGGGGCACACTGCCACAGAAATATTTGTGGACTGGGTTGCACGTCGCAACGTTATTTTTATTATTAGTGGATCGGGTTGCACGCTACAACGATGCTTGGATATTGTACCGTCCCTCTGGAGTTAGGTGATTACCCATGTTACTTTGAGCCCTGTGAGCGCAAGCACTAAGATTGTGCTAGTTTTGTCACTTGGCCAGTGTCGGATATATACAAGTTATGTTGTGCGATTTGGTTTTGGACTATGAGCATGTACTGGCAGCCTCGACTCGTGAAATTGCTCTTACATATACATATATGACTTTTGACTAACTCATTTTGTGATTGTGAAAAATGGCGATACAAGATATTGTGCTATCTCCCTCGTTTGAGCATTCATTAGTAGCTTAAACTCATGTAGTGGCTCTTCTATTATGTGCGAACGTTGATTGACTCGTACCATGATATGGAAAGAACTGAGGCAACTGATATTGTATTCTAGCTCCTTATTTGAATAGCATGTCTAAATTCTAGTTATTATTTAGTTTTTATTAGTTGACCCATTTGATGATATCATGGCTTATTCCATGTTCTATTTACGCTTCATATGCTTATTGTGCAATTAGTAGGTGTTGATGTTGATCTCTCACCGCTACTTCGTCAAGGCTAGACTTGATACTTATTAAGTACTATTGTTTTGTACTCATTATTCCTTTTTGCACATTTTGTTCATGTTCGGAGATTGGTATTCATGGTACCCATTAAGCTGAGTAGGAGTGTGTTATTAGAGACTTCATGGTGAGCAGCTATAATTGATATGATACATAGCACATGGAGTCCCCCTTCCTGACTTATTTAGTTATGTCTATCTATTTCTTTTTCAAACAAATGTTATTGTGCAGTTTAAAGTTGTTGCTCTTATTAGATGCTCGTGATATATTGACATTGAGTTTTGGGTGTTGTTAGACACTTATGGCTGTGTTTAGACCTTGCATTGGTTATGTATTTATGATACAGAATTGATATGTATTCCTCATTTTTATCCATATCATGAAACAATTATTGGCATAATAATTGGAATATTTTGTTGTTATTGAGTGTTGGCTTCCCTAGCAAGCGAATTAAGTGCCATTAAAGCCTTTGATGGAATTTTGGGTCGTGATAAGTTTTATCAAAGATCTAGGTTATAACGGGCTTACAAATCATAAGAAGGCCTAGTAGAATCTTGCAATTCGATATAGAGATGTCAGTATCTATCTGCGAGAGGCTATATGGCTTTAGGAGCTTTCACTTTATTGACTTCATATTGTGTGACTTTATTTTGGCTTGAAGCCTATAAATTTAGCTCATTCCAATTCATTCGTACGCCATGTTGAGTACTCAATATCAGTTGGGCACCGATGGGTCTGATGATGCCTCAGATGGGGTGCATAATGTTTTTCTCTATGTTATGATGGTAGACTACTATTGCCGCTTTATGGAGGGATTTCAGCTGTTGTAGCCCTAGTGTTGGTGTTTCCCACATGTACAGGGTTTTACTCAGTGTATTATGATGCTTCATGCATTGGTCTTGGCATAGTGTTGGTGTGAAATGGTGGGGTGATTGCTTATGTGTCGCGGTAGTTGAAGTTTCGTGAGGAGAATTTTCAGTTCTTGATTTGTGGCTTGGAATTTGTTCTTGTTGAGGAGAGGCATGTTTATGGATGTTCAGGCTATGGCTTAGATATTGGTTAATTGATTTATTTATAAGCCTAGTAGAGTTCTCGCTTGTATTGTCGTGTAGTTATCCTTGTTGAGCATATTGAAACTCGTTAGTATGGTGGTCTCCATTTGCTTTAAATCCTTAGGGACACAGTGTTGTGTGGTGTTCTTAGGAGGCAATCATTGGAAACGATGGTGTATTGCAACTTCAGGGTCAGATTTGTGTTCCTAGTGTTGATGGTTTAAGGGAGTAGACCATTGAGGAGACTCATAGTATGAAGTATTCAATTCATTCAAGTGCTATGGAGATGTATCATGTTTTGAAGCAACATTTTAGGTTTTAGAGGTTGTGTTTCCATGAAAATTGAGGTTGTTTTATGATAATTGGATCATATGGACTAATGATTCAGTATGTGCAGTATATCTTGATGGGAGGAAACAGATTCTTACAACTTGCGGACGAGCTTAGACTCACGAGAATTCATTGATTTCATAGTGAGAGTACCCGTGTCAGGGTCACAGAAAGATGTGAATATGAGTCTATACAGGTGATCTATCTCCTGTGAAAAAATTTAGGGGCTGTATAATTTCCTACGAGGTTCTATGAGACATTTTATCGTTTATCCAATGGGATGTATGTACTGTGACGTGAATCTGGATCTCTCGAGGAAGAAGGATTGACTGTTACGAGGTTGAGTGTGCATTGCACTGATAATTTGGGATATGTTATGGTTAGTATAGCATGAGTTGATGAGAAATTCAGCTGAGTAACAATGTGAGATCATGGTAGCTAAGGAAGAGTAGTCATTGTGGAATCATGGGATATGTAAGTGTGTCTTGCTGCCAAATGGGGAAGCCTGCCATCAACAACGGAATCACATAGTCACGTGTTATTACAGATTCTCGATTAAGGGACGCTTCCAGATTTGTTATGACTTTAGCAAGATGACTTTGAGGATGATTCAAGCAAAGAATTGTTGAATGTATGTTGTATTTCACTTTATTAATATATGAAGGTTGTGGAATGACTCAGGTTGACCCAATTGCTTCTTTTTGAGAGTACTCATGTGCTAACAAAACACTAGTCATTAAACATGATTGGATATGTACTTTGGACTAGGCTAGAGTGAGTGACTCTCAAGAAGGTTCTAATAGGTTCAAGATTTCTTATGCTGTATCTAAGGGCTCCCGAAATTTGTGTTGACTTACGATTTGGGATTTGCATTGGGTTTTGAAAGGGACTTGGAGTATTTCTATATAATTATCAGTAATGCGATACAATGTTGACGTGGTTTTATGTGGGTCATAGGTATTAGGATGACGTGGTTTCATGTTCGGGTCACTTGGGATAAGTTTTGATTGAGGTCCATAGTGCATTAAGGTAAGTCAAGGGGAATCTGTAGAAGATGGGCCAGTTTAGTAGTGGCTTGGATTAACATGGTAACAGAGATGATCGGTTCCTTTGGTATAATAGGGTTTTACATGTATTTTTTGGCAAATGGATTTAGTTCTAATGGCTTGGTTGTGAACACATAGATTCTAAAGAGTTTGTGATGATTTTCACCATGATTTGGGGTGGATGTTTCGTGCATGAAAAGTTTGTTGCATGTGTTGATTATCTCTTGCAATAAGTTAAAGTGGAAGATTTCTGGTCGATGAAGTATTTGGACTGCTTGTGATTCAGAGTTGATGAAGAGATTCTCGTGCTCCACATAATAGCATGATGGATATTATGAACTGTGAAGCATCGGGATTGACTGGACAATGTGCGGTTCAGTTTTGGAAGGAAGGTCATGAGTTCTAAATAACATGAAAGATATCAGATGTTAACACAATGCTTAACTATATTGTATTTTCTTAGGAAGGCATGTGTGGTAGAAGACGTATTGTGTTTTGATTTGCAAATGCTTGACCAGTACTACAGTGATCGTATGGTTGATAACTGTTGATGTTCAGGTATTGCTGCATGGTGCAGGAGATTTCTGCAAGGATGTCTCATGATGTGATTGTGTATGCATGACATGGCCATCACCTATGCAGGGGAGTAAGAGATCACGAATGAAAGATTTGGTATTCTTGAGGCTTAGAGAATTGATTCTCATAGAGGCACACTATCCCTTGGGTTGCGGGTTATGAAAGTGTGTTAAGGGTCAGATGGCTAATTGTACGTATCTTGGATGGGTCACTCCAGATTTTTGAAAGTTTTTTATCTATGTTGGAATTATCTGAGTTGGTTTACAGGCCCATAGAGGCCTAATGCTAATGGATAATCAACACCGGCATGGGTTTGCGTATTCAACACAACATTTTACTATATCATGTAATCGGGTGGAGTTGATCTTAATCATGTCCTAATCTATTTCATGTGTCACTCTCGTATATTATGATGGGCTGTGAGACTACTTGTTTATTCACACGCATGTTGTGGCCCTGTTTAGGCCTTGTGGTGTTATTGGAGCGAGATGGCTCTTGAGATGATGATTTGTTTATTGCACCTTAGTCGTGCCTGGCTCTTTTTCTGTAGAGCATTATGCTATCCATCTCTCCATGGTTATGTTCATGCAATGTACATGTTTTTTTTTTATATATATGTGTATACTGAGTAGGATTTTGGCTCAATGGGTATCTCCATGTGGATTGATATGTCTGGAATGGTTTGTGCTCTGCAATAGAATTATTGGGGATACAATTGCTTATGTTTATTTCATATGTTTTATTTTCTCTTGTGGGATGAGTTCATGGCATTATGCTGTTGTTATATTTGTTAAATGGTTGGATAGCTCTCCTATTTTGTTCTCTTTCTATAATTGGGCATATTTGAGCTGCTGCTAGTTTGGCGCACGGTTCGCGTCATATGATGTTCTAGATGGCATTGATGTGGCCTGTCAGTCAAGCGGCTTGTACTGGATGAAACGAGGTTATTGGACCTGGAATTAATGTAATTAGATTTGGATAATGCATTCTTGGAAGAGAATTTCACTAGTCAGCTTGGAATTTGATACTAGTTCTTGTCGAGAGAGAGAACTTCATGACTTCTTGTTTTGATGGTGGTTATGAGTTCCACAAGTTCCTTTCATAATTGCAAGGGTTAGAGCAAGGTTTTATTGGATATGATGTTTATTACCAATACCGGGTTGGGTAGTGGCAGTTATCGTGAGATGAAGATATGGCTGTGGGCATACGAGTAATGGGGCACGTCTTGTAGTTACAACTTGGAAGTACATTTATTACTTGATGCAGCTTTTGGGGATTGATATAATGCATATATACAAGAATCCGATCTTATATGGAATTCCGGAGGTTGGATTTTGGGTCTGAGGCTTATGGACTAAGGTTGAAGGGAGAATCTTCAGCCGAAATTGTGTAAATAGACTTATGTGGATTTGAGGTGGCATGGAATCACTCACAGGGGTATGTATGATGAGTTTGTACAGTTTCTTGACAAATGTAGGATGACTCTTGTGGCACGTTCGAGGATGAATGTATCTTTAAGTGAGGGATAATGTAAGAACTCGACTGGTCGTTTGAGCCTTAGCACTCTATTTGATGGTTTGAGATCTTGAGTAGTTTCGTACGGTGAAATATGACTTGTGTGTATGGTTGATATCGATGCTCGAGAGGTTCGGACTGATCTGGAAGATGGTTCTCAATTTGGAAGCTTTAAGTTGGGAGAGTTGACCGAGGTTTGGCGTTTGGTTAAATGGTATCGTAATTGAGATTTGGTGGTTTTAGTAGGCTCGTATAGTGAATTCGGGCTTGGGCCTGTGTTCGAATTCGAACGAAGATTTCGAGAAGGTTTTGGCTCTATTGGTCGATAGTTGGCAAGTTGAAGGATTAGAGAGTTCCTAAGTTTAACCGGGAGTTGATGGTGTTATTGTACTTCAACTGTGGTTTTGAGACCTTGGATAAGTTCATTTAGTTTATTGGAACTGAAGTGCGAAATTTAGCTGTTATCCAGATGGTTTGAGTGTGATTCGTACGAGTTCCATGAAGTTTGAATGTTTGAAAGTAAGAAAAGGATTTTAATCATTGATTGTTGCTTTTGATGTTACTTTTGGTGTTTCGAGCCTTTCGATAAGTTTGGATAATATATTTGGGCTTGTTGGTATGATTGGACGGGGTCCTAAGAGGCTCGGGTGAGTTTTGGGCTGGTTTCAGACCATTTCAGCTTCTCGAACGCGAGGTTGTGGTCGCGTTCGCAAAGGGTACTTCTAGGCAGATCTTATAAGTGTTATATTTCGGGATTTTAGCCAATTTTTCTTTTTCATCTTTTGAGCTGTAAACTTCGAGAGGAGGAGAATTTGAAGAGGAATATCACTACTAGCTTGGAGGTAAGTAATTTTTATTTGGATTTAGTTTTATATATTGATTTCCCAGGTATTTCTACACTTAAAGCTTTGTATTTTGAAGAGAAATTTGGGGGTTTTGTCTTCAACTTTGGAGAGTGTAATTTGGGGATTTGAGAGTTAATTTTGAGAATGTTTTGGAAGTTAATCACATATCTCGACTCGGGGGGGTTAAGGGTAGTCGGAATCTACCCCTTGACTTTGGTTTTGACCATGTAAGCTATGGTTAGCTTTTGAAAATTTTATTAAATATTGAAGATTTATTTTTTTGAGTTGAATCCTTGGGCTTTGTTTGATGTTATTGATTTTTATTTTACTAGATTCGACTCGTTTGGAGTTGGATCTGAATGGAAACACGATTTTTGTTGATTAAAGCTTGCCGGGTAGAGGTAAGTCTCTTGTCTATCCTTGTCAGATGGTATTCTCCCTATATATGATCTATTTGCTACTTGTTACTTGATTTAGGAGCCATGTATATCCAAAATGACGAGCGTATATGCGTATCTTGGTTATGACCCTATTCGGTAAATGTTTGGCTTATGATTATGCCTTGTTTGGACTATGTGAATTCCTTATTCATATTTTGGTGATTCTCTGACTACGTGATGACTTGTAATTGTAGCTTAGAAGCATGCTTAAGGTTTTGACTTGTTGAATTGAGCATAGATGATTGTTTTGCCATATAGAACTTCTTTATCGAGCCATAGTCATAGACTTGTCTTATTGATTCATGATTTGGTAGTCAAATGGCTTAATGCATTCATGATAAATGATATAGAACTTTGAACGATGAAATTACTTATTGAATTGTTGAGATGTATTAAATTATATAATTAGCCAAAGACATCTTTTAGCGTTACGTGCGTTTATCCACATTTCTATTATTGTGATTCGTTGCCTTTAATTTGGTTGTGTCATACATATATGAATGAGTTGAGAGTTGAATATTATCAAAAGATGAGAATTCTGGTACCCTAGATATTATAAGCAGATATTTGTTATTAATGTGTTATGTGGATCAGGTTGCACACCTCAACCATATTATTTGTGGACTTGGTGGCATGTCACCAAGGGTATAAGTATGGATCAGGTAGCACGCTGCCACAGGAATATTTGTGGATCGGGTTGCACGCCACATGATATTGTGATTATAAGTTGATTAGGCGACACACTAAAACAACGCTTAGATATAGTACTGTGCCTCCGAAGTGTTACTTTGGGCCCTTTGAGCGCATGCACTGAGATTGTGCTATCTCTCTCTTTCTCTCTCTCTATCTCTCTCTCTCTCTCTCTCTTTACATACATACATACATACATACATACATATATATATATATAGAGTATGTGTTGTGAGATTTGGTATTGAATTGTAAGCATGCACTGACAACCTCAACTTGTGCAATGGTTACATATATAGTTGTTGGCTTACTCATTTTGTGATTGTGAAAAATAGAGATTACTGATATTGTTCTATCCCCCTTGGTTGAGCATGCATTGGTAGTTTAGACTCATACACTGACTCATATATTATATGTGAATGTTGATTAACTCATTTCACGATATGGAAAGAATTGAGATAATTGATGTTGTTTTCAATCTCCTTATTTAATATAAAGTCTAAGTTTCAATTTTTTATTGAGTTTCTATTAGTACACCTCTTTCATGATATCATGCCCTTTTCCAGGTTCTATTTTTTGCTTCATTTTCTTGTTGAGCTATTAGTAGGTATCAATGCCTACCTCTCGCCACTACTTCTTTAAGGATAGACTTGATACATATTGAGTACCGTAGTTTTGTACTCATACTACACTTCTACATATTTGTGCATGTTCTGAGACTGGTATTACACATTGAGCTGAGTAGGAGTGTGTTATTAGAGACATCGTGATGAGCTGCTGTACTTGATCCGATGTTTAGCACATGGAGTCACTCTTCCCTAGTTATTCATTTCGGTTTATGTATTGCTTTCGAGATGATGTTATTGTTCATCTGAAGCTTGTTACTTTTATTGGATGCTCGTGATGCAGTGACAATGGGATTTGGGCATTTTTAGATGGTTGTGGTCATATTTAGATCTCTTCATTGATTATGTATTTATGGTATTGAATTGAGATGCATTCTGCATTTTTATTTATATCATAAAATTGTTAATGGTTTAATAATTGGAATATTTTATTGCTATTGAATGTTGGATTGCATAGCGAGCGGGTTAGGCTTCATCATGACCTTTGGAGGGATTTTGGATCGTGATAAGTTGTTATCAAAACTCTAGGTTATAAGGGTCTTACAAATCACGAGAAGACCAAGTAGAGTCTTGCGGTTCGATACAAATATGTTAGTATCTATCCACGAGAAGCTATAGAGCTTTAGGAACATTCACCTATTGACATTATATCATGTGACTTTATCTTGGCTTGGAGCCTATAAATTTCACTTCTCCTATTCATTCGCATGCGTTATTGAGTACTCGAAATCAGTTGGGCACCGACGGGTGTGAAGATGCTACAGATGGGGCGCATGCTGTTTTTCCCTATGTTATGATGGTAGACTACAATTGTCGCTCTGTGGAGGGATTTCAACTATTTTAGCCTTAGTGTTAGTGTTGCCCACGGGTACGGGGTGTTAAACAGTATATTATGATGCTTTATGCATTGGTCTTGGAGTAGTGTTGGTGCAAAAAGGTGGGGTGATTGTTTATTTGTCGTGGTAGTTGAAGTCTCTTGAGGAGAATTTTCAGTTCATGATTTGGGGCTTGGCATTTGTTCTAGTGTAGGAAAGGCATGTCTATGGATGTTTAGGCTTTGTATTAGATATTTTTGAATTGATTTATTTCTGAGCCTAGTAGATTTCTCGCTTGTATTGTAATGTAGTTACCCTTGCTTAGCGCATTGAGGCTCGTTAGTATGATGGTCTCCATTTGTTTGTCCTTAGGGACACATTATTGCATGGTAGTTCTTAGGAGGCAGTGATTGGAAATGACGGTGTATTGCAACTTCAGGGTCGGATTTGTGTTCCTATTTTTGATGGTTTGAGGGAGTAGACCCTTAAAGAGACTCATAGAATGAAGTATTCTATTCATTCGGGTGCTATCGAGATGTATCATGGTTTGAAGCAACATTTAAGGTTCTGGAGGTAGTACTACAATGGACATTGAGGTTGTTTGATGATAATTGGATCATTGTGGACTAATGACTAAGTATGTGCATTATATTTTTGTGATGATTTCTTACGCTTTGAAAGTTTGAATTTTTTAAAAAGGATTTGGTTGAGCTATTAAAGGAATGTGAATGCTTGATTATCATTTTGGTGAGAAATACAGCCTTGAGTTTTTGGATATATTGATGGATACTTACAGCTTGCGGACAATTTTAGACTCGGGAGAATTCATTGATTTCATAGTGGGATTACCCATGTCAAGATCACGGAAAGATGTCAATATGAGTCTATACAGTGGTCTATCTCTTGTGAGAAAATTTGAGGGTTGTATAATTTCTTATGAGGTTCTATGAATAGTTTTATCTTTTATCAAATGGGTTGTATGTAATATGATGTGAATCTGGATCTCTCGAGGAAGATGGAACGACTATCACGAGGTTGACTGTGCATTTGAGCTGACAATTTGGGATATGTTATGTTCAGTATAGCATGAGCTGATGAGAAACTCAGCTGATTAACAATGTGAGATCATGTTTGCTAAGGAGGAGTGGTCATTGTGGGTTTTTTGGGTTTTGTGAGTGTGTCTTGAAGCCAAATAAGGGAGCCTACCATCAACAACTGAATCACATAGTCATGTGTTGTTATAGATTCTGGATTAAAGGACGTTTCCTGATTAGTTATGACTCGAGCAAGATGACTTAGAGCATGATTCGAGAAAAGAATTGTTGAATGTTTGTTGTATTTCACCTTAGTGATATATGAAGTTTGTGGAATGACTCAGGTTGGACATTCTTTTTGGGAGGTAGCGTGTAAGGGAAATAATTCGCTCGATTGCTTCTTTTTAGGAGTATCAATATGCTAACTAAGCACTAGTCGTTAAACAAGATTGGGTATGTAATTGGGACTAGGATAGAGTGGGTGACTCTAAATAAGATTCTAATGGGTTCAAGATTTATTATGTGGTATGTAAGGACTCCCAAAAAATTTTTGTACGACCTAGGATTTGGGATTTGCATTGGGTTGTGAAAGGGACTTGGAGTATCTCTATTTCATTATCAGTTATGCGATACAATGTTGACGTGGTTTCATGTGGCTCATAGGTATATGGACGACGTAGTTCCAAGTTGGGATCACTTAGGATAAGTTTTTAGTGAGGTCCATAGTGTACTAGGAAAGAGAAATGTTCTCTTGAAGGCAAGTTAAGAGGAATCTGTAGAAGATGGGTTTAGTAGTGGCTTGGATTAGCATGGTAATAGATATGATCGATTCCTTTGGCATAACAGGGTTTTATAGGTCTTTTGTGGCAAATGGATTTAGTTCTGACGTCTTGGTTATGTACAAATGGATTCCGAAGAGTTTGTGATGATTTTGACCATGATTTGGGGTAGATATTTCCTACAGGTATGAAAAGTTTGTTGCATGTCTTGATTATCTCTTGGAATTAGTTAAAGTGAAAGATTTCTGGTCGATGAAGTGTTTAGCCTACTTGTGGTTCAGAGTTGATGAAGAGATTCTCATGTTCCATATAATAGCATGATGGATATAGTGAACCTTGCGGCATCGGGATTGACTGGACATTGTGCGGTTCAATTTCGGAAGGAAGGTCGTGAGTTCTAGACAATATGAATGATATCAGATGTTAAAAGAATGCTAACACTATCTTGTATTTTTTTAGGAGGCATGTGTGGTAGAAGACATATTGTGTTTTGCTTTGCAAATGCTTGACTAGTACTATGGTGATTTTATAGTTGATAACCGTTGATGTTTAGGTATTGCTACTTGGTGCATGAGATTTAAGGAAGCATTTCTCATGATATCATTGTGTATATGTGACATGGTCATCACCTAAGTGGGGGAGTTAGAGATTAGGAATGAAGATTTGGTATTCTTGAGGCTTAGAGATTGGATTCTCATAGAGGCAGACTATCCCTTCGGTTGTGGGTTGTGAAAGTGTGTAAAAGTCAGATGGCCAATTGTATGTATATTCGATGCAGTCACTGTGGATTTTGGAAACTCATTTGTCTATGTTGGAATGATCTGAGTTGATTTACAGGCCCATTGCTAGGCCTAATGACAATGGATAATCTATACTAGCTTGGGTTTGCATATCCACCACAACATTTTGCTATATTATGTCATCGGGTGGAGTTGATCTTATTCATGTCCTTATCTATTTCATGTGTTACTATTGTCTGCCCTATTGATCCGTGAGACAACTTGTTTATTCACAACCGTGTTGTGGACCTGTTTAGGCCTTGTGGTGTTATTTGAGTGAGATGGCTTTTGAGATATTGAATTGATTATTATGCCTTAGTCGTGCCTGGATCTTTTTCGTAGCGCATTATGCTATATGTCCCCTCATGGTAATGTTCATGCGATTTACATGCTTGTTGTTGAAATAGATGTGTATAATGAGTAGGATTATGGCTCCATGGGTATCTCCATGTGGATTGATATGTCTGGATCGGGTTGTGTGCTGCTATAGAATTACTGGGGATACCATTGTTTATATTTATTTCATGTGTTTTGTTTTCTATTGTGGGATGAGTTCATGGCATTATGCTTTTGTTTTGTATCTGTTTCAATGGATGGATAACTCTCCTATTCTGTTCTCTTTGTATTATTGGGCATATCCGAGCTGCTCCTTGTTTGGCGCATGGTTTGCGTCGCATGATGTTCTAGATGGCATTGATGTGGCTTGTCAGTCGAGCGGCTTGTACTGGATGAAACAAGGTTATTGGACCTGGAATTTATGTAATTGGATTTGGATAATGCATTCTTGGAAGAAAATGTCACTAGTCATCTCGAAATTTGACACTAGTTCTTGTCGGGAGAGAGAACTCCATGACTTCTTGTTCTGAAGGTGGTTATGCAAGGGTTGGAGCAAGTTTTTAGTTGATATGATGTATATTACCAATACCTGGTTTTGTAGGGGCAGTTATCGTGAGATGAAGATACGGCTGTGGGCATACAAATAATAGCGCACGTCTTGTAGTTACAACTTGGAAGTACGTTTATGGCTTGATGCAACTTTTGTGGATTGATGCAATGCATATATACAAGAATCCGATATTATATGGAATTCCGGAGGTTGGATTTGGGTCTAAGTCTTATGGATCAAGGTTGAAGGGAGAATCTTAAGCTGGAATTGTGTAAATACACTTATATGGATTTGAGGTTGCATGGAATCACTCATGGAGGTATGTATGATGAGTTTGTATAGTTAATTGACGGATTTGGGATGACTCTTCGCACATTCGAGGACGAATGTTTATTTAAGTAAGAAATAATGTAAGGACCCGACCGGTTGTTTGAGCCTTAGTAGTTTGTTTGATAGTTTGAAACCTTGAGTAGCTTCTTATGGTGAAATTCGACTTGCGTGTATGGTTGGTTTCAATATTCGAGAGCTTCAGGATTGATATGGCAAATGCTTCTCAATTTTGAAGCTTTAAGTTGGAAGAGTTGTCTAAAGTTTGACTTTTGGGTAAATGATATCGTAATTGAGATTTGATGGTCTTAGTAGCTGGTATGGTGAATTCAGGCTTGGGCTTGTGTTCGGATTCGAATTTGAATATTTCTAGAAGTTTTTGGCTCTGTTGGTCGAAAGTTGGCAAGTTGAAGGATTAGAGAGTTCCTAAGTTTAACCAGGAGTTGAATCTGGTGTTATTAGACTTCAACTCTCATTTTGAGACCTTGGATAGGTTCATATAGTTTATTGTAACTTATGTTCAAAATTTTGCTGTTTTCCATATCGTTTAAATGTGATTCGGACAAGTTCCGTGACGTTTGAATGTTATGAAAAGGATTTTAATCTTTGATTATCAGTTTTGATGTTATTTATGGTTTTTCGAGCCTTTGGATAAGTTTGGATAATATATTTGGACTTGTTGCTTTGATTGGACGGGGTCCCGAGAGGCTCATGTGAGTTTCGGGCTGGTTCTGTTGGATTTTTGAGGCCTTTGATAAGCTTCAGGATTCTGAAGGGTGGATGGCATTCGCATAATGTATTTTGTGAATTGGGGGGATTGTGTTTCGCGTTCCCATGGGCAGTCACGCATTCACGAAGTGTTGGTAGACATATCTCTGTTTTGAGGAACAGTGTTCGTGTTCACATTGAGGAAAAACGTTGTTGGGAGCTTGGTATTTGCATTCGACGAGTAGTGGACGCATTTGTAAAGGTGTGGAGTCAGATGGGAGGCTTGTTCTTCGCATTTGCAAGGTCAATATCACGTTCGCACAGTGTTTGAGCTAGGCGAGCTTCGTGATTGGTAGGTTGCTTTCGCGTTCGTGATGAAGTATTTCAATAGAGGAACATTTCAGCTTCACAAATGCGAGGCAATGGTCACGTTTGTAAAGGGGTACTTCTGGGCAGACCTTATAAGTGTTATATTTCGGGAATTTAGCCTATTTTACTTTTTCATATTTTGAGTCGTAGATTTCGAGATGAGGAGAATTTGAAGAGGAATATCACTACTACTTTGGAGGTAAGTAATTTTTACTTGGATTTGGTTTTATATATTGATTTCCCATATATTTCTACATTTAGAACTTTGTATGCCAATGATAAATTTTGGGGTTTTGTCTTCAACTTTGGAGAGTGTAAATTGGGGATTTGAGAGTTGATTTTGAGTCGGTTTTAAAATCTAATCACATATTTCGGCTCGAGGGGTTATGGGTAGTCTGAATCTACCCCTTGACTTGGGTTTTGACCATGTAAGCTCAGGTTGGCTTTTGAATATTTGATTAAATATTGAAGCTTTATTGTTTTGAATTGAATCCTATGGCTTTTTTTGATGTCATTGAGTTGTATTTGACTAGATTCGAGTCGTTTTTGAGTTGGATCTGAATGGAAACACGGTTTGTGTTGACTAAAGCTTGTCGGGTTGAGGTAAGTCTCTTGTCTATCCTTGTCAGATGGAATTCTCCGTAAATATGATCTATTTTTTACATGTTGCTTTATTTAGGAGCCACGTATATCTTGGTTATGACCCTATTCGGTAAATGTTTGGCTTATGATTATGCCTTGTTTGGATTATGTGAATTCCTTATTCATGTTTCGGTGATTCTCTAACTACGTGATGACTTGTAATTGTACCTTAGAAGAATGCTTAAGGTTTTAACTTGTTGAATTGAGCGTAAATGATTGTTTTGCCATATAGAGCTTCTTTATCGAGTCGTAGTCATATACTTGTCTTATTGATTCATGATTTGGTAGTCAAATGGCTTAATGCATTCATGATTAATATTATAGAACTTTGAAGGATGAAATTGCTTATTGAATTGTTGAGATGTATTAAATTATATAATTAGCCATAGACATCTTTTAGCGTTATGTGCATTTATCCACATTTCTATTATTGTGATTCGTTACCTTTAATTTAGTTGTCTTATACATATATGTATGAGTTGAGAGTTGAATATCATCAAAAGGTGAGAATTTTGGTACCCTAGATATTATACGCAGATATTTGTTGCTAATGTGTTGTGTGGATCAGGTTGCACACCACAACCATATTATTTGTGGACTTGGTGGCATGTCGCCAAGGGTATATATATGGATCAGGTAGCACGCTGCCACAGGAATATTTTATGGTTCAGGTTGCACGCCACATGATATTGCGATTATTAGTTGATCGGGCGACACGCTACAACAATGCTTGGATATAGTACTGTCCCTCCGAAGTGTTACTTTGGGCCCTTTGAGCGCATGCACTGAGATTGTGCTCTCTCTCTCTCTCTCTCTTTCTCTCTCTCTTTCTTTATATATATATATGGTATGTGTTGTGAGATTTGGTATTGAATTGTGAGCATGCACTGGCAACCTCAACTTGTGCAATGGCTACATATATAATTGTTGGCTTACTCATTTTGTGATTGTGAAAAATGGAGATAACTGATATTGTTATATCCCCCTTGTGTGAGCATGCATTGGTAGCTTAGACTCATGAATTGACTCTTATATTACATATGAACATTGATTGACTCGCTTCATGATATGGAAAGAATTCAGATTATTGATGTTGTTTTCTATCTCCTTATTTGAAAAAAATATCTGAATTTCAGCTTTTTCTGAGTTTCTATTGGTGCACCTCTTTGATGATATCATGCCCTATTCCAGGTTCTATTTTTGCTTCATTTTCTTCTTGAGCTGTTAGTAGGTGTCACTGCCGACCTCTCGCTACTACTTTATTAAGGCTAGACTTGATGCCTATTGAGTACCATGGTTTTGTGCTCATACTACACTTCTACATATTTGTGTATGTTCTGGGACTGGTATTAGCGGTACGCATTGAGCTGAGTAGGAGTGTGTTATCTGAGACATCGCAGTGAGTGAGCTGCTAAACTTAATCTGATGCACAGCACATGGAGTCCCCCTTCCCTACTTATTCTTTTCTGTCAATTTATTGCTTTCTACATAGATGTTATTGTTCAGTGGAACTTGTTACTCTTATTGGATGCTCGTGATGCAGTGACAACGAGTTATGGGCATTTTTAGACGGATATGTTCATATTTAGACCGTGTCACTGATTATGTATTTAAGATATTGAATTGAGATGTTTTACGCATTCTTATTTATATCATATAATAATTAATGGTTTTATAATTGGAATATTTTGTTGCTATTGAATGTTGGCTTGCCTAGGGAGCAGGTTAGGTGCCATCACGATCTATGGTGGAATTTTTGGTCGTGATAAAATCACAAGAAAGACCAATAGAGTCTTGCGGTTCAATACAGGGACGTCAATATCTATCTGTGAGAGGCTATAGGGCTTTAGGAGCTTTCACTTTATTGACTTCATATCGTATGAATTTATTTTGGCTTGAAGCCGATAAATTTAGCTCCTTCCTATTCATTCGTACGCGATTTTGAGTACTCTATATCAATTGGGCACCGACGGGTGTAATGATGCTACAAATGGGGTGCATGATGTTTCTCCCTATATTATGATGGTAGACTACTATTGCCGCTTCGTGGAGGGATTTCAGCTATTGTAGCCCTAGTGTTGGTGTTGCCCACGGGTAAGGGGTGTTACATAGTGTATTATGATGCTTCATGCATTGGTCTTGGCGTAGTGTTGGTGTGAAATGCTGGGGTGATTGCTTATGTGTCGCGATAGTTGAAGTCTCACGAGGAGGATTTTCAGTTCATGATCTGGGGCTTGGCATTTGTTCTAGTGGAGGAGAGGCATGTCTATGGATGTTCAGACTTTGGCTTAGATATTTTTGAATTGATTTATTTCTGAGCCTAGTAGAGTTCTCTCTTGTATTGTAGTGTAGTTATCCTTGTTGAGCGCATCGAGGCTTGTTCGTATGATGGTCTCCATTTTATTTGTCCTTAGGGACATAGTGTTGCATGGTGGTTCTTAGGAGGCTGTCATTGGAAATGACAGTGTGTTCCTAGTGTTGATGGTTTGAGGGAGTAGAACCCTGAAGAGACTCATAATATGAAGTATTCTATTAATTCGAGTGCTATAGAGATGTATCATGATTTGAAGCAACATTTTAGGTTTTGGAGGTAACGTTGCCATGGACATTGAGGTTGTTTGATGATAATTGGATCATTGTGGACTAATGACTAAGTATGTGCATTACATTTTTGTGATGACTTCTTATGGTTCGAAAGTTTGAATTTTATAAAAAGGGTTTGCGTGAGCTACAAAGGGAATGTGAATGCTTGATTATCATCTTAGTGAGGAATACAACATTGAGTTTAGGGATATATTGATGGATATTTCAGTTGCTCCTTGGTGGGAGGAAATAGATTCTTATAGCTCGCGGAGGAGTTTATACTCGGGAGACATCATTGATTTCATAGTGGGAGTACGCATATCAAGGACACAGATAGATTTCAATATGAGTCTATATAGGTGGTCTATCTCCTGTGAGAAAATTTAGGGGTTGTATAATTTCTTATGAGGTACTATGAAGAGTTTATCTTTGATCCAATGGGATATATGTATTATGACGTGAATCCGGATCTCTCGAGGAAGATGGCACGACTATCACGAGGTTCAGTGTGCATTTGAGCTGATAATTAGGGATATGTTATGGTTAGTATAGCATGAGCTAATGAGAAATTCAGATGAGCAACAGTGTGAGATCATGGTAGCTAAGGAGGAGTAGTCATTGTGGGTTCTTGGGTTATGTGAGTGTATCTTCAAGCCAAATGGGGGAGCGTACCATCAACAACCGAATCATGTAGTCATGTGTTGTTATAGATTATGGATTAAGGGACACTTCCTGATTAGTTATGACTTGAGCAGGATGTCTTTGAGGATGATTCGAGCAAAGAATTGTTGAATGTTTGTTGTATATCACCTTAGTGATACATGAATATTGTGGAATGACTCAGGTTGGACATTCTTTTGTGGAGGTAGTGTGCAAGGAAAATGTTGGGAGTATTTATGTTCTAACAAAGCACTTTCGTGAAATATGATTGGATATGTACTTGGGACAAGGACAGAGTGGGTGACTCTCAAGAAGGTTCTAACAAGATTTATTATGTGGTATCTAAGGGCTCCCGGAAGTTGTGTACGACTTAGTATTTGGGATTTGCATTGGGTGTTGAAAGGGACTTGGTGTATTTCTATATCATTATCGGTTATGCGATACAATATTGATGTGGTTTCATGTGGCTCATAGGTATTAGGACGACGTAGCTTCAAGTTGGGATCTCTTGGGATAAGTTTTTATTGAGGTCCATAGTGCACTGGGAAAGAGAGGTGTTATCTTGATGGTAAGTTAAGAGGAATTTGTATAAGATGGGCCAGTTTTGCAGTGGCTCTGATTAGCATGGTAATATAGATGATCGGTTCCTTTTGGTATAATAGGGTTTTACAGGTGTTTTGTGGCAAATGGATTATGTTATGATGACACTGTTATGTGCAAATGGATTCCAAAGAGTTTGTGATAATTTTGACCATGAATTAGGGTGGATGTTTCCTACGGGTATGAAAAGATTGTTGTATGTCTTGATTATCTCTTGGAATGAGTTGAAGTTGAAGATTTCTGGTCGATAAGTGTTTTGCCTACTTGTGATTCAAAGTTGATGAAGAGATTCTCATGGTCCATATAATAGCATTGTTACACCCCATGCTTTCATACGTAAGAGTACGTAAGTCAATTGATATAAGTTCAGACATGAAATCATCTTTGAAAAGTTTACAAAGTTAGTTAATCATGTTAATGTGGAGGTTACAAGTATTTAAGATCACGAATATGAAGTACGAAGAGGGTTTGAAGGCTTAGAAGCTAAAGGAATTGAAGAAAATAAGTTTCGTCGAAAATCGACAAGTTGGGAATGTTATAACATGTATTATTGGACCCTTGGGTGCTTAACATTAGAGGAGATTATGTTATGAGTTATTTTAGTTGTATTATATTCGTGGTTTATGTTATGGAGTCAAGCGAGATGTGGAATGAAAGTTGGAAAAGGTCATCACAAGTTGCATTCATAAATGTGTTGAAACTTAGGTCAAATGTATCTGATATTTTCTCCCAATAAAATTTGAATTAGGAGATAATCTACCTACCAATTTGAAGATCTACGAGTGTAGTTTCTAACGAATTAAACCGTTCATCGATACGGCATCAGAGTAGAGAGATATTCACATTTTTGTGGGACCACGCAAGCAGCACTCATATAGACACACTTAGGCGATGGACGACCCTTGAACATTTTAAAGGGCTTGGACGGCTTATTTTTTGTCATTTTCTACCAAGGACAGTTCCCAAACCCTCTCAACACCCCTCTAATAGTTTTCAAGGGTTCAAGTGGAATCCAATGGTGTTTCCTATACCTAACGTCAGAAGTTAGCCTAAGTGAAGAAGATAGTCTCTATAGTGTTGTGATGTGATTAACGGTGCTTATAAGCTAGGGAAGCTTTGGTTCAAGTTTTTTTCAGATTATTTAAGGTATGTATGACACCCTATTTCTTGGGATTAATCTTATCTATGTGTTGGTTATGTTATTTGGATGAATAATTATAAGATTGAACTTGAAGTTGTATAAGAAATTGTTGTCACTTATTGGACTATTTTGGAGTTGTATATATGACTTCATATGGCTGGAAATCGTGGGGAATAGCTTTGTTATAACGTTCTCATTGTTGTTATTCTTGTCAATATGTTGAATATGTTGATGATGTTGTAAATAGGAGAAGAAGGAACAACACAATACCTAGAAGTTGTTCATGACGTTGTTTTATCTTGTGGGGCTGGTTGAAGTTACATTTATGATGGATATAAGGTTGGAATGTCGTTTCAATATATGTGTTTATATGCTGGACCTATTGTTGGTGTTGTAAGTACAGGGGAAATGGGAAAAGGATTTGGGGTTTGGTTCCAATCCAAGCTTGCTGCTCATCGTGTTAAATAGCAGTTTTGTGTGTGACATTTGTGAACTTGTTGTTGTGTAGATTGATTGGTGTTGTTGGGCTGTTGTTATATGGTATTGGAAGTTAATGCTGCCCAAATTTACATAAATGAGCTACTAGCTTACATTACGAACTTAGCCTTTACTTGGCACCGATTTTGAATATCCTTATGCTATGGTAGACTAAGAGGAGTTGTTTGAAGAGTTTCTTGGAAGCAATTAAGGACTCAACGAGCTTAAGGTATGTTAAGGCTAAACATTTCCTTCATTTTGGCATGATCCCATAATTACATGAGTTTTGTAACGAGGCATAAAGAGAAGTTCGTATTCCTGAACTTATGCATATTGTCCTAGTCTCATAAGTTACAATATTCTTTATTATTGGGACATTATATTTAATTAAATATTGTGTTCTGCCAAGAAAGCAGAGGGTCTATATATATATATAAATATACACACATATAATATTACAGCATTTTCACTGTGGCCGAGCGCCTATGAGCGAGCCCACTATGGCAGAGCGGTTATATATACCAAGACTTATAGGGCCGGACATCTATTTTATTTACTTTATTGAGAGAGTTGAGTCAGTATCAACAGGTAAGCATATCTTCAGATCATCTTTGACTCCCAGTGTCTTTCAGTTATTGTATTTTCAGTTCAATTACAACATTAAGTTATTTTGTTGCCTTACATACTCAGTACATTATTTCGTACTGACATCCCTTTTGCTAGGGATGCTACATTTCTGTAAGGCCCCATAAAATTTCGCCAAGGAACTTAAGGTTTCGTGGTATTAAGGTAGGCTTACGTGTTTGAAGAGGCTTCCGAAAGTTGAGAATTAAAAAAGTTGCCTCCTTGAAACTGTTATGGCGCTGCTAGAAGATTGAAGTGGCCACCTGGGAGGCCGAGAAAGAAATGAAGAAGAAGTACCTTATTTTGTTTGAATAGCTATGTAATCGTTCAATGAAATTGTTCCCTATGAATTACGTATCATTTGCACAGCTTATGCTAAGGATGTTCCTCTTCTGGTAATATATTTCTTATGAATCCACGATTGGTGTTGTTTTTATGTTATATTGCATCATCATATTATGTATATGTTGTTAGGATTGGTTTCTGGGGTTCTTACAAGGGAGACTCTGGCGAATTTTTTGAAATTTAGGGAGTTAGCCAAATTACGAAACTGCTGGTGTGTCTGAGTTAATAGTTTGGCCAAATTGTGCGCTAATTATGAATCTTGACCCTTATTCGAGGACGAATGATCTTAAGTGGGGGAGGATGTAAGGCCCCATCAAATTTCGGCAAGGAATTTAAGGTTTCGTGGTGTTGAGGTAGGCTTACGTGTTTGAAGGTGGTTCATACTTTTTGGGTTGAAGAATGCACCAAGGAGTTGGTGGAAATTTTTGGCAGAAGAAGCCAATTCTGCGGTATGTTTCACGATTTGAACCATTTTGCGGGTAGCATAATGGTCGTAGAGTTGAGCAGGGAGTTGTTGAATTTTGAAAGTTTTTTTGCGCCCATTCTGTGATCGCATAATTCATTCTGTGGCCACATAAGTGATCTGCTGACCGTAAAATTGTCGCAGACGGGTCCAGTGGAGCCAAGTTCTATGCATCTATTTGCAGTCTATTTTGCGGAAAGCTTACCTGTTTTGCAGTCAGTTCTGGGACCACATACCTGAGTTTAGAGGGTCCATTTCCTATTTTTATAACCCGACTCCATTTTGATATATAGGCTTTGGGGCTTCTTTTTGGGTGATTATCTGATGATTTTAGAGAGAAGTGAGAGTGTTCTAGAGAGGGGAAGAAGCTCAAGTGCTTTGTTCATCAAGATCTTGTCCAAGCTTTGAAATCCAAGAAGGATAACTCACAAGATCTTCACTCAAGAGGTAAGGTTCCATGCCCTAGTTTTCAATTTCGAATTTGGGTAGTAGATGGTTGATTGGGGGTATGATTCTTGGGTGTGAGATTATTATGTATACATGCATGTACCAATAAGGTTTGTGGAAGATTGTTGAGACCAAATAGGTAAAGTTAGGTTGTGAAGAGAAAGAAGTCTTGTGGAAGAACTTTGTAACCAATTTGCAGATATAGTGTTTGATAATATGCTCAAACGAGCCGAGACCACGAATATCTTCCTCATTTGTGTTCAATTTTATTATGTCTCAAAATAGATTGGGATTGCTAGGATTTTCGAAACTGTGTATTGAATTAAAGGGAGCTCTTTCGAGGTATGATGGCTAAATTCTTCTTCTAGTATCAAAATGTCCAAACCCTTGTAAAATTCTACCATGTGTACTCGAACTTGAAACGTTATTGATGTGGGATGTTCGAGCTAGTAAATTGATTCTCAAATTGCATGACGTGCCCAAATCCTCATGTGTCAAATGTTGTCTATTGTGACTTCATTATATTATACCCTTTGTGGGGTGAAGGTATTGTATGAAATCAATGTTATTTAGTACTCATTTCTTATATGACGAAACAGTATGAACTTACACTACTAAGGCCAAAGGTGCCAAATGGTTGATTTGAAAGGGAACTCTTTTGTACAAACTATTATAGTTTCGGGACCCTAAATTGCTGTATTGTCAGTACACCTCCACCCACATACAATGGGGTGTGGCGGCGGGGCCGCTTTGTGTAGTTTGGTATATTGTGAGTACACCTCCACCCACATATATTGGGGTGAGGCGGTGGCCGGGCCGCTTTGTGTAGTCTTGGATTATTGTGAGTACATCTCCACCCGTATACATTGGGGTGAGGCGGCGGGGCCGCTTTGTGTAGAGTTCCTGGTATTGTGATTGCACCTCCACCCGCATATATTGGGGTGAGGCGGCGGGGCTGCTCTATGTAAAGATAGGGTTAGAGTATCCCCGACTTGATGTTTGTAAATGTTATTGAAAGTTGTTACTAAATTTGTTGTGGTTTTAATGGCTAATTGAGCCTTTTATTGTAACGTAAATCATCGAAAGTCATATTGTATTTCCATGTCCTTGAATAGGTGTTTAGTTTTCATACTAGTACTATTCGACATGTACTAACGTCCCTTTTGCTGGGGGCGCTGCATCTTTAATTTATGGAGGTGGTTCCAAGCGGAAGACATTGACCAGTGATAGCGGTACACTCTTCTCTCAGCTGACGTTGTGAGCCCCACTTCTTTCCGGGGTTGTGCATATGTAGTTCTGTGTGTATTCTGTTTGAGGGATAGCCGGAGCCTTGTTGACGGGACTATTATTGTACTCTTCTATATCTATTAGAGGTCCGTAGACATATTGTGGGTTGTGTATTAGTGTGAGAAAGTTAAACTAAAGATGTCGTAATTGTATCTCATGCTTCCACTGTAAACTATGGTTGTGAAATGTATTGTTTTAGAGACATATAAATGAAGTATCTAATGGTAATAGAACAAGTGTTGTCCATGAATCCTCGTGGTATTAGTTAATGAAGTTTATATTCTCTTTATTTATGGGTGAGTTGGATAGAAGGAAATCCAACAGGCTTGCTCGGCCGAGTTATCTCGGTTTAGCACCCGTCGCGCTCCCTGAGGTCGGGGCGTGACAAAGTTGGTGTCAAAGCCTAAGGTTTTAATGTGTCATATGATGTCTCGGCACCGTATCTAGTAGATTCCTTCTTATCAGTGTGTTGTCGACCACATCTATAATTAGGAGGCTACTTGGGCACTTAGGAATAATTCCCTTCTTTAATGTTCTCGATCGCGCGATGAAGCTGATTGTAAGATTGTTCCTTCATTAACTCGTGCTTTACTCTAACTTTAAGTACATGGCGCCTAGGAAGAAGGCAAGTACTGGCCAAGGAGCCACTGCCACCCCAGGAGTGGCAGTTGATTTGATATTTGATGATGCGGGTGAGCACCCGAGGGGTGAGGATATTTCCCCAATTAGTACACCACCTGAATCCACTATTCCTGCTCAGACTGCACTAGTTCCTACACCTAATAAGGGTGCAAGGGTCCCTCCAGCTGATATTCAAGTTCCACCTCAAGATCCAGCTTTTGGTTCTGCTGTTTCTGATGGGGATCTTAGGGGAGCCATACAGATGCTGACTTAGATAGTGGCCTTCCAGGCCCAGGGATCAAATGTTGCACCTTCTTCTTCTAGTCAGCTAGGGGATTCAGCTAGTTCCAGGGTGAACAGGTTTCTGTAGTTGGATCCTCTACTGTTCACAAGTATTGATCCTGAGGAGGACCCCTAGGACTTCATTGATGAGATACACAAGACTCTCCGAGTTATGCATGCCACTGAGATGAATGGAGTGGAGTTGGCCTCCTACCGCCTGAAATGGGTGGCCTATTCTTGGTTTGAGATGTGGGAGGAGTCCCGTGATCAGGGGAGCCATCCGGCGAGGTGGAGTGAGTTTTTTTTTTTTTTGGGCTAAATATAGATTTTATTAATAGAGACAAAATACAATAGTGGAGGGGGACAAAAACCTTACCTCCCAAAAGAAAAGCATGTACTCATAGTCATCCTAACGTGATAACTAAGTATACCTAGGTAGTAGTGAGGAGTTAGACCTATGATGATGTAACGATTGGGTATTTTATAATAGACAATCGTATGTACTAAAACAATGTGTTGTTTTTCTAGGTCGGCTATACAAAAAAGTACGTATGTTCCTAGTTTTACTAAATGGATGACGGATCTGCTCCCTTCTATATACATCTGACATCTATCTGTGGTGTCAAGATTTTGCAAAAATGTGATAAAAAAGCATGAGCTATCTTCAATTTTTCTTTGGCCTCGAGAAAAAGGAAAGCCAAGTTGAAGATGGCTATCGAAATGTGTCTTGTGACTGGACAGCTGTGTTGATCGTGCTGTTGGTTGGGCAATTTTCAAGCTGCTGCTGTTGGTACTGGGTCTGATGTGAGCTAAGTGTTGGGGCTGCTGTTGACTGTTTGGCTTGTTGCTTCTGAAGGATTGTGTTGCTTGTTCTTGTATTTGAGAGATCAAGTGTAGGATCAGTGTGTTCAGTGGATGTGTCCTCCTATATTTGCTGGCAATTCTGACTTCCTTTGAGTCAGCCTTTAGGTGAGTGGTTGACCTGTTGATGCTCCTGTATGAGTGCTATTTCTGTTGGTAGTGTGTTGACTATGCTCCTATGTCATGGCGCTGCTGCTGAGTTGATTTTTGCTTGTGTGTATTACTTCTTCTATGTTGTTGTGTGTTGACTGGATTTTTATGGAATATGGGAAATAGAGTGATCCGTGGTGATTGCTGGAGTTGTAGCAGATTGAGCACTAAGAGTGCTAATACCACACGTTGCAACTGCAGCAATGATATGGACCATTCCAAAAAGACTGCAGTGCTAGGAAGTGTACTAGATCAGTGGTGGTATTGAAGTGGTCCTTCTTGTTCTTTTGCTTCTGATTGTTGGAGCTGTTGGTGCTAAGAAGATGTGTTTTCTGTTGTTGGTGTATAAGTTGGTCTTGGTTTGTGTATTGTTTTTGGTGCATTGGGTATATGTGATCTTCTGTGTTGGCTTGAGAGTGCTGCTTCTGTTGGCTATTTGCTGAATGTGCTGCTGTGTCATGTAGCTGATGGTAGCTTGGTGTTTGCCTGTCTATGTTGCTGCTCCTGTGTAGCTATGTGTTGGTTGAATTCATGTGATGTATGGTAGCAGGGAAGGTCCATGATGATTGCTGTGATTGCAACAGATTGAGCAATAGGAGTGGTAATACCACATATTGCAATTGCGGCAATCATCTGGACCCCTCCAAGCATTGTGCAGTGTTGAGAGATTTACTAGAATCAGTGATGGCTTCTTCTGAGCTGACATTGGTGATTTTGATGATTTTTCCTTCTTTTCGGATGCTGTGCTTCTGAGAAGTGAGACTGTTGTTGCTGAGCTTCTCTTGTTGTTTGCAGTTGTGTATTTGCTGGAGTTGTACAAGGTGATTGGAGTCCAGTCTACATACCAAAGAGGAAATGGAATGAGCATTAGAAATGCTGATACCATATATTGCTTCTTCAGCTGTAAACTGCTCCAAAGAGTGTATCATTTCATGTGGTTGACTGTTCCCTATATGTGAGGTAATGGTGGGTAGAAATATGAGCAGTTGATGTTGTCTTATGGTGCTACTGTTGCTTTGGGGATGTTTCACCTGCTGTTGATATGAAATCTGGTTTGCATTTGAGTGTTGTGGTTGGTGCATTGTGTGTCTGTCTTCCTCTGGACTGGTACCCTTGATTTCACTCCAATGTGGTGGCAGCCCAGGTTAATTACCAAAGTAGTAAAACTTTGGCGGTAAACTGGGTATGCCAATGTGCCTGCAAACAAAAGTAAACAGGTTATGTAGAATCATGCAGAAAGTAACAGCTCCCCATTGCTGGTATTGTGTTTTGTGACCTCCTATAGCATCCACGAGTGTAACTGAAGAATTAACAAACGTGTTAGGAATTGGTTGAAAGTATTGTTTGATCTCAGGTTCTTGCTAGAGGTCAAATGATGTGGTCTTGGAAGATTATGTGTCTGCAGCACAGTGTGAAGCCACTGTCCCATTTTCTTGTTTGCTATTTTGCTACCTTTACTCTTATGTATGGGCATTGCATTTTGTCCTCATTTAGTATCCTTCTGCTTTGTGAGTCTAGATGCTAGAAGTCACGACATTCAATTCTCCCAACTTCAAGAGTATAATTTGTTAGGTGGTCAGCTAGTTTGTTTCCCTCCCTATATATGTGTGTCACTTTGAGTGTGAAAGCTTCTTTAAGTTGTAGCACCTCCTCCACTTGATCAGCTATGCACCAAGGTGGCTTCCATATGCCATTGATTGGTTTGTTCAGAAGCAGTGAGTCTATTTGAAGCCATATGTGGGAATAGTTGTGAGATTGGTAGAACTTTAGGGCCTCCACAATTGCTATTGCTTCTGCTGTTGTGTTTGATCCTTCTGGGATTTCTTTGCCCAGTGCATACATGATCTCTCCTCCTTCATTCCTCACACAGAAACCTATTGCACTCCTTCCTGGATCATTTCTTCCCTGCGAAGACTAAGGCGTCCCGTGCCGTTGTGTTTGAGAGCCTGAAGCAGGGTAGCGTGAATGTATGGGAGTACAATATGGAATCTGCGTGCCTGTCCAAGTACGCAATTCACATGTTGCCTACTGTGAAAGTTAGAGTACGCTGGTTTATGCAGGGCCTTAGCCCCTTGGTTATTAATGAGTCCGCTACGGCTACCTTGAATTCAGATATAAACGAAGATGGTGGCGTTTGCTCAAGCCATAGAGAATCGTAAACTGAAAAATAGAAGGGAGCATGAGGGTAGCAGCAAGGCCCGAACCACGGGCAACTTGAGTGGTTCTTATAATGGTGTTAGGTCGGCATTTAGGGGAGGGTCATCTGGGCCATCTCATTCATTCGCTCAATCTTTGATGAGTGCAACACCATCTAGGCCCAGTCAGGGCAATAGGGGAACCCACTAGCAGGGTCAGCCTGGAGGGAGATTCCAGCAGCAGCGAAGACCCCTAAGCTCTAAGTATGGGAGGATACACTTTGGGGTTTGCTTCATGGCCTTACCTATATGCCACGAGTGTGGCGTGAGGGGTCACATTCAAAGGGATTGCCGCTCGTCCCATCGAGTCATGGGCAGAGGTGCGGCGCAGCTAGCTAGCTCTGCAACTACTACATCCATAACACCTCCTCCAACTCGAGGCACCCCAGCACCTGCAAGGTGTGGTGCAGCTAGGGGTGGTGCACAGTGTTCGGGAGGACCCAATAGCTATTATTCTATGCGGAGGCGTCAGGATTCAGAGGCTTCTCCAGATGTTGTCACTGGTTTATTGACTGTCCAATCCAATGATGTATATGCTCTTATTGATCCCGATTCCACTTTGTCCTATGTCACCCATATATTACTATGGAATTTGGGATAGAACCGAAACAACTTCATGAGCCGTTCTCTGTATCTACTCTAGTTCGTGAGTCTATTGTAGCCGCATGAGTCTATATGGATTGTGTTGTCATGGTGCATGGTCGGGACACCATTGCCAATCTCACTGAATTGAAGATGGTTGATTTTGATGTAATAATGGGGATGGATTGGCTTTATTCATGTATTGCCAAGCTTGACTGTCAAACCAGAATCGTTAGGTTTGAATTTCCAAATGAATGAGTGATTGAATGGAAAGGGGAGGATATCGTGCCGAATGGTAGGTTTATTTCTTTCCTTAAGGCCATGAAAATGATTCACAAGGGGTTATTTACCATTTTGTCTGGGTTGTAGATACTAATGCTGAGGCACCTAAACTTGAGTCTGTGCCTGTTGTGAATGAATTTTTGGAGGTCTTTTCGGATGAGCTCCCTAGGATCCCGCCAGATAGGGAGATTGACTTTGGGATTGATGTGATGCTAGGCATGCAACCTATATCTATTCCACCCTACAGAATGGCATCGGTAGAATCGAAAGAGCTAAAGGAACAAATGAAAGACTTGTTAGAGAAGGGTTTCATCCGGCTGAGTGTGTCGCCTTGGGGCGCACCGATTTTATTTGTATGAAAGAAGGACGGGTCGCTAAGAATGTGTATTGATTATCGGTAGCTCAACAAAGTCACAATTAAGAAAAAGTGCCCACTGCGAAGGATAGATGATTTATTTGACCGGTTGCAGGGTGCTAACTACTTCTCCAAGATCGATTTAAGATCTGGGTATCACCAATAGAAGATCAAGGAGCAGGATACTCCGAAAACAGCTTTCAAGACCCGATATGGGAACTTTGAATTTCTTGTAATATCTTTCGGGCTAACAAATGCCCGCGTAGCTTTCATGAATCTTATGAATCAAGTCTTCAAACCTTTCCTCGACTCCTTCGTGATAGTGTGCATTAATCATATTCTTCTTTATTCGCGACCATGCCGATCATCTCAGGTCAGTTTTGCAGACTATGTATCAGCACCAGTTATATGCGAAGTTTTCGAAATGTAAATTTTGGCTTGAATCTGTTACATTCATGGGTCATGTCGTCTCCCGAGAAGGAATTGAGGTTGATCCTTAGAAGATTGCAACTGTTAAGCATTGGCCTAGACCTACTACCCCAATAGAGATTAATAGTTTCTTGGGCTTAACTGGATATTACAGGAAGTTTATGGAGGGGGTCTTTACACTTGCCTCTCCGTTAACTAAATTAACGCAGAAGGTGGTTAAGTTCCAATGGTCAGATGCTTGTGAAAGGAGCTTCCAAGAGTTTAAATCAAGATTAACTACGACACCGGTGTTGACTCTACCAAAGGGTACTGATGGGTTCGCGGTATACTGTGATGCTTCAAGGATCGGACTTGGATGTGTATTAATGCAACATGGAAAGGTGATATCGTATGCTTCTAGGAAACTCAAGAATCACGAAAAGAACTTTCCAACACATGACTTAGAGCTTGCGGCGGTTGCACTTGCATTAAAGAATTGGCGTCATTATTTGTATGGGGTCCATGTGGATATATTCACGGACCATAAGAGCCTTCAGTGTATTTTTGACAGATAGAATTGAATCCGAGGCAGAGAAGATTGCTTGAGTTACTCAATGATTATGACATCGATATCCTGTATCATCTGGGGAAGGCAAATGTTGCGGCAGATGCTCTTAGCTAGATGTCTATGGGTAGTTTGGCTCACTTGGAGGCATATAAAATGTCGTTGGCCAAGGAGGTTCATCGATTAGCTAGTTTGGGAATTCGTCTTGCAGATTACAGTTAAGGAGGAGTGATTATGCAAAATAGGGCTGAATCATCGCTTGTTGTGGAAGTCAAGGAAAAGCAATACAACGACCCGTTGTTGGTACAATTAAAGGAGGGAACTCAAAAACATAAGATCATGGCCTTTTATCCGGGCATGGATGATGGTACACTAAGGTACCAAGGGTGTCTATATGTTCCAAATGTAGATGGTCTCCGGGAGAGAATTATGACCGAGGCTCACACTTCTAGGTATTCCGTGCACCCGAGCTCTACAGAAATGTATCATGATCTTATGGATGTCTATTGGTGGAACGATGTGAAGAGGAGCGTAGCGGACTTTGTAGCGAGATGTCCAAATTGTCAGCAAGTGAAGGCCGAACACCAAAGGCCTGGTGGGTTGGCACAGGACATAGAAATTTTAATGTGGAAGTAAAAATGATTAGCACGGACTTCATGGAAGGACTACCTCACACTCCTCGCAAGTTCGTTTCGATTTGAGCAATTGTGGATCGGCTCACGAAGTCAACAATATGCTCAGTTGTATATCAAGGAAATAGTCAGGTTGCATGGCACTCCAGTTTCTATTATCTCAGATCGAGGGGCACAGTTCACAGCTAATTTTTCAAAGAAATTTCAGCAAGTTTTGGGTACTCAGGTGAATCTTATTACATCCTTCCATCCATATACCAGCGGGCACGCATAGCGGATTATTCAAATGCTTGAGGATATGTTGCACGCTTGTATTCTTGACTTCAAAGGTAGCTGGGATGATCATTTGCCACTAATAGAGTTTGCCTACAATAATAGTTATCATGCCAACATTCAGATGGCTCCGTTCGAGGCTTTATATGGTAGGAGATGTAGATCCCCATTGGGTGGTTTGAGATTGGGGAAGCAGAGTCTACAGGGCCAGACCACGAGCATCAGGCTATAGAAAAAGTTAAGATCATTAAGGAGCGATTGAAAACTGCTTAGAGTCGTCAAAAGTCCTATACGGATGTGCGTTGCATTGATTTGGAGTTCAAAAAAGATGATCAGGTGTTCTTGAAGGGTGTAATGCATTTTGGTAAGAAAGAGAAGCTGAGTCCAAGTTATGTCGGACCATACAAAATCTTCCAGAGGATTGGTCTGGTGGCGTACGAGCTCGAGCTACCACCTGAGATGTCATTGGTGCACTCGGTATTTCATGTGTCTATGTTGAAGAAAGTAGTTAGAGACTCGACACTCATTGTTCTGGTTGAGACTATTGAGGTTAATGAGGAATTCACTTATGAAGAGATTCTAGTTTCTATTATAGATCATCAAGTACGAAACTTGAGAAGTAAAGAAATAACCTCTGTGAAAGTGTTATGGCGCAACCAGCAGATTGAAAAGGCCACTTCGGAGGCCGAGGAAAAAATGAAGAAGAAGCACCCTTATTTGTTTGAATAGCTATGCAATCGTACTATGAAATTGTTCCCTATGATTACATATCATTTGTAGAGCTTATGCTAAGGATGTTCCTCTTCTGGTAATATATTGCTTATGACACCACGGTTGGTGTTTTTTTTTTAATGTTATATTGCGTCATCAGATTATGTATATGTTGTTAGGATTGGTTTATGGGATTCTTCGACTGGTGGATAGGCCCAGTTATAGGGGAAAGTCAGGGAAAAAGTTTGGAAATTTAGGGAGTTAGCCAAATTGTGAAACTGCTAGTGTGTGTGAATTAACATTTGGGCCACATTGTGTGCTAATGGTGAATCTTGACCTTCATTCGAGGACGAATGATCTTAAGTGGGGGAGGATGTAATACCCTGTAAAATTTCGCCAAGGAATTTAAGGTTTCGTGGTGTTGAGGTAGGCATACGTGTTTGAAGGTGGTTCGGACTTTTTGAGTTGAAGAATGCACTTAGGAGTTGGTGGAAATTTTTTGCAGAAGAAGGCAATTATGTGATCTGTTTTGAGACCGCAGAACCGTTTTGCGGCCCGCATAAAGGTCGCAGAGTTAAGCATGGAGTTTTTGAATGTTGAATGTTGTTCTGCGCCCATTCTATGGTCGCATAATTCATTTTGCGGCCGCATAAGTGATTTGCGAACCGCAGAATGGCCGCAGACTGCTCAAGTGCAGCCTAGTTTTGGGCATCAGTTTGCGGTCCATTTTGTGGACCGCATACCTATTCGGCAGTAAGTTCTAAGATCGCAGACCTGAGTACGGAGGGTCTATTTTCCTGTTTTATAATCCGACCCATTTTGATAAATAACCTTTCGGGCTTATTTTTGGGCATTTAAATGATGATTTTAGAGAGAAGTGAGAGTGTTCAAGAGAGGGGAAGAAGCTCAAGTGCTTCCTTCATCAAGATCTTGTCCAAGCTTTGAAATCCAACAAGGAAATCTCACAAGATCTTCACTCAAGAAGTAAGGTTCCATACCATAGTTTTTAATTTTGAATTTGGGTAGAAGATGGTTGATTGAGAGTATGATTCTTGGGTGTGAGAGTATTATATATACATGCATGCACCAATAAGGTTTGAGGAAGATTTTTGGGCCCAAATTGGTAAAGATTAGGCTGTGAAGAGAAAGAAGTCTCGGGGAAGAACTTTGTAACCAATTTGCACATCTAGTGTTTGAAAAAATGCTCACATGGGCTGAGACCATTAATATCTTCCTAGTTTATGTTCAATTTTTTTATGCCTCAAAATAGATTGGGATTGCAAGTATTTTCGGCAATGTGTAGTGAATTAAAAGGAGCTCTTTCGAGGTATGAAGGCTAAATTATTCTTCTAGTATCGAAATTTCCGAACCCTTGTAAAATTCTATCATGCGTACTCGAACTTGAAACGCTATTGATGTGGGATGTTCAAGCTAGTAAATTGATTCTCAAATTGCGTAACGTGCCCAAACCCTCATGTGTTAAAGATTGTCTATTGTGACTTAATTATGTTATACCCTTTGTTGGATGAAGGTATTATATGAAATCAATGTGATTCAACGCCTATTTCTCATATGATAACACCTTATGAATTTACACTGCTAAGGCCAAATGTGCCAAATGATTGATTTGAATGGGATGTCTTTTGTACAAACTATTATAGTTTCAGGACGCTAAATTGTGGTATTGTGAGTACACCTCCACCCGCATATATTGGGGTGAGGCGGCGGGGCCGCTTTGTAAAGTTTTGTGATATTGTGAGTACACCTCCACCCGCATATATTAGGGTTAGGCGGCGGGGCGCTTTGTGTAGTGTTGGGATATTGTGAGTACACCTCCACTCGTATACATTGGGGTGAGGCGGTGGGGCCGCTTTGTATAGAGTTCGTGGTGTTGTGATTGCACCTCCACGCACGTACATTGGGGTGAGACGGTGGGACCGCTCTGTGTAAAGTTAGTTTCGAGGATCCCCGAGTTGAACTTTGTAAATGTTATTGAAAGCTTTTACTAAATTTGTTGTGGTTTTAACGGCTTATTAAACCTTCAATTGTTATCATAACTCATCGGAAGTCATATTGTATTTCGAAGTCCTTGAATAAGTGTTTAGTTTTCATACTAGTACTGTTCGACATGTACTAACGTCCCTTTTACCGGGGGCGCTGCATCTTTAATAGATGCAAGTTGTTCCACAGCTGAAGACATTGACTAGTGGTAGCGGTACACTTTTTTCTAAGTTGACTTGGTGAGCCCCACTTCTTTCTGAGGTTGTGCATCTTTTGTTCCGTGTTTATTCTGTTTGAAGTATAGCCGGAGCCTCTATATCTATTAGAGGCTCCGTAGACATAGTGTGGGTTGTGTATTAGTGTGAAAATGTTAAGCTAAAGATTTCATAATTGTATCTCATGCTTCCTCTGTAAACTATGGTTGTGAAATGTATTGTTTTTGAGACGTATAAATGAAGTATCTAATGGCAATGGAACTAGTGTTGTCCATGAACCCTTGTGGTATTAATTAATGAAGTTTATATTCTATTTAATTATAGGTGAGTTGGGTAGAAGGAAATCCAGCAGGCTTGCTCGGCCGGGTTATCTCGGTTGAGCGCCGGTCGCACTCCCCGAGATCAGGGCGTGACAATTTCATGCCTGCAGTACCTGATTGATAGCTAGATAGACCTTTTCAGTGGACAGAGTCAAACATCGGCTTAAACATCACCTTCGTGTCCATTTTATACATATATATTTGTATGAGCTTTTGGGTATGTTTACCCCTCAGATAAGAGAGACAATACTTTAAGATGATTTAGAATTTACCTCATCGGCCTAAGTTGAGGGTTACCCCTCCAGAGTTTACAGTTACAAAGAGGTACGCTAGGGCCAAGTATGGCACGGCTGCCGGGCATGCCTTCCCAAGTTTGGGGCAAAGCAAACATGGTACCAAAACAGTTCTATCATAGGGAGTCTACAAGCCGTGTCTAGTAGAGCCTTCTTTATAGATGTGTTGTGCAGCACATTATATAAATAAGAAGCTACAAGGCATTTAGGAGTCTGTTACCTTTCTTTCAAATTCAAATCCTGGTATAGAGCTGAGTCATAAGAGTTCAAGCCAAGACTTACGTTTGCTAATGATATTGAGATGCCTTCAATTAGGAAAAATTACGGGTAGCCAGAGGGCTATTATAGCAACAAGTAAGGGCACTAATAGAGAGAGCATTGTTGACGATGTGGCCCTATTTGAGTCCCTATCAGATTGTGCATACCAGATGTGCAAATTTACAGCTTAAGACTCTTAGATGGGAATATCAAATACAGCCGTGATAGCAGGCCATGGGAGAATCACAAGGTAAAATTTTAAGTTTCAACATGTAATTGAAGCAAGGTGAAGGAGGGTACGAGGTACCCTGTTAATGAAGATTATCAATATTTACAATTCAGGCAGAGAAATACAAGTACTCTGAGTTTTCTTTCAACAGTAATATAGGTATGTACAATTGGCCACACCCATCTCAGTTATGCCCAATGGAAGCAAACAAATATAGTTTAGGAGAATTATGGGATATCAGGATCCAGCTAGGGTTAGAGTAACCCAAAATTGTGGAATGAGCCAGGGGAGATAAAAGTGAAACAAGGTTTTCTTGAAGTTTTCATAATGATGTGATAGACTGAAATATTAGCAGGAGAATAAAAAGAGAGTAAATGAAGCACTATGAGTAAGGTGTGATAAATGGGTGGTAACGATAAATCAAAATATGACAATATGATGGAGTCTATTGTCAAGTGAAAAAAAAAACACAAAGAGGTGATGGGCCTTGAGACAATAAGAGAGTATAAGCTGGTGACTCCCACATGATTACCTACAACCTAAGTTAGACCCGGGGATTAATAAAAATTTGCATGGGTTAGTAAACAAGAAAAAACCGAACATGATTTAGAGATTGAAGGATTTGATATAGTCATCATCGTGAGAATTTCAGAGATCGTGTTTCAGTAATGATAGAATGGACAACGGAAGAATAACCTTTAAAGGTCATTAAGAAGACTGTATGGGGCCGGATACGATTGAGTGCACAGGGAGCATCGGTCTTGGGTTTTGAAGATCGGCGTCGATTGAGGTCGCCCTCCGGTAAGCCAAGACCGGGGCATCGAGAAGGGAAGTCTGGGGTCGGACGTCATCAGAACAAAGTCAAAACCAAAGCTTTCGAGATAAGATTATCGGAATCGGTCCGGGGTAAAATATCTTATGGTAAAAATATCAGATTTGCGTAACAGAAGGACCGGGAATCTCGTGACATGTAAACGTCTCGGCAGAAATCACGGCCCAAATCAGCAAAGACATTGAACCTAGTGATTTTAGAGATTTTTTACTTTGTAAATAAGTTTTTTACCTTGTATGGAATTCATTTTCTCCTCCTATATAAAGAGTTCAGCCCTACTGTAAAAGACACAACATACGATCAATATACAAAGTTAGCATATTTTAACAGTTTTCTTCATCAAATACTAATTTCGTTCTTGTTCATTCCATCACAGCTGAACTATTCGACTTCGGTGGTTTGATTACTCTCTTACTTATTGAATTTAGCCTTTATTTATCGTTCATTCTTTAAATTGTATCAGGCCAAGTCACGTAACCTTAAAACCACATAAAAATTTAATTGTTACCCGTAATTAAGGGTAAACAGTTTGGCGCCCACCGTGGGGATAAGGATAATAGTGAATGCTTCATACGATTTTCTATCACACACACTATTTTACGCTTGCTCTCTGCAGAATTTTTTGGTTTCAGGTTATAACACAGTCATGTCACACTCATAATCTGTGCCTAAGTTCGTCAATGGTGAGTTCGATCACCAGGGTGAAAACAACGATATGGTTCCCGGTAATGAAATTCCAGTCGATGCCAATTCTCAAATGGCGATCGATGTGGATCAGACTTCTGGCCTATCGAATACCGCTCAAGAACTCAAAACAACGAAAAAGACGGGATTAGTCTCAAAATGACATTTGACATATTACAAGCGCAGCAAGCGACCATCGCTCAGTTGCAAAGTCGCAGTCAGGTTTCAAACAGGATTGAAGCCGGTTCTTCTCAAGGAGTCGTCCCCGAAAATGAACCGGCCACGGCGCAACCAGATGAAAGCGGATCGCAGGTAAATTCTGAGATCATGAAGATGCTTGAAGAGTTGACAAAACGAGTCAAGTCGGGCGAGAAGAATATTGAAGCCAAAGACAAAAAAGTAGAAACATATAATTCGAGGGTAGATCATATTCCAGGAGCACCCCCGGTGTTGAAAGGCTTAGATCCGAAGAAATTCATGCAAAAGCCTTTCCCATTAAGCGCTGCCCCAAAACCTATACCAAAAAAGTTTCGCATGCCAGAAATCCCCAAGTACAACTGGACATCTGACCCAAATGAGCACGTAACAGCGTACACATGCGCCATAAAGGGAAATGATCTCGAAGATGACGAGATTGAGTCCGTTCTCTTAAAGAATTCGGGGAGACCTGTCAAAGGGAGCGATGAATTGGTATCACAACTTGCCCCCGAATTCCATCGATTCTTTTGCCATGCTTACGGACACCTTCGTGAAGGCTCATGCGGGTGGCATCAAAGTCGAGACACGAAAATCGGACTTATTCAAAGTTAGGCAAAGAGACAACGAGATGCTGAGGGAATTTGTATCTCGCTTTCAGATGGAACGGATGGACCTGCCACCGGTCACCGATGATTGGGCCGTACAAGCCTTCACTCAAGGGCTCAACGCATAAAGTTTAACGGCTTCACAACAGCTTAAGCAAAGCTTGATTAAATATCCAGCTGCCACTTGGGCTGATATACACAATCGATATCAATCGAAGATTAGGGTCGAAGATGATCAGCTTGGGCCCCCCTCGGGATCCACTTACCCCAACAGAACTCATGATAGGACTCAAAGAGATAATTATCGAGAGCGAAGATCGAACAGAGATAGGCATCGACCGTATCCTGGCGACCGAAGGGTCATTCCGGGAAGGCAGGGATCTTTGAGACAGGAAAGGAGGAATGACCCTAATCGAAGGAACCGAGGACCGTTAGCAAGAAATAACTTCGAGAAAGCCGCTGGTCACCGAGAAGCACCTCGACTGTCCGAATATAACTTCAACGTCGATTCAGCGACTCTCGTATCGGCCATCGGTCGCATTAAAGATACCAAGTGGCCTCGACCACTGCAGTCGGATCCAGCTAAGAGAGACCCCAGCTTGATATGTAAGTACCATGGCACACATGGACATAAGACAGAAGACTGTCGACAATTTAGGGAATAGGTGGCACGGTTGCTCGAAAATGGGCACCTTCGAGAGATTTTGAGCGACTGAGCAAAAAACCATTACGGGAACAATAATAGGCCAGCAAACCAAGAGGAGCCTCAGCACACAATTAACATGATAATCGGAGGGGTAGATACGCCCCAAGGCCCGGTATTAAAACGCACCAAAATATCTATCACCCGAGAAAAGCGCACTCGGGATTATGCGGTGGAAGGAGCTTTGTGCTTCAGCTAAAAGGATGCAGAAAGAGTCATACAACCCCATAACGACTCCTTAGTAATATCAATGCTTGTACAAAAAACGAGGGTGAAGCGTGTACTTGTCGATCCTGGTAGTTCAGCCAATATAATTCGATCGTGGATTATTGAACAGCTCGGATTAACAGACCGGATTATTCCTGAAGTTCGAATTTTCAATGGTTTCAACATGGCTTGCAAGACAATTAAAGGGGAAATAACGTTGCCGGTGAACACCGCCGGTACTGTTCGGGAAATAAAGTTTTGCGTGATCGAAGGAGACATGAGGTACAATGCCTTGCTCGGGAGGCCATGGATTCATGATATCGAAGCAGTACCCTCAACACTGCACTAAATGTTGAAATTCCCATCGGCTAATGGGATCGTATCTATTTATGGAGAACAACATGCTGCGAGGTACATGTTCGCAGTAGAAGAAGCAGTGCCAAAGCCGACCGCTCCTTCCCAAAGGACCCCATAGCAATCACAGACACCACCTTCAACAAGCGAGGGTGAGCAGGATCATCTCGAAGACGATGATTATGGGGTTCCTCGGTCATTCATCGGTCCCGACGAGTCCGATGCAACCAAATCAACAGTCGAGAAACTCGAGCAGATTTCACTCCGAGGCAAGTCGCTGGATCGAAAGGTATACCTGGGTTCGGGCCTAAGCTCCGAGCTCAGGGCTAAACTTATTAAATTTCTTTTAGCTAACGAAGATTCATTCACTTGGTCCCATCTTGACATAACAGGGATACCGCCGGAAATTACAACTCACAAATTGAGCATTGATCCGCAATTCCGACCGGTCAAGCAAAAAAGGAGACCTCAGTCCGAGGTCAAACATGCATTCATCAAGTATGAGGTAACTAAGCTTTTAAATATAGGGCCCATACGGGAAGTTAAATACCCGGAGTGGCTAGCAAATGTAGTTGTAGTTCCTAAAAAGGGAAATAAGCTAAGAATGTGTATAAATTATAAAGATCTAAACAAGGCGTTCCCTAAAGATTCTTTTCCCTTGCCCAACATCAATCGCATGATCGATGCTACCGCTGGCCACGAGACCCTTAGCTTTCTCGATGCCTACTCTGGTTCAAACCAGATACGAATGGATAAGGATGATCAAGAAAAGACATCCTTCATCACTAAGTATGGTACTTATTGTTACAACGTGATGCCATTCGGGCTAAAAAATGTGGGGGCTACTTATCGACGCCTAGTAAATAAGATGTTCGAGGAACAACTAGGAAAAACAATGGAACTTTACATTGATGACATGTTAGTTAAGTCCCTGCGAGCAGAGTACCATTTGAGCCATTTGCAGGAAATGTTCGATATGCTGAAACGGTACAACATGAAGTTGAACCCAGAGAAGTGTGCATTCAGGGTGGGCTCGGGAAAATTCCTCGATTTCATGGTCTCGAACCGAGGAATAGAAATCAACCCCGAAAAAATCAAAGCCATCGAAGATATAACAATTATTGACAGTGTGAAAGCTGTGCAAAAGCTGACAGGCCGGATAGCAGCCCTAGGCCGATTCATCTTGAGATCATTCGACAGGAGCCACCAATTCCTCAACTTGCTGAAAAAGAAGATTGAATTCTCATGGGGTCCGGAATGTCAGCGTGCGTTAGAAGAGCTTAAGAGGTATCTTTCTAGTCCACCTTTGTTGCATACGCCAAAAACAGGTGAGCAAATATACCTTTACCTTGCCGATTCGGAAGTAGCGGTAAGTGGGGTCCTGGTCCGAGAAGGACAAGGTACTCAATTCCCCATTTATTACGTTAGTAGAACCCTAGGTGAGGCCGAAACTAGATACCCACATTTGGAAAAGTTAGCACTCGCTTTATTGAGTGCGTCTAGGAAGCTAAAACCCTACTTCCAATGCCATTCCGTGTGTGTAGTAACAACTTATCCCCTGAGGAATATTATGCACAAACCTGAGCTATCAGGCCGATTGGCCAAGTGGGCCATCAAAATAAGCGGATACGATATCGTATATCGGCCCCGAACCTCGATCAAATCTTAGGTGCTGGCAGATTTTGTCGCCAACTTTACACCGTCGCTTATACCCGAGGTCGAGAGAGAGCTGATGACCGAATCGAGGACTCCTTCAAAAGTATGGACTTTTTTCACAGACGACGCCTCCATTCGAAAGGATTGGGGCTTGGTATCGTACTAAGGCCCCCAATTGGGAATCTAATTCGACAGTCTATTAAGACTGTAAAATTAACTAACAACGAAGCATAGTATGAAGCTATGATTGCAGGTTTAGAGCTGGCCAAAAGCCTGGGGGCAGAGATAATCGAGGCCAAATGTGATTCCCTCCTCGTAGTCAATCAAGTAAACAGGACTTTCGAAGTTAGAGAGGGGCGAATGCAGAGGTATATGGACAAGCTTCAGGTCATACCACATAGGTTTAAAGAATGGACCCTACAGCACATACCGCGGGAGCAAAATAGTGAGGCCGACTCCCTCGCCAACTTAGGATCATCGGTCGAAGATGAAGAGATCGAGTCTTAAAAGGTCGTGCAACTATTGAGGTCAGTGGTGGAAGAAGGCCATGCCGAAATTAACTCAACAAGCTTGACCTGGGATTGGAGGAACAAATACATAGAATATCTCAGTTAAGGTAAGCTCCCATCGGATCCCAAAGAATTGAGAGCGTTACGCACAAAGACAGCCCAATTCTGTTTGTCCAGCGACGGAACCCTATTCAGAAGAACATTCGGAGGTCCCCTCGCAATATGTCTTGGGCCCGGCGACACCGAGTATATCTTAAGGGAGATACATGAAGGCCCATGCGGGAATCATTCCAGCTCCGAATCCTTGATTCAAAAAATAATTCGGGCCGGTTACTATTGGATCAATATGGAGAAAGATACGAAGGAGTTCGTACACAAGTGCAACAAGTGCCAAAGACACGCACCGACGATTCACCAGCCCGGAGAGACATTGCATTCGGTCCTATCGCCATGGCCATTCATGAAGTGGGGGATGGATATCGTCGGCCCTCTCCCTCGTGCACCAGGTAAAGCTCAATTTATTCTTTTTATGACTCACTACTTCTCCAAGTGGGTTAAAGCACAGACATACGAAAAGGTCAGGGAAAAGGAAGTGATCGACTTCTTCTAGGACCATATCATCTGCCGATTTGGGATGCCATCGGAATTCGTATGCGATAATGGCAAGCAATTCGTCGGCAGCAAAGTAACAAAGTTCTTCGAAGGCAACAAGATCAAGAGAATATTATCAACGCCATATCACCCCAGCAGCAACGGACAGGCCGAGTCGACCAGCAAAACCATAATTCAAAACTTGAAGAAAAGGTTAGCCGACGCAAAGGGAAAATGGAGGGAAATACTGCCCGAAGTTCTATGGGCATATCGCACAACCGAGAAAACCAGCACCGGGGCCACTCCATTCTCCCTGGTTTACGATGCTGAAGCATTAATATCAGTCGAAGTAGGCGAACCGAGCATCAGGTTCCGATACACAATCGAAGAATCGAACCGAGAAGCTATGAACATTAGCCTAGAATTACTGGATGAAAGAAGGGAAGCGGCCTTTGTTCGAATGGCGGCACAAAAACAAAAGATTGAAAGGATTACAACCGGAGAGCCTATCTTCGATATTTCAACGTTGGGGACTTGGTACTCAGAAGAATCACACCCAACACTCGAGATTCGAATGAAGGAAAGCTAGGACCAAACCGGGAAGGTCCCTATGCTATCTTGAAGGTTACTGGAAAGGGATCGGACAAGCTTGAAACCATGGATGGCAAACAACTGCCAAACAATTGGACCGTGAGCCACCTGAAATTATACTATTGTTGAGGTAATAAATTTCGTTTTTCATTTGTTTTTTTTATGATACTAACGTCTGCAGGTAGTGAATAACGTAACCTCAAGCCAGGAAGCACGGGACACTAGGACTGAAAGCACACGTTGCACTCTTTTTTCCTTCGACCAATTTTGTCCCAAATTGGGTTTTACGGCAAGGTTTTTAACGAGGCAACCATGAATCGTGTTAACTTAGATAGGTCGCTCATCGAAGATAATAATATTTGGTGCACGGCTTCGATCGACCTTGAATATCTGGAGATTGCTTGTCTACTTCGAATCTTTGCTTAGCTACTTCAATTCAGGGGAATTTCTTATAGATCATTAGGAACCAATGTAAGGGTCAAACGGTCGAAGGTACCGTGCCCAAGTAGACTGATATGCCCCTTAAGCAAAGTTGTACAAGCACATGAATGCTAATAAAAGTTCTTTGGCATCAATATTTTGTTTCTAAGCCCAATGGCCTCTTCGATTTTCATTACATTATCGAAAACTAACGTTGTTCAAATATCCGCGCGGAAATCATTGGGGAATAAGACTTATTATGGCAAACCCCAATTTCTTGAAAGGCCAAGGCCATATCGAGTTATCAAAACTCGAAGGAAAATAAAACCTACTTAGGCAAATCCCAATTTATAAAAGGCTAAGGCCAAATGGAGTTAAATTCGAGGATGACTGAAACCTGCCAAAGCAAGGCCTCGATTCTTTAAAAGGGCTAAGGCTGAATCAAATCAGTTAAATTCGAAAGGGAACAAAATTTGCTAAGGCATAGTCCTGATTTCCTAATAGGCAAGGCAGCATCGAGCTAACGATATTCGAAAAGAAATAAGACCTGTTAAGGCAAATCCGAATTCGTTGAAAGCTAAGGTCGAATCAAGTTGAGATCTGTTAAGACAAATCCAATTTCATAACAGACCAAGGTCATGTCAAATTAACAAAATCTGAAACGGAATAAGACCTATAAAGGCAAAAGTCGACCCCCTTTTGAGGTGTGGGCCTTATTCAATCAGCTATGCAAGAAGAAAACCTATTGTGAAATAAATCTTAATTAAGCCTTGGAGGCAGGAAAGTTTGCAAGATCAGAAGTTTCAGAACGAAGTCAGACAAAAACAAGGGAATTCTTTTATATATATGAAAGAAAGTGTGTTACAAAAGGGCTATATTATATGACAGACAGCATCAATCAAAATCTTCTTCTTCTTCTTATTCAAGGAAGGCCCGCTTTCTAGCATGGCTTCAATCCTTGCTGCTTCATCGACCTCGGTAGATAGATCGAAGCCTCGAGCTTGAAGCTCCTCGAGAACGGAAAGACGGGTCTGGCACTTGGCGTACTCGACCAGAATCTTTGATTGCTCTTGGGCGGCCTCAGCATCAGCGCTATATTGAGATATCAGATCATCGGCATCGGCTTTGGACGCGGCAATCTCGGATTTTGTTGATTGCAGCTCGTTAATCAGAACATCCCTATCCAGAGTGATCGTCTCGACTTGGGACTGAAGTGAATTGGTGCTCTTAGTCAGAGTCCCGATTTTCTCTTGTACCTCCGAAACTTGCTCTTCCAAGTGGACTACACGAGCCCGGAGGGTTTCCTTTTCTGAAGTCAATATATCGGCCTTGGCTCTCCATTCACTGGTTTCTGCTGGCCTCGCTCACTGCAGACCGAAGTTGATTTACTCGGTCAAGTTGCTGCCCCAGCTGGTCAAGTGCTTTGTCATTCTCTCTGCGCATGAAGTCCAGCTCAGCCAGAAGAGTCGACATCTCCCCATCGAGTCGCTGGCGACGTGCCTTTTCTTCCCTTAGTCGAAGGAACGCCTCGTGATGAAGCACCGAAGACTGCAAAGTGTGAGAAAAATAGAGCCTATGAGGAATTTTACCTTATTTGCCGCCTGTTGAGCTTTATTGAATAAACAGGCCTCATCCACCGCATCCATTGCAGCCTGATCTTCCTCGATCACCAAACACCGAAGGTAGCTAGCCACGCCCACAGGCGCGGCCAGAGCCCTGGCATCTTCGGGAATGGCAAACTTTATTATCCTCCTCCAATCTGGATTGGAACTTGGAGCGGGAAATCTATCGACTAACTTAGGACCAATATATACCCCGCTCGTCTCGGCGGAAGGACTCTTCCTCGGCACTTCGAGCCCGAAGGTATCAGTCGATGGCCCTCCATCGAAAAAGTCTTCGAAGGATCCTACCAGTACCTGGCCTTTGCTCGGTGTATGCATCCTTGTAGCCCACGCTTCGTTAAGGGTTGCCTCCGAGAAAGAGGGAGAGTCCATTGTTTCTGGGAGGTCCGAGATTCCTTGCACTGCTTCCCCTAAATCGGCGCACACCACGGTCCTCGCCCCTGCCTCGAGGTCCTCTACACGAGGGATGCAAGCTTCATCGATCATCGGCTCGGGGACTGTCTGAGATGTTTCATTATTTGAAATACCGAGGTCTATCTTCCTCGGAGTCGTCGCTCAATCGAATAGCCAGGTCGGCGATTCTAGGCTTATGAGCTATGCTCTTCTTCTTAATCCTTTTTTTCTCAGGCTCTGAGGAACCGAGGACTTCTTTTCTTTTCTTTTCTCCCTCCTTCTCCGAAACAGGGGGAGGGCAGGGAACCTCTCTATCGGGGAACTTTGGCCTCAATTCAGCATCCTTCGATAGACCTGCAAAGAAAGGAGGAAGAGAGTTAGCAGCAGCGCCGATCATATGAAGTAGGGAATATGAACATTATTGGGCTCACCATGATTTTTGGCCTCCCAAAGGCCTTTCGATATCTCACGCCAGGCGCGCTCCGAGTAGGTCCTCTGAGCTACCACCTTCCGAACCCACTCCTCCAAGTGCTGAATCGCGGCCGGCATTTGAGAAACGGATACACCTTAAAAAATATATTAGTAAGATATCAAAAGAAGAACAACAGATAAATTTGGATAGGAAAATGATGCTTACGATCCATGTTCCACTTTTCAGGGAACGACATGTCTTCTGCAGGGATAAGGTCTGAGGTCCTTATTCGAACGAATCGGCTCATCCAACCCCGGTCCTTATCCTCATCAATGCTCGAAAATGGGCCTTTGCTAGCCCGACGAGCAAGTTTTATTAGTCCCACTCGGAAGACTCGGGGACTGTATAGTCGAAGTAAATGATCGACGATGAAGGGATGCCTGTCGACCTTACTAAAAAAAAAACGGAAAAAGTGAACTATCCGCCAAACGGAAGGGTGAATCTGACCCAATGTAACGTTGTACCTTTTGCAAAAGGCGACAATAATAGGGTCCAAAGGTCCCAACGTGAAGGGGTAGGTATAAACACTCAAATAACCCTCCACGTGGGTGGTAATCGCCTCATCCGGAGAGGGGACTACCATATCCTTGCCAACCCAGTTGCATTCCGTTTTCACCATATCAAGGATTTTGCTTGTGATTGAGCTAATGTACCTAGCGACCGGTTCGCCCCGGTCCGGTACTGAGGAGGCTTTCTCTACCTTAAAGTCGGAGCCAGTTGAGCATCAGACTGGTATGAAAGCTTTTAGAGGAGGCTCTGTCAAAGTTTCCTCAACAATGGCAGGCTCAACCTCTTCAGCGGGTTGAGAGGAGGAAGGTTGTTGTTTTTGAGGAACAGATTTAGATGTTTTCGCCATTGGAGTTGAAGAGATGGGAAGCGAGCAAAGGGAAGTGTATGAAGGAAGTTTACTTGAAGAGCAAAAATACAGAGAGCAAGTGTAAGAAGATATTCAAATGATGCAAAACTTGAAAATTGAAGAATGAAGGGGCTATTTATACTCTTCAAAAGCGGCGGTTCGAAACACGAGATGGGAAAGAATTAATTGGTATTTGCAGATATTACAGGATTTGTCGTTAGCTGGGACACGAAAAGACCTTTTTGATAGTGGCCACGTGCGTCATCATGCTTCTGTCATCCATCAACAAGACGTTTTTATGTTATCTGATTTGACGCTTTGAACTTCGTGTCGTTTGCTATAAGTGTGTCTCTACTTAACCTAATCCTGAAAGCGGCAGCTCATATCGTTTCTTGTCATTATTCTCCAAAAAATGAGGGGACTATCTATATGGGGCCGGATACGATTGAGTGCATAGGGAGCATCAGTCTTGGGTTTCAAAGATCGGCGTTGATTGAGGTCGCCCTCCGGTAAGCCAAGACCGGGGCATCGAGAAGGGAAGTCTGGGATCGGACGTCATCAGAACGATGTTCTAAACCAAAGCGTTCGAGATAAGATTATCGGAACCGGTCTGGGTAAAATATCTTTTGGTAAAAATATCAGATTTGCGTAACGGAAGGACCGGGAATCTCGTGACATGTAAACGTCTCGGCGGAAATCATGGCCCAAATCAGCAAAGACGTTGAACATAGTGATTTTAGGGATCTTTTACCTTGTAAATAAGTCTTTTACCTTGAATGGAATTCTTTTTCTCCTCCTATATAAAGAGTTCAGCCCTACTGTAAAAGACGCAACATACGATCAATATACAAAGTTAGCATATTTTAACTGTTTCCTTCATCAAATACTAATTTCATTCTTGTTCATTCCATCACAGCTGTACTATTCAACTTCGGTGGTTTGCTTACTCTCTTACTTATTGAATTTAGCCTTTATTTATCGTTCATTCTTTAAATTGTATCAGGCCAAGTCACGTATCCTTAAAACCACATATAAATTTAATTGTTACCCGTAATTAAGGGTAGACAAATATGACATCGTAATCCTTGAGAAAGAGAGTGCCATTGGGGAGATAATAAAAATTTTAGTTCAGAAGTAGCCCTACGAGCACAAGGGCGCAAAGGTAAGTAACTAAGGTTAATTGAAGGCAAGTAAATACATCAAAAATTTTGTCGGGTACACGATGTAAAAAGCTCCCAGCCTTACATGAGTCAAAGGGTCATCCATGAGTGCTACAACGAAAGACTAGCTAAGGAAATAAGGAAGAAGGCTTCAACATAAGTATAGTTACCTAAGGAAGAAATGATCTTGTAACAACAGTCTCACTACAACATTGTATGGACTCTAAAATAAAATGGCACCTGTCGTGACTAAGGAACGGGCAGTAAAATCAAAAGTAATATTCGAGATCATATGAGTTGCACGAAATTCAAATAGGTGTGGGCACTAAGATAAGCCAAGTATTCATGCAACAAGTGGTGGAACAAACAGAAAAATAATTGCTTACTTTTAAAGAAAGATGAGAAGGCATAAAACGAATTATTCCATCAATGACCCATAGTTAGTTACATTGTGAACACACTTAAGATTTTGGACTATTATCCATGCAGCATATATGTTGATATTCCTACAGTAATAGAAGACTCTTGTATAAGTTAAAAGAAAGAATTCAGTCCACCTCACAGACAAAGGCTTGAATTGTTAGAAGATTATAATATGGATGTTCCATAGCGCCCACGAAAAGCGAAAGCAATAATTAATACCCTGAGCCCCAGATCGGAAGATAGCTTAAGCCTACTCTAAGGCTGAGAAGAAGAGGAAACTAAAGAGTTACATCAGCTATGTAAATCAAGAGTCTGATTATTAGATCTAGATAATTATAGAAATCTAGATTTAGAACATTGCATAGGCACTCTTAATATCGGAAGTACGATAGAGATAGTACAACGGCCATATTCTATAACGGCTCTACAATAAAGCCAGTTAGAAAAGTACCCACCTCATAAGAAGTAAGTATGAAGCTCCCACAGGATTGTGTATGCACTAGAGGTGCAAGTGTTATAGTAGAGCTTCAAGTTGTGGACGTGAATTCCATCTATGTGGAAAGAAAGTTATGAAAAGACTAAAGATACAATGCAAGATTTAAAGATAAGAAAGGTAAAGCTAAAAAATGTAGAGATACTAAAGTGCAGAAGTTTGTGAATAGTCCATACTTCAGATAGAGGGCTGGAAGCGCCATGATTCAGTATCCACAAATGATAGTGGTGTCCTCAGTGACATATCCTTTAGCCTATGATTTCTAAGTACCGAGAGGTCTAGTTAAGAGACTATAGAAGAGTTAGAGACAATGTGATGTCTCGCTTGAAGTTCCAGAATAACATAAGGAAACCTATGGCGCTAGCAAGTCAAAGGAAGGTTGCGAGTAGAATAAATAGATATGTGTAGGTCGAGTGACAAGTTTTTAGGTAGACACGAGTAAGGATAAGAAAAGGTGAGTGAGAAGGGGACGAAAATAAGTATGTCCTCGGGATTAAACCCACCAAAACAAGAGAGATGATGGTTTTTGTAAGTTATAAAAAGCTTAGTATAGCTTGAATGAACTCAGAGGAGTTTAAGACTAGGGGTATTTTGAAAGATGGAATGCTGCCTCGGTAGTAGAATGAGTGTTTAATTGTGATAATTGATAGGAGGATGACAATTAGGCCTTCGATTGAGTAATAATTCAAAAAAAAGTCATTTCATGAATAGAATGGGATTTAATAACCCCATAAGATGAATCACGTTGGGATGCTTTAACATATGGTTATTGAAGTTTAGTATCATTCCTAGGTGGATCAGGCAAATAACTACAGATGTTCCCGATGAGACATGAGCCCTAGTGAAAATGTATTATGTAAGAGGTTTCAAGTTATCAATGGTAGATTATAGATCAACATTAAGGTGAATAAAAAATAGATGGATAAATGTTATAAAGTATGAGATGAGATTAGGTTGTCATTCGTAAGATGAACTATAATGAGGAAGCAGTAAGGGACTTAAATATTTACATATAGGATAAGCAGTGAGAGAGTAACCTGTAGTTAGGTAGCAGACCTTGGTAATAATAAATCAAAGTAAGTGTTGTGGTATATAATAATCTACCTAAATATAGGAAGCCATAAGCATAGCTAACCGAGGATATGAAACAAGATATAGCAATAGTCATAAGTTTGACAAGTACCGAGCGAAGAACATCAGTACATGATGCCTAGAGGCACAACTTGTCATAGTTTTGTATTTCTTCACAAAGTGAGGCCTAGAGATTGGCTAAAAGCTGGAGGACAAAGAAGAGAAGAGTCACATAGACGCACATATAAGGACAGAGTCGTAGAAGTTGCATGACATGAGGTAGCAATAGTTATGAAATTGGAAGAATTCTGACCACAAGTCCTGGTGTGAGAAAGAAGCCTAAAGGGAGGAATGCCCTGGCCTATGGATTTATTCACAGAACTGATGCCTAGATGGAAAGGACAATATTAAAGTATTTGAAAGAGCTATAGGTTATGAGACTGATAAGAGCATCAGTCAACATTCGAGGACAAATGTTACAAAGGGGGAAATGATGTTACACCCCATGTTTTCGTACATAGGAGTATGTCGTAAGTCAATTGATGTAAGCTCAGAAATAAAATTATCTTCGAGAAGTTAATGAATTTAGTTAATAATGTTCATGTGGAGGTTACACATATTTAAGATAATGAGTACCACGTACCAAGAGGGTTTGAAGGCATAGAAGCTAAACGAATTGAAGAAAATAAGTTTTGTCGAAAGTCGACAAGTTGGGAATGTTATAACATGTATTTTTGGGGTGAGAAAAGGGTTCTTAACATTATAAGGAGATTATGTTATGATTTATATTAGTCGTATGATAGTCGTGTGTTATTTTTTGAAGTCAAGCGAGTTGTGGAACAAAAGTTGGAAAAGGTCATCAGAAGTCGCATTCATAAATGCATTGAAACTTAGGTCATATGTAGCTGAGCTTTTCTCCCAATAAAGATAGGGATGATCTACCTACCAAATTGAAGATCTACAAGTTTAGTTTCAAACGCATTAAACAGTTCATCTATACAATATCGTAGTAGAGAGATATTCGCATTTTAGTGAGACCATGCAAGCAGCTCTCAATGGTACCCACTTATGCGGTGGACGACCCTTGAACATTTTAAAGGGCTTGGACGGCTTATTTCTTGTTATTTTCGACCAAGGGACAGTTCCCAGACCTTATCAACACCTCTCTAACAGTTCTCAAGGGTTCCATGTCGAATCTAATGGTGTTTTACCTATGCCTAACCTCAGAAGCAAGCACAAGTGAAGAAGGGAGTCTCTATGGTGTTGTGATGTGATTAAGGGTGCTCATAAGCTAAGGGAAACTTTGGTTCGAGTTCTTTTCAGATCATTTAAGGTATGTATAACACCCTATTTCTCGGGATTAATCTTATCTATGTGTTGGTTATGTTATTTGGATGAATAATTATAAGATAGAACTTGAAGTTGTATGAGAAATTGTTGTCACTTATTGGACTATTTTGGAGTTGTATCTATGACTTCATATGGCTGGAAATCGTGGGGAATAGCTTTGTTATAAAGTTGTCATTGTTCTTATGCTTGTCAATATGTTGAGTATGTTGATGATGTTGTAAATAGGAGACGAAGAAACCACATAATACCTAGAAGTTCTTCATGTTGTTGTTTTATCTTGTGAGGCTGGTTGATGTTACATTTATGATGGATATACGGTTGGAATGTCGTGTCAATGTATATTGCTTATATGCTGGACCTATTGTTGGTGTTGTAAGTACAGGGGAAATGGGAAAAAGAGTTGGGGTTTGGTTCCAACCAAGCTTGCCGCTCGTCACGTTAAATAGTTGTTTTGTGTGTGACGTTTGTGCACTTGTTGTTGTGTAAATTGATTGGTTTGTTGGGTTGATGTTATATGGTATTAGAGAAGTCCCTTATTACAGGGGAGATGCTTCCCAAATTTACATAAACGAGCTACTAGCCTATGTTACAGACTAAGCCTTTACTCGGCACCGATTTTGAATCTCCTTATGCTATGGTAGACTGAGTGGAGTTGTTTGAAGAGTTTCTTGGGAGAAATTAAGGACTTAACGAGGTTAAGGTATGTTAGGCTAAATATTTCCTTCATTTTGGCATGATCCCGTAACTACATGAGTTATATTACGCGGCATAAAGAGAAGTTCGTATTCCTGAATTTATGTACATTATCATAGTCTCATAAGTTACAGTATTCTCCCTTATCGGGACTTTATATTAAGTTAAGCTTTGTCTTCTTCCAAGAGAGTAGAGGGTCTATATAAATAAATAAATAAATATATATATATATATATATACACACATACCACCATTGAGCTATAATCGATCGGCAGGCCCCTATTGGGCAACCTCCAATCATATGGTAAGTTATATACCAAGCCTATTATGGCTGAGCGCCTATGATCGAGTTCATACTGGCCGAGATACAAAGCCTAGTATGGCCGAGTGCCTATGAGAGAGCCTACTACGGCGGAGCAGTTATATGTACGTAGCCTTATAGCGCCGGACAACCATTTTATTTACTATATTGAGAGAGTTGAGTCAGTATCAACAGGTAAGCATATCTTCTGATCATCTTTGACTCCCAGTTACTACATTATCAGTTATTACATCATCGGTTTAATTTTAGCTTTCAGTTATTTTGTTGGTTTACACACTCGGTATATTATTTCATACTGACATCCCTTTTGCTGAGGATGCTGCATTTCATTCCTGCGGGACCGGATAGACAGCTGGATAGACATTCCTACCAGACGGAGTCACACATCAGCCTGGTTGGTAAGCTCCGTTCCCTCAGAGTTACCAGGTCTATACCTTTGAGTTCATTTTATATATACATGTTTGATTGGTAGGTCAAGGCCCTATCTTGACCATGGTACAGTTCAGTTATCTCTAGAGGCTTGTAGACGAGTCCTGTATATTTTGTACATTAGTAGATGTTCATGGCGGCCACATCGGCCTACACAGTTATATATATACTTATATATGTATGAGCTTTTGGGTATGTTTACCCCTCAGACGAGCGAGATGATACTTTCAGATGATTCAGAATATGGCCTCATCGGCCTAAGTTAAGAGTTACCCCTCCAGAGTTCACAGTTACAGAGTGGTAAGCTCGGGCCATGTATGGCACCGGGTGCCGGCCACGCCTCCCCAGGTTTGGGGCGTGACAAGCATGATAAATATAGTGAACTTTGAGGCATCAGGATTGACTGGACAATTTACGGTTCAATTTCAGAAGGAAGGTCAATTGTTCTAGACAACATTAAAGATATCAGATGTTAAAAGAATGCTAGCACTATCTTGTATTGTATTAGGAGGGCATGTGTAGTAGAAGATGTATTGTGTTTTGATTTGCAAATGCTTTGTTTTCTTGTGTAGATGAATTTCTCATGATGTCATTATGTAGGCGTGACATGGCCATCACCTAAGTGGGGGAGTTAAAGATCACGAATGAAGATTTGGTTTTCTTGAGGCTTAGAGATTGGATTCTCATAGAGGCAGACTATCCCTTGGGCTGTGGGCTGTGAAAGTGTGTTAAGGGTCAGACAGATAATTGTATGTATCTTGGATGCGGTCATTGTGGATTTTGGAAAGTATGTTGAAATGATATGAGTTGGTTTACAGGCCCATTTGCGTATATAGCACAACATTTTTCTATATCATGTCTTCGGGTGGAGTTGATCTTATTCATGTCCAGGTCTATTTCATGTGTTACTATTGTATACTATAACGGACCGTGAGATTACTTGTTTATTCACACGCATGTTGTCGCTCTGTCTAGGCCTTGTGGTGTTATATTAGCGAGATGGCTCTTGAGATGTTGATTTGTTTATTGCACCGTAGACATGCCTGACTCTTTTTACATTATGCTATCCGTACCCCCATGTTTATGTTCATGCAATTTACATGCTTTTTATTGATATAGATGTGTATAGTGAGTAGGATTATGGCTCGATGGGTATCTCCATATCGATTGATATGTCTCTATGGGGTTGCGCTATAATATAATTATAGGGTATACCATTGCTTATATTTATTTCATGTGTTTTATTTTCTCTTGTGGGATGACTTCATGCCATTATGCTTTTGTTTTTATATCTGTTAAAATGGTTGGATAGCTCTCCTATGCTTTTCTCTTTCTATTATTGGGGATATTCGGGTTGCTGCTTGTTTAGCGCATGGTTCGTGTTGTATGATTTTCTTGATGGCACTGATGTAGCCTATCAGTAGAGAGCTTGTACTGGATGAAACGAGGTTATTGGAACTGGAATTAATGTAATTGTATTCGGATAACGCACTCTTGGAAGAGAATGCCCCTAGTCATCTCAGAATTGGACACTAGTTCTTGTCTGGAGAGAGAACTCCATGACTAGTTGTTTCTATGGTGGTTATGATTTCCACACGTTTCTTTCATAATTTCAAGGGTTGGAGCAAGATATTATTTGATATATTGTATATTACCAATACCAGGTTTGGTACAAGTAGTTATGGTGAAATGAAGATATGGCTCTAGGCGTACAAGTATTGGGGCACGTCTTTTAGTTACCACTTGGAAGTACATTTATGACTTGATGCAGCTTTTGGGGATCGATACAATGCATATACACAAGAATCCAATGTTATATGGAATTCCGGAAGTTGGATTTGGATCTAAGGTTTATGGATTAAGGTTGAAGGGAGAATCTTCAGCCAAAATTGTGTACATAGACTTATATGGATTTGAAGTGGCATGGAATAACTCATGGAAGTATGTATGTTGAGTTCGTACAATTACTCGACGGATTTAGGATTAATCTTGGCACGTTCGAGGATGCATGTTTAAGTGAGAAATAATGTAAGGATCTGACCGGTCGTTTGAGCCTTAGCACTTTGTTTGATGGTTTGAGACCTTGAATAGCTTCGTATGGTGAAATCTGACTAGCGTGTATGGTTGGTTTTGATGTTCGAGAGCTTCAGGATTGATCTGAAAATGGTTCTCAATTTGGAAGCTTTAAGTTGGAATAGTTGACCGAGGTTTGAGTTTTGGGTAAATGATGTCGCAATTGAGCTTTGATGGCTTTATTAGGTTCATATGGTGAATTTAGGCTTGCACCTGTGCTCGAATTCGAATTCGAATATTTCTAGAAGGTTTTGGCTATGTTGGTCAAAATTTGGCAAGTTGAAGGATTAGAGAGTTCATAAGTTTAGCCGGGAGTTAACTTTGGTTTTATCGGACTTCAACTGTGGTTTTGAGACCTTGGATAGGTTTATTTATATTATTGAGGAACTGATGTGCAAAATTTAGCTGTAATCCAGATGGTTTGAGTGTGATTCGGACGAGTTCCGTGAAGGTTGAATGTTTGAAAGTTAAGAAAAGGATGTTAAACTTTGATTCTCGATTTTGATGTAATTTATGGTGTTTCGAGCCCTTGGATAAGTTTGGATAATATATTTGGACTCGTGGGTATGATAGGACAGGATCCCGAGAGGCTTGGGTGAGATTCGGGCTGGTTTCAGACCATTTCAGATGAGTTTTGCATTGTTTGTTTCTACGACCTTTGATAAGCTTCACGATTGCGAAAGGTGGATTGCATTCACATAATTTATTTTGTGCGGGCATTGTGTTTCACACTTGCATGGTCAGTCATGCATTCACGAAGTGTTGGCAAACATATCTCTGTGTTCGCGAGACAGTGTTCGTGCTCACATCGAGGAAACCGGTGGTTGGGTGCTTGGTGTTTATATTTGACGAGTAGTGGATGCGTTTGTGAAAGAGTGGAGTCTGGCCGGAGGCTTCTTCTTCGCTTTCACAGGGTTAATGTCGTGTTCGCACAGTGTTTGAGCTAGGGGAGCTTCGTGATTGGTAGGTTGCTTCAGCGATCGTGATGAAGGATTTGAGCGGGGGCACATTTCAGCTTCACGAACGTGAGGCTATGGTAGCGTTTGCAAAGGGTACTTCTGAGCAGACCTTGTAAGTTCTATACTTCGGGATTTTAGCCTATTTTTCTTGTTCATATTTTGAGCCGTAGACTTCGAGAGGAGGAGAATTTGAAGAGGAATATCACTACTACTTTGGAGGTAAGTAATTTTTACTTGGATTTGGTTTTATATATTGATTTCCTATGAATTTCTACACTTAAAACTTTGTATTTTGAAGAGAAATTTGGGGCTTCATTCTTCAACTTTAGAGTGTGTAAACTGGGGATTTGAGAGTTGATTTTGAGTCGGTTTTTGAATCTTATCACATATTTCGACTCGAGGGGATATGGGTAGTCGGAATCTACCCTTGGCTTGTTTTTTCACCATGTGAGCTTAGGTTGGCTTTTGAAGATTTGATTAAATATTGACGCTTTGTTGTTTTGAATGGAATCCTATGGCTTTGTTTGACGTTATTGAGTTGTATTTGACTAGATTCGACTCGTTTGGGGTTGGATATGAATGGAAACATGGTTTGTGTGTATTAAAGCTTGCCGGATGGAGGTACGTCTCTTGTCTAGTCTTTTGAGAGGGAATTCTCCCTATAGGTGATCTATTCTACTTGTTTCTTGGTTTAGGAGCCACGTATATGCGTGTCTATGTTATGACACTATACGGTAAAAGTTTGGCTCATGATTATGCCTTTTTGGACTATGTGAATTCATTATTATAAAGTAAGGTCCTGTACAAATTGAGGCGTCATTTCCACTTAATGTATCCAACTTGTCCCACAAAAATTCTTCCCACTCACCAACCTCCTTAATATGTTCAAACACACCATAAAAATATATTTTCATGTCAAAATGATGTGGTTCTATCCCATAGGTCTTCTTTAATACTCGAAAACGTTATTCCCAAATACTGCTGCCGCACTTTAAAATCTTAAATCATTAGGAATTTTTAACAGGGCCTTACATTCTCCCCGCTTAGGATTATTCATCCCCGAATGAGGGTTAGAGTCCGCCATAGACACCTAATGTGACTTAAATGATCATTCACACACCGAAAGCTCCAAATTTTTGCTAACTTCCCATATTTCCAGAAATTTCGGCAGAGTCTCCTTTGTAATTGAGCCTATCCCCCTACCAGAGAATCACCAAATACCCATCTTAACAACATATACATAACCCGATGATGTAATATTACATAAAAACCATGCAAACTGTGGCCTCATAAGAAATATATTACCAGAAAAGGAACACCCATAGCATAAGCTGTACAAATGATATGTAATTCATAGGGAACAATTTCATAGAATGATTACATAGTTATTCAAACAAATAAGGGTACTTCTTCATTTCTTCCTCAGCCTCCTAGGTGTCCTCTTCGACTTACAGACTTCGCCACGACACATTAACGGAGGCAATCTCAACTCCCGGAGTTATCTATCAAGGATGGAAAATATGTACCCCTCATAATCCAATTATCCATTATCTTCACCTTCATTCGCCTCCACAGAAACGATAGACAAAGGATTTCCAACTACCTTTTATATAAAGACATATGAAACACCGGGTGGATGGAGGACAACAATGGGGAAACATCATATTCATAGGGCCTAATGTTATTACAGATACTTTACCTTTATTAGAAATTCACATAACATCCTTATAGAGAAAATATTGATAATAATTCGTTCACTTTCTTCAACTCTAAATCTCTATGCCGAACACCCAAATTAAACCTTTGGCAACCTTCAACAATTACTCTAAGATGTGCTAGCATAGATATGACCATAAAATTTCCTACCCAGTATGTTTGATCATGGGCTGATGCTTCTTCTTTTGACATGTTTGAACCTTCAACCCCCGTAGATTTATTATAAATAGGAACAACGAGGTTTCGAGTTTGAGCTGCAATTTTTCAAGAATCCATCATTGCCCTGATAAAGGCATTTCAAGAGGTTATATCCTGAGACATGAAGATTACTACAAATAACGCTGACATGGATAATCATTGTGACGACATCATCCATTCGACAAGGATAGAGTTGCCTAGTATACATTGATAACGTGGAAAATGTACACGATTCGGAGATGTAAAAGAAGTGAGTCATTTTAGACATGTGACATATGGGAGGCATGTTCAGGAGGGTAAGGACATTAGCAGCAGCTATTCTTGGAAGAGTATGAGTTATGAAAAGCACAATAAAAATTGTTTTCTTCCCTATGTGCCTTGTTCGACAATAGTAAGCCTTAAGGAGAAATAGCCAAGTACGTGACACCAGTCATCTCCTGGAGTATAAGTTAAATCGGTTTAACTAAAAATGAGAATATTCTGGTACCCTGAATGTGATATGAGTTTCAAAATACAAGAAGTTGCGTTACGCTCTTAACATTATTTGACACAAGGAACCTATGCCACAAGCCCACGAGGTTGAAAAAGAAGTTGAACACTTGCGAGATTATTATCATTCTGAAGTTTAACCCTTCCTTATAGTTGATCCTATATGAGAGGACTAGAGATACGACAAATTTGTCTTACAAATCGATATGCTCATGATATATGCCGAAATCTGGAAGCATCTAATTTCAACCTTTCACGAGTGAAACTACATAGCTAAGACATCCTAATATTGGGATAAAATCATGTATTGGATAGAGAGAATGAACACTTCGCTACGAGCTAGACATGTTTTTGCCATAATAATGCTGAAGCTGCAATACCAGGCCACTTGTGACACCTCCTCATAGTGTAAAACTTGTTGGGCCCTCCCGAGCTCTAAATGTCACCCCAAGCTGCTCCACTCCTTGCGGGCGGTATAGTGCCTCCAGCTGGGGGAGGCGCTGTGGATGTAGTAGCTGCATAATTAGATGGTTGTGTCGCACCCCAGCCCATGCTCTGGCAAGATGAATGACAATCTCTCTGAACGTGATCCCTCATACCACACTTGTAGCACACATTGGTACCATGGTGACATACTCCCGAATGACATCTCCTACACTTCACACAACGTGGATGAGGTCCGCTAAACTGACTTGCCCCACTGACCTGATATTCACCCTTTTTGCATACATCATAAGCATTCCCCTTATCCTTCCTCCAGCCCTCCAAGGTGGGAGTAACAAACCCCGTACTGGCTTGTTGTATGGGCCTTTGGAATTTCCCGAACCTACCACCCCTAACATGCTGCTCAATATACTCACAACACGAAGCCATATGTTCATTCCCGCACATTGGGCAGACTGGGATGGGTATAACAAACCTAGGGCACTAGTTCTTCTTGTGCCCCCTCTTTCCATAACGTTAGCATATTCCAAGAGCTATCCAACATCTCCCTAAATGACGCTTCTTCCAAACCAATCAATCCAGCTCATTAGTACCAACAACCCTCTTTCGTTTCATAAATTCTCTCAGCACATGATCCGGTGGTGCGGTGACAAGGTAACTTCCCTCAGCAACAAATTCTTCTAATCCCTCCACGGCTCGACACATTCTCCCAAAAAACTCTTGTGTAATTCCCCCGAATTCAATGGCGCCATAATTCCCTCCTTGCTGCTTTGAAGTCGTGGATTGCTCATCTGGAAAATGAGACATGGGGAGGAAAGAAGCTTCATATCTTGAGCTCTATCGCACGATCTGGAGTATCAAAGAAGTGTGAAGTTCTTAAATGTCCAAGTAGCCTCCCTATTATAGATATGGTCGAGAAAAGACACCGATAAGAAGGACTCTACTAGACACGGCTTCGAGACATCTTATGAAACTTTAAAACCTTAGGCCCTGATACCAAGTTTGTCACGCCCCGACCTTGGGGAGCACAATCGGCACTAAACCGAGATACCCCGGTTGAGCAAGCCTATTAGATGCGTTCTACCCAACCTTTCCCATTAACAATATAAGAACCAGTACATGTGATAGACATGATAAGAGTCAAGTGTTCCGCAATAATTTCAATTACTAAAGGATATTAAATTATGATTTCCAAAATATAACAAGTTTATTGATATGATGAAAACATGTTCTCCCAAATGCAAACACTCACTAGTTTAATTCCCAACATCGTATACCACCCACAACCTGTCTACGGAGCCTCTAAGTACAATAGAAGAGTAGTATGGATGTGCCGGCAACAAGGCCCCGGCTATACCTCAAAATGTAACGTACAATGTCGGGACGTTAGTACATATGGAATAGTACTAGTATACAAAGCTAACTATCCACTTTCAAAATTGAACGCCAACATAAGAAAGGGAAACCATATCAACAGCATGTCCCAATCAACAATATCCTAATGCTAGTTAAAACATACCATTTTTCAAAATATGAAAGTAGTATATATATTTATGGTTGGGAGATCATTAGCACCGATATACTACCGTATTTTTAGCACGGAGTCCGATCACACCCGATCGGCTAGGGCATCTCCCATGGACAATGTGGTTTGACATGTGACGCGATAGAAAGCTGTTGCCAAGAGTAGTACCACCATGTACGCAACATGGCGTCCGATCTCCACCCGATCGGCAAGACTGCCTTCCGACATATGCCGTGTGGGTTGACTTTCCAATTCCAGCTAATATCAATTTCATCCCAAAGAAGTGGAATAATCACAAACCATCACAATCCACCCCTACAGCGGCACACGTAGTTTCAAATGTGGGCCTTATGACCCACCCTTCCTCGGTTTGCTAATGATACTCCCAAAGATATTTTTGTTTTTGCACAAAAAGGCAATATAATTTCAAATGTATTCACATCATCGTCTTTAACATTGTATGTCATTAGTATTTTTAACTACCCACAACCACAATATTTCCTTAGCTCTTTTGGCCATTCACAAGATTCTTTATTTTTGGCATGACGGCCTTATTTCATATTCCACACTTTCTTTTCTTTACTTTCAAGGATCATCGTCAAACATCAACATATAGAATATTTCGAAAATCACAACTTTAAGTTTATTAGCAATGAAGGCTTTAAACACAATGAATTCCTTTCGAAGAAATGGAGTAAAATAGTTAGCAATCAAGCTCAGAAGCATAAACGAGTAACACATCATTTAATCTTGAAATACATTTCCCAAAAAAGGGAAATACACAATTTCAAATCAAGAATATATATATATATATATATATGTGTGTGTGTGTTTGTATATATATACATATATATATATATATATATATATATAAAAGAGCTAAAGACACACTGGAAACACTTACAAAGCATAGCATTAGTTAAAATAGCCACCTTTTGGCACAAGTATAACTCTCATTATTGGCACGGTGGCCACACTTTCCATCTCCAGCCACTTTCTTTCACTTTCAAGCATCCTTATAGATTATCAACGACAAGGCATTTTAATTCATGACTTTAGTTACACAGTTGAGCAACTAACCAAATTAAGGGTCTTAGACACATGTGATTTCTTACACAATTCGACATGGTAGTTTTCATTAGAATCACGCTTCAAATCATAACATATTAACACACAGCCCATGTTAAATCACCTTTTCAAATAGCAACTCAACAAAGAAAAATGTTTGGAATACAATTTGAACGCATAAATCTTTTGACACAAGGTTTGTTCGGAATAATCGATTTATAATAAGCAACATGGGACTTACAAGGCCATTGCGGGGTTCAATTCTTAAAGAGGAGTTTATCCAACATACCTCGATTGAGCTTTCATTAGAGTTGGTACAATGTTTAACTACCCTTGGCAACGTCAATCTATAGAATCATGGTCAAATTGGACCATCATTAGGAGGGGTTCATAGCATTCGGCTCACTTAGGCATTTTATCTAACATTGAGTGTGCACATTTCTGTACAACCTTCATTGATGATATTTCTTTATCCAATACCCATTCTTTGCCCCACTAATTCATATTGCAATCCGCTTTTAATAGTTTAGGACCTCTAACAACGTATTCATGTCTTACCATCCATCCCAACCAACAAATTCATCAAACAAATCACTTTTCATTCTATAGAAATTCTAAAAATTCCAATTGGTGAAACTATGGTTTCCAATCCCTACGCAATAAGTTCTAGCTCTAAATTGCTACTCATATATTCATTATTAAGTCATGCATGCAAGTTCAAGGAGATGGAATTAACTTTGGGGGTGAATCTTGCAAAGTCCTCACTTGAGCTATTGGGGAGATTCCTTGAAAATATAATGATTCCGTGGTAGATTTTATTAGTTTTAGGGTGAAATTGATGGAATGAAACATCAAGCTAGTAGGGATTACTCACCTTGAAGATGGGAGGAGTTGGGGGTCTTGAGAGAATAGAGAGGAGCTCCAAGAATCGTCTAAGAGGAGTGGGAGAATTGAGCTACATAAATGCTCTTTATAAAGGCTTCGTGCCTAGCTTGTCCATCCTCGTGCATTGTGTTGACATGGACGATCTCTCGTTAAATTTCGCATGCTTGAGCCCCCTAGATGCATCCTTCCTATATTTCTTGTTATTCAACTTTCCTCCTTCGATACCTTGCTATGATGTAGATCTCCAATTAACTTCTAAACTTTCATATTAGTATGAAACCCTGATTACACAATGTTATCCTCATCCATAGCTATATGGGGTACACAAATGAAAAGTGGAGATCCGGGGCGTGATTTAAGCCCTTAAACCCTTAGCAAAAGTTTTCTTGTTCCGCCTACCTTATTTTAGTAAATTGATTATAACATCTTGTAGAAATATCCAAAGGACAAATGGTTTGATGCATTTGAAACTAGACTCGAAGGGTTATTCTGTAGGTACGAAATTCATGGAGAATATCTTTTCACTATCAAAGTTGTGACGACCCGACAAGTCGTCTCACGAGTTACCGCTCCGTTTTCCCTATTTCCACCTCGTTATGCTTCGTTATCCTTGTTTCATGTGATCGAATTGAGTAAGTTGCATTCGGAGTGAAATCGGTAAGAAATGAGACACTTAGTCTCTTTCAAGGAGGCTTAAGTTGTAAAAGTCAACCGTATGTTGACTTATGAGTTAGAGGGCTCGGATATAAATTCCGATGACTCGTTTAGTTTCGGGAGAGGATTTATGACATAGGAGAGTGATCGGAATTAGTTTTGGAGGTTCCGTGTAGAATTAGGCTTGAATTGGTGAAGTTAGAATTTTGGGGATTTCCGGTTGATAGGCGAGATTTTGATCCGAGGGTCGGAATGGAATTCCGAAAGTTGCTGTAGCTTCGATATGTGATTTATGACTTGCGTGCAAACTTTCAGGTCATTCGGACGTGGTTTGGTCGGGTTTAGATCAAAAGAGCGATTTAGAAGATTTTGAGATCCTTAGGCTTAAATCCGATGCGAATTTGATGTTATGATATTGATTTGAACGTTCCGATGGTTGGAACAAGTTTGAATAATGTTATGGGACATGTTGGCATATTTGGTTGAAGTCCCGAAGGTCTCGAATGGATTTTGGATAGTTGATGGAGTTTAACTTTGGCGTTTCAAGAAGGTGTCGATGTCGTACCTTCAAGAAAACGTGGTATCATATTATGCAAATCAACTCCAAATTCAGTTTTTATTGAAGCATTAGATCTGTATCGAAATTTCGGAGCCATAGCAAAAAGAATCGTCCAATTCGGATATCGTATGAGGAAGTTATGCCTATTTTCGTGTCGGGGAAAAATTCTGCAGACATGTCGAATCTGCGATCGAAGATTGACTGCAGGTTCGACATGCGAACCGCATTTTGGTCGCAGAATGAGGCAGAAACTTGGGGGAAAAATGCGACCAAAATGCGAACCGCAAAAGTAAAATGCGGTCCGCATTTTTTGCCAAATAGGATCGCATTTTTGACCTGAAGAAGGCGTTTTAACCCGATTTTTTTGATGCTTTTTAAGTAGAACTCAGTGTTTATTTTGCCCTACAAGACCCATATTCGTTACCCACGAAGAAGAACACCTTCAAACAACATAGAGTCACCATAAATCAACCTCAAAACCATATTCAAAGGACATTTTCATGGACAAATTCTTAGAGGAAGAGTCTTGGTCATCTTAAACATACTTGGGGCCATAGAACTCGAATTGAAACAAGTTTTGAAGCAATTCTTGGAGGGTTTACGAGAGAAACATCGGGGTAACTGTTCCTAACTCGATTTTGAAGGAATTACCTAAGATTATAGTTGTTTTTAGCATTTTTACTGGTATTTTGAGTTGGGAAATTGGTGGAAACCCTAAAGCTTAGATTTGAGGGTTGAAGGTCGATCCGGTGTCGGAATTCGATAAATTTTATATGGTTGAACTCGTGAGGAGATAAGGAACCCGTTAAGGTGATAATTTCTGAATTTTGAGACGTGGGCCCGGGGCTCGGGTTTTTGCGAATTTCGGAATTTCCTAGTAATTTTCATTATTTTCGCTTGGGCTTTGTCCTCATAGCATAATGTGACGTAATTATTCTGAATTTGAATAGATTCGACGCACGTGGACGCCAATTCAAAGGGCAAAGGCGTCGCGGGCTAAGGATGTAGCCGGTTTGAGGTGAGTAATGATTGTAAATGATGCTCTGAGGGTTTGAAACCCCGGATTGCACATCGTAGTGCTATATTGAAGTAAGGCACACGCTCGATGATGAGCGTGGGGTCGTTTACTACTGGG
>MCJB01013327.1:89757-103890 GCA_002018475.1 Nicotiana obtusifolia | reverse complement strand
AAGGTAGTGCAACCCCTTTCTTTGCAAGATTAATCATGTAATCTTCTCTGCATGTGAGTTTGGGGTTGATTTATAGAGGTTCTTTGTGTTTGTCAAAGTTATCTCTCGTGGGTATTGAGCTGTGAATTTCAGAAGTGCACAAATGGACCCTAGGTCCTATTTATAGTGGGTTAAAAATCGGGCAAAATACTCAGCAAAAGTCGACTTCGCGACGCCCATGTGCAAATTCGCGGTTCGCATTTCACATATGCGAGCCACTTTTCCCATCGCGAATCGAACAAAAGGGTTGCCCAGGCTTCTGCCCCATTTCGCGACGCCAGTGCCAAATTCGCGGTTCGCTTTTCTTGAAAAGCGAATCGCTTTTTCATCGCGAACTAGGCCTTCATGTTTCTGTTCCATTTCGCGATGCCCAGGTGCATTTCGCGATGCGCTTTCCAAGTTCGCGAATCGCGAACTCACCGCGAAATAGCCCCTCATGTTCTGTCCGTGTTCGCGACTGCTTCTTGTCATTTTCGCGGTTTGCTTTTCGATTATGCGAACCGCATTTTGGTCGCGATTCCCACCTGAAGCTTCTGCTTCACTTTGCGATGGGTTGAGGGGTTTCGCGATTCGCTTATCAACAATGCGAATCGCTTTTTGGGTCGCGAACCTTACCCCTCAACTGATCTCTTTCTCATTTTACGAAAATAAGTCTAACTTTTTCATACGGAGTCCGATTTGGACGATTCTTTTTGCTATGGCTCCGTAATTTCAATACGGAGCTAATGCCTCAAACAAAATTGAGTTTGGAGCTCGTTTACTAATTTTTATATTAATTACACCTGAAAGTATGAAGTTAACGCTTTATAAAGCGACGAATTAAGTCCCGTCAACTATTCAAAATTCATCCGAGACCCCCGGGACTTTATCTGAACATGAACATATGTTCTATAATCTCATTTAAACTTGTTCCAATCATTGGAACACTAAAATAAACATCGAATTATCAGGTTTGCATTAGATTCAAACCTACGGACTCCAAGGATTCTTAAATCGATCCTTTGATCCGAACCTGACCAAACCATGTCCGAATGGTTAAGGATTCTTAAATCGATCCTTTGATCCGAACCTGACCTAACCATGTCCGAATGGTTTGAAAATCTGCACGCAAGTCATAAATTACATAATGAAGCTACAGCAACTTTCGGAATTTCATTCCGACTTCCGGATCAAAATTTCATTTATCAACCGGAAATTCGAGCTTCGCCGACTCAAGCCTAGTTTCGTTCGGGGTCTCCAGAACTTATTCCGGTCACTCGTCTAAGTCATAAATCCTACCCCGAAGCTAATCGAGTTGTCAGAATTCAAATCCGAACCTTCTAACTCATAAGTCAATCTACGATTGACTTTTATGACTTAAGCTTTTTCTTAAATGAGACCAAATGTCTTGTTTCTTACCGATTTACTTTGAGCACAACTTACTCAACTTAATTTTAATTAATATAATTAATGAAATAAATCGGGGCATAAAAATGAGTCATCACAGTCAAGTGGCGACTCTAAACTGTTCTGATTAATCCATCTCTTTGTCACTTTCCAAATTGGAAACCTCTTGTACGAGTTTTATTAAGCCTTTTTATTCTTCAAAAGGGTTTAGTAAAGCTCGTCTGCAAAAAGGAGGAGTGAAAGCTCTGGCGACTCTGCTGGGGACTTCTTGAATAGAAACTTTACGGGTTCGAGCTGGTACTTGATTTGTTCGCTTTTAAAATGTTTGGTTGAGTTTTTATGCTTTTTCTTTGGTTGGGTTTTACGCTTTTCCGTTAGCTTTACTTAATTTTTATTATGCTTTCCTATTCTGTTATTTTGGTAGTTGTTTATGTGTTTGCGATTTCTGCTTTATGTGTTTATCGCTTTATAACTATCATCATATGCATTGCCCGGTCATTTCTTTCTGCAACAAGTCCCGGAGCACGCGTCGCGTGTACGAACTCTTTGTTGGGTCACCCTTAATTTAGAAGGGGAATCCGACAGACGTATGCAATGGGTGGAATGCTTGAGCAGCCACCATTGACCATACGCTTTCCCCGAACTGCCTTGTTAGTGAACCCCACACTTTAGTCAGCCTTTAGGTTATTTTTATTTGCATCATGTCATTTAGACCTAGTAGGGCTCGGTCCCAGGCACCGAGTCCTTTTGTAGGAGACATGTCCAAATTATGTCAAAATGGGTCTGTGGTCCAAAATGACAATTAATCATCCTATGTGTTAAATGTTGCATCTATGAGGGTAAAAATGTCATTTGGCAGACCGATGTCTTGAAAAGAAGGGTAAAAATGAAGCAAATGGGGTCCTACTAGTATTTTCTTTCATATTCTTTTGAAAAAAAGAAGAAGAAAGAAAACGGAAAAAAAAGGAAAAGAAAAATCGAAAAAGGATGAAAAGAAAAGAAGATTTTACATTTTTCATCGTTTTCCAAGAATTCAAATGAAAAAAGGTCTAAGAGTTTTTACATCATTTTTTAAGAAACAAAATAGAGTTTTTTAGTTGCATCTTTCCGAACTACGCAAACCTGATTCTCGTGTTCCGGGATGGGATACATAGGCAACCCACATAGGGTCTGGTCTTCCTAGTAAGTCTTAGGTTTTTGGCTGCTGGGGTCGTAGCCAAATCTTGCATGTTTAGCCACTTTCGGGCATTCTTGCAAAATAGGGTTATTTTTTGCAAAGGTGGTTCAATTTCCCATTCTTAGGATCTTAAGCCCGCTCTAAGGTTCTTCCGTATCGAGTTTGCATCCCTAGCCGCATTTTGCCAATTTTTGCAAAACAGTCTATTTCAGCCAAAAATAATTCTTTAAGACCATGATCATCGGGATATTAGAGTCATGTAAGCTTCAAATGGAGTATTTCTCATGCTTAGGGGTCAACTTTGTCAACTTTGCATTAATAGTCACATTCAGCCACTTAGGCCAATATGCAAATATAGCCAAATTGTGTCCTGCACTTGTCCACCAGGAAATGTTGTGGTGTCATTCCGAGTCATTAACCATGTTCTCTTCATTCAGGTATGGATTCGCTGATTCGATCCAAAGTGCTGATGGTAACAAAGATTCCTAAGAAATTGGTCAAATGGTGGAACATGTTTTCATCGTTGGAGCAGCATGAGTTGATGCATAAATTGGGTACCCTAACTTCTCTTCTTCATATCACACCCCGCCCAGACTTGGTGGAGGCAATGCTGACCTACTGGAACCCGCAGAACTTAACTTTCAAATTTGGGGAGTGTGAGATGACTCCTACCTTGGCAGAAATGTCCGGCCTCACCCGTTTAAGTTATATGGGAAAGAATATGATACTTCCTCGGAACCACTCTAGGACAAGAATTCTCAATGACCTGGGCCTAAAAGATAACAAGCATTTAAAGTGCCTTGAGCAGTCTTGGATATTCTTCGATTATGTGTTCGCTAGATTTGGACCACAGGATAGTTCTGACGTCTTTTGGGATGAGTTATGCACAACCAAAGCAAAATAGCAAAGACGTCGCCTCGAAGCTTTCAGCCTCGCCTTCTTGGGATTATTGGTTTTTCAATTTGACGAGAGGCACATTAACATCCGTCTACAGTCGGTGGTAATGGCGCTATTTCATGAGAAGAAACACAAAATCGTTACCGTTGTGCCAATGATCTTAGCAGAGTTGTACCGAGCCCTGAGTGAGGTGAGGGGAGGTGTCAGGTATTTTGAGGGAAGTAACCTGTTACTACAGTTATGGATGATGGAGCATTTGCACACATCTTTCTTACATTGTCCCATCGATCGTGCTTTGAGGGATCGGGTGATATGCATCGAGCGTAGGATGAAGTCTGCTAAGTTCACATACCCAATAGGTGTCACATCTTGGATTGAGTTCCTTGGTTCAGGGACAAATGAGAATGTTTTGTGGGCTTACCTTTGGCTGCCTTTAGATGATATCTTGGTAGGATGCCTCATGTAGCCTTTCCTGATGCTGATAGGACTCAAGTGTGTCAGGCCATATACGCTGGTCAAGGTAATGCGACAGTTGGGCAGACAACAAGAGGAGCCTCCCACTTTGAACCTTCGGAGGTACATCAGGAATTTTAGCAATAAGCTGGTTGACGAAATCAAGTACGTGCAGTACTGTAACAATGCAAAGAGGATGAAGAAAGATACATTAGTAAAAGATATTGGCAGGCCCGAGTGTACTCAGGAGTACCTGATTTGGTTACAGTCCGCCCCACCAGGGGTCAGCACCCCATTGCCAGCACAGCTTAGGGGGCGGGTAGCTCAGACAGATGATTTTGGGGAGGCGTTGGACCAAGATCCCAAGGGTAAGTTTGAAGTGATAAAATCTCAGTTAGCAGAATCGGCAGCAGGTGTGGAGCAGCATAGCCAGTATTTGCTTAGGGTTAGTCTTCGGGAGGCATGGGCACAGGCAAAGGTTTTCGTTCCTAGCATTAGCGTTTCTCTACGAGGCATGTTACAAAGTTTGAGCACGGCGGATAACCCAAGACCATCCCAACCAGGACAGTAGCATTCAGGAGTAGTTTGAGGATCCGTTCTATTTAAATGTTTTAAGATTGTCTCGTGTGATCTTTTACCTTCATGTCTTGTCTAGGAATACTGAGTCTTTTATGTAGTGTCAAATTCAATCATAGTGTGGTCAAGTGTGTCTGGTCGTCCATTATTACACTTTTTATCAAAAGTCTTAAATGAAAAATGCCAAACTTTATTTTTCCATCAATTTTTAGAAACACGCTTGGTTTGATTCATGAAGAACATGATAAACAAGCAACTTATTTTGGGTTTTATCAAGTTATTTTGCATCAAAAGAGAGGGAAATGGTAAAAGTAGAGAAGGCAAGGTTGAAATAAGTAAATTGGGATGATGCCATATGACCTTGCGACCCTCACAGCCACTTTAGAACCATTATTTGTTGCCAGGTGCATTGCACGTAATGTGATATTATTATCTGATAAATGATCTAACACTAACATGGTGGTTTTGTGTTGTTGTCCTCTATTATTCTCTAACAACTTACAGGAAGGTGGTTAGTTTGTTGGCATCTTGGCAAGTCATCCATACATCACCCGATCGAAACGCCGAATAGTCATGGCTAGCAAGGAAACAGACACTGCAGTTGTAGACCCGCCGAGAGAGGTTGTTGTGTCAGAATCGGAATTGCAAGAGGAGGTCCGGAGGTTGAAACATCAGATGGCAGAAATGTATCAAGCATGGGTTAAGGGACTCCTCCACCCTCGTTCCCTACCAACTACACAGAAACCTTGCTTCCATTCCACCACTTTCTCAATCCTAGATGGCTAATATCATTTATCTCTCCCCACAACAAGCACCCGGTTTCACCCCTTACCACAATACCCCGGCACTTCTGCCCAAACTTTTAATGCTCCACCAGTCAAAACAACCTCGTACCCTGCTCCAACATCTGCTCCTATTTTTTTACCACAACCACAAATTACCCTCCACTGATCCTCTAGTGAGCCCGCATTTCACGCCCCGGATGCCCATGACCATGCAGCGGAGCCCACTTTCAAAGTCCCCGACCCTTACTCCTACACCCTCCAGTTTGAACCTCCTGTCAAAACTGACAAACTACCCAAGAACGTAGCGCAAGAGGAGATGTTTAGGAAGCTACAGAGTCTCGAGCAATCATTGAGAAATATCCAAGCGTTGGGAAACCAAGTTAGTGTGGCCTATAAGGATTTATGTTTGTTTCCTGATGTCCAACTACCTGCCGGGTTCAAGATGCCCAAGTTCAACTTGTATAACGGACATGGAGATCCTGTTGCCCATCTAAGGGGTTATTGCAGTAAAATGAGAGGTGTCAGAGGAAAGGATGAATTACTAGTGGCCTACTTCAGCCAAAGTCTGAGTGGGGCAGCTTTAGAATGGTACACCCGCCAGGAAATTACTAGGTGGTACACTTGGGACGATATGGCTCAGGTTTTCACCCGATACTCCAAACATCAACCAGAACCATCTGCCCGCCCATGAAGAGACACATATGATTGAAGTAGTTTACAAGGACGGGGAACCTAAGAAGTCTTATAAGTCCGTCATGATGATTCAGGCCAGTGAAAATAATTTGGTTAAGGATCCAGATTCCACCACAGCAAAGCCTGTGATAGTTGAAGGGGCAATAGAAAAACCAAGCCGCTCAATTTTAAACCACCGGTGTTGGTCGTGAAAGGAATGCAAAAAGATATTGAGGCCAACTTAGAAAACTCAACAGTGATAGTGTCAGGGATTCCCAAGAAGCCTGTCATAGTTGTGAAAGGGGCTCCTATTACCCCTATCATCATTGAACTAGTAACCCAACTGCCGGTGGTTGATACCAAGGCTGTTCCGTGGAATTACAAGCAAGTGATAGTGACGTACGAAGGAAAAGAAGTGGAGGAAAAAGTAAATGAAACTGGAGGATTGACTCGTTCTGGGAGATGTTTCGCTCCAGAGGAGTTAAGGGAAGTTAAGCCATTCAAAGGTAGTCAAATGCTAGTAAAGAAATCGGTTACCGAGGAAGAGGATGAGAAGTTCTTGAAGAAGATGAAGGGACAAGATTATTCCATTATAGAGCAGTTGAGGAAAACACCAGCTCAATCTCGAGGGCTTTGGTTAACAATGGCTCTAGTGCGAATATTTGTCCTTTGTCTACTCTGCAAAAACTGAAGATTAGCACCGAAAGGATCTGCTTGAACAGTGTGTGTGTTCGAGGTTTTGACGGAAGAGCTAAAGATTCTGTTGGAGACATAATGCTCGAATCGACAATAGGGCTAGTTGAGTTTACCATGGATTTCCAAGTATTAGATGTGGCTGTCTCCTACAATCTGGTATTGGGAAGGCCTTGGATACATGCCGCCAAGGCAGTCCCTTCCTCGCTGCACCAAATGGTGAAATTCGAATGGGACAGGCAGGAGATAGTTGTGCACGGTGAGGAAGATTTGTCAGCTTGCAATGACACAATTGTTCCATTTGCTGAAGCTGAAGACGACAAGGGACCTTGGGTCTTTCAAACTTTTGAAACAGTGTCTGTTGATAAGATAACTGAAGGAATATGCATTCCGGGTCCCAAGCTATTCTCTGCATCTTTCATGGTTGAGAATGAAATGTTGAAAAATGGTTTTGTGCCGGGCAAGGGTCTGGGATCATCTCTGCAAGGTATTGTGCATCCAATATGCCCCAATGGGAATTATGGTACATTTGGTTTTGGATTCACGCCCACAGAAGAGGACATGAAAAGGTTTAAGAATCAAAAATAGAAGGTATGGTCACTCTCCAAGCCAGTCCCACACATCTCCAAGTCTTTTGTCAAACTAGGAGTCGAAACCCTACAACCTCCTTAATCCCAGAACCTGTGGTCAATGTGAATGAAGAGATAACCAAGGGGTTCTGAAGTCTTTTCAAAGAGATCAATATGATAGAGGTTGGTGAAGGCTCTAGTAAAGCAGATGTGCAATTTGTTGGCCTGAACGTGAAGCTTAGCAATTGGGAAGTTACTCCTCTCCCCACCAGGAAGAAGTTTTGGTAGTTTGCTTTATTTCCTTTTCTGTTATCTAGATCGTTCCAGGGTTTTAATCCGGATCTCTCTTTAGTCTTGCTTATTCTGATGTTCAAACCTTTCTATCCTTTATTTTCAATGAAATGCAATTTCCCGTTTTCTATTATTGTTAATAGTGTTTTATTTTGAATCTTTTGTACAGTTCTTTTTATGCTGGTTGCAGTGACATCACATGCATGAGGAATTTTCAGCCGAGTCTTAAAAGCTAATCTAATTCTGAACTAACAATCAAAGAAGTAGAATATGATGATGAAGTAGAATATGATGAAGAAGCAGCATTTGAGCAAATCAGTAAAGAGCTAAAACAATTTGAAGAAAAACCGAAACCTAATTTGAGTGAGACCGAAGCAATCAATCTAGGGGACTAGGATGATATTAGGGAATCTAAGATAAGTGTGCATCTACAACCACAAGTGAAGGAGGAAATAATCAAAACATTGTTTGAGTACAAAGATGTCTTTGCCTTGTCGTATGACGAGATGCCGGGTTTGAGCACTGATCTGGTTGTCCATAAATTGCCAACTGATCCAGCATGTCCCCCCGTCAAGCAAAAGTTGCGAAAGTTCAAGCCCGATATGAGTGTGAAAATCAAAGAAGAAATCACAAAGCAGCTTACTGCAAAGGTCATTCGGGTTACTCGATATCCTATTTAGCTAGCCAATGTTGTGCTAGTACCAAAGAAGGATGGTAAGACTAGGGTCTGTGTTGAACACCGTGATCTTAACAAAGCAACCCCAAAGGATGATTTTCCATTGCCGAACATTCACATTCTGATCGGTAATTGTGCCAAGCATGAGATTGGGTCTTTTTGGACTGTTACGCGGGATATCATCAGATCTTGATGGATGAGGAAGATGCAGAAAAGACAGCATTCATCATGCCATGGGGAACATACTGTTATCGGGTAATACCATTTGGTTTGAAGAATGCTGGGGCAACTTACATGAGAGCAATGACCACCATGTTCCATGACATGATACATAGGGAGATTGAGGTTTGTGTAGATGATGTGATCATAAAGTCAAAGAAGCAGCCTGATCATGTCAAAGATCAGAGAAAGATTTTCCAAAGGCTCCGCAGGTACAATCTCAAGCTCAACCTAGCAAAATGTGCATTTGGTGTCCCATCCGAAAAACTTCTGGGATTCATGGTCAGTCGACGCGGTATTGAACTGGATCAGTCAATGATCAAAACCATTCAAGAATTACCATCCCCGAAGAACAAAACGGAGGTGATGAGCCTAATTGGAAGGTTAAATTACATCAGCAGGTTTATTGCTCAACTCACGACAACTTGTGAGCCCATATTTAAGATGTTGAAGAAGAATGTTGCAGCCAAGTGGACTGACGAATGTCAAGAAGCATTTGATAAGATCAAGAGGTACCTGTCGAATCCACCGGTGCTGGTCCCACCAGAGCCAGGGAGGCCTCTAATTCTTTATTTGACAATCTTGGACAATTCTTTGGTTGCGTGTTGGGTCAACATGACATCACGGGAAAGAAGGAGCAAGCAATCTATTATCTCAGTAAGAAGTTCACTCCCTATGAGGTTAAGTACACTCTGCTTGAGAGGACAAGTTGCGCCTTGACCTTGGTGGCACAAAAGTTGAAGCATTATCTGTCATCCCACACCACTTACCTCATGTCTCGCATGGATCCTCTAAAGTACATCTTTCAGAAGCCTATACCCACGGGAAGACTTGCAAAGTGGCAGATTTTACTTACAGAATTCGATATCATCTATGTGACTCGGACCGCGATGAAGGCTCAAGCTTTAGCCGATCACTTGGCCGAGAATCCGGTGGATGATGAATATGAGCCATTAAAGACTTATTATCCTGATGAAGAGGTCATGTATGTTGACGAGGTTGATCACGATGAAAAACCAGGTTGGAAACTTTTCTTTGATGGAGCTGCTACCATGAAAGGGGTCGGAATAGGGACTATACTTATCTCTGAAACAGGGCAGCACTACCCTGTAACAGCCCAGCATCGATTTTATTGCAACAACAACATGGCTGAGTACGAAGCTTGCATTCTGGGTCTGAGGTTAGCTGTAGACATGGGAATCCAGGAAATACTTGTTATGGGAGATTCAGATTTGTTGGTCCACCAGATTCAAGAAGAATAGGAAACTCGAGATTTGAAGCTCATACCTTACCGACAGTACTTGCATGATCTTTCTCAATGCTTCAGGTCAGTTGAATTTAGACATATTCCAGGATTCATAACGAGATTGCCGATGCCTTGGCCACCCTAGCGTCAATGTTACATCATCCAGACAAGGTTTATGTAGACCCCATACATATACAAGTTCGTGATCAACGTGCCTATTGTAATGTGGTGGAAAAGGAGTCGATGGCGAGCCATGGTTCCATGATATCAAGGAATATATCGGGTCAGAGGTATATCCAGTATATGCTACAAGTGACCAAAGGAGAACAATTCGCCGTGTGGCCAGCGGATTTTTCTTGAATGGAGGAATCTTGTACAAGAGGACTCTGGATCTAGGATTGTTGAGGTGCGTAGATGCTAAAGAGGCTACAATTATCATGGCCGAAGTACATTCTAGAGTTTGCGGTCCACATATGAATGGGTATGTATTGGCCAAGAAGATACTTCGAGCAGGTTATTATTGGCTCACCATGGAACGAGATTGTATCAGTTTTGTTCGCAAGTGTCATCAATGCCAGGTACACGGTGATTTCATTCATTCTCCCCCATCTGAGTTACACACAATGTCTGCACCTTGGCCCTTTGTTGCTTGGGGCATGGATGTTATTGGGCCAATTGAGCCGGCGGCGTCAAACGGGCATAGGTGTATTCTGGTGGCCATTGATTACTTTACCAAGTGGGTCGAAGCTGTAACTTTCAAGTCCGTAACCAAGAAGGCAGTGGTAGATTTTTTTCATTCAAACATCATTTGTCAGTTCGGAATTCCCAAGGTGATCATCACAGATAATGCTGCTAATCTCAACAGCCATTTGATGAAAGAGGTATGCCAACAATTCAAGATTATGTATCGGAACTCTACTCCGTATCGCCCCAAGGCAAATGCAGCTGTCGAGGCTGCTAACAAGAACATAAAGAAGATACTTAGTAAGATGGTTCAGGGTTCTTGGCAATGGCATGAAAAGTTGCCTTTTGCGTTACTGGATTATCGCACTACTATTCGCACTTCAGTGGGTGCAACTCCTTATCTGCTGCTATATGGAACTGAGGTAGTTATACCTATGAAAGTTGAGATTCCATCCCTTCAAATCATTGCAGAAGCTGAAATTGACGATAACGAATGGGTCAAAACCCGGCTCGAGCAGTAGAGCCTGATTGATGAGAAAAGACTGGCTGCAGTATGTCATGGTCAACTGTATCAGAAGAGAATGGCAAGAGAATACAACAAAAAAGGTGCTTCCTCAGAAATTTGAAGTGGGCCAAATGGTATTGAAACGCATTCTTCCTCATCAGGTGGAAGCCAAAGGCAAATTTGCCCCGAACTGGCACAGACCATTCGTTGTGACGAGAGTGTTGCCTAATGGTGCCTTACATTTAATAGACATGGAAGGCAAATGTGTAGATATGGATATCAATTCTGATGTAGTTAAGAGGTACTATGTATGATTTCTTTACTCATCTTCAATTGTATTTTGTACTTGGCATGTTCAAAGTTGAAATGACGAAGGCATTTATTCCGCTACCCAAACACTTTCATCCTTCGCAACCCCTTTGAGCCTTATTTATTTTCTTTCATATCCCTCTTTAAGAATCAGTAGCAGAAATAAGAAAAGAACAAGAAGAAAAGAAAGCAAAGAAAAGAAAGAAAGAAAAAAGAAAAAAAAAGAAGAAGAAAGAAAAAAAACGAAAAAAGAAGAAAAAAAGAGGAAAAAGAGAAAAAAAAAAGAAGAAAAAAAAATGAGTGGAAAGAAACAAACAAACAGAGAAAATGTTTGAACTACGTTTGAACTGATTCCTTTCAAGGATACGTAGGCAGTCTTACGGTTCAGTCTCATCAAAATAAAAATGACAAATCCCTGCAGACCCCAAAGAAACTGGGGCAGGAGTTTTTGAATTTGAAAGATCTGATTCCAAAAGTTGTAATTTTAACCCTATTTTGTCTTGAATTATTTTGAGCTTTCATGCCACCCTTTCTTTCTAACCTTGTCCAAAAGCCTACATTACGGTCCAAAGAAAGACCTTTCGATCAATCTTTGAGGATGTCGGTTCAAGGTTTAAAATGATGGTGAGACGAGAGAAAATTTAAAACGAGAGAGTCTTGTCGCTGAAAACCCTCAAGGGCACCATAAGGCGATGGTGAGTTGAAAGATAGACCATTGAAAAGAAGTTTGTTAGTGAAAACATTCGGGACACTACAAGTCAAGTGGGCTCGCAACTTTACAAAGAAATGGGATCAGTGAAAGGTCAGTCTTTGAGGTATCGACTTACTCCATGAGCTGAATATGATTGGTTGGATGGATTAGGTTGATCAGTCCGAAATGCATGCCATGATAATTGGAGCTGGGAGCTTCCCTCAGATAAGTTTTTCTTTTCTAAATTTTCTTCATATAATCATCTGTGTTAAAAATTTCCTTTAGTTCCTTCTGTCCAAATCATTACACTTCGCTTTTTGAGTCTATCTTTATGAATTTCTTTCAAATTAGCCCATGACAAACAAGTAGGAAAAGATTTCAAAGCTTATTACCAACTTCTAAATTGCGCAAAGCGGCACTCGGCCAAGCATATCACAAGGGACGTGATAAGGAATAAGCGGTATGCAGATAATCGAAGGTCAGGCAATAAGGCGATTCTTGAGTTTTGAGAAAATACAAGGGCGCAACGACGTCCAGAATGAAAATGCAATGCAACATGTAAGGGTAAGAGATTCGGATCATTCAGAGATTGCACGATTTGATCCCAATCACAGGTCAAACAACTCTTTGCTCGCTCAAAGCAGCTGATCAGGATGAAGCATGGCCGTCAGCAGAAATAGACCCCCAGCAATGTCGCCACAAACTAACCACCACATTTTTCAAACTAACAAAATTTTATTTATCGAAAACAGGAAGCATGAAAATTGTCAATCCACAAAGACCTCTCGTGAGGAAGATATGGCGCGAGAGGCAAAAGTTTCTATTCAGAATTCCCCAAGCGGAGAGCATGGCTCAGGTAAATTCATTTTCGGCTTTTCAGGACCCTCCTGGACAATGGGATTTAGCTTTAAATTTCTAAGGACCCTCCAGGAAAATGGGAATTACTTTTTAAATTTTCAGGACCCTCCTGGACAATGGGATTTAGCTTTAAATTTCTCAGGACCCTCCTGGATAATGGGATTTAATTTTAAGTTTCTCAGGACCCTCCTTGATAATGAGATTTAATTTCTAAGTTTCTCAAGACCCTCCTGGACAATGGGATTTAAGTATTAAAAATTTTTTCAGGACCCTCCTGGATAATGGGAGTTAGCTTTTAAATGCTTAGAAGTTTTTAGGTAACATAATTTAGTTAATCCCCGCAGATATGCAGATTCGAAACTGGGACAGAAAAATTTCTTTTGTTTTGTTTGCTTTATTGTAACAACAGGCGCCCACCTAGATAACGAGGGAATACATTTCAAGTTTTAGCAATCAGGCGCCCACCTGGATAACGAGGGAATACATTCAAGTTTCTAGCAACCAGGCGCCCACCTGGATAATGAGGGAATACATTCCAAGTGTTAGCAATCAGGTGCCCACCTGGATAATGAGGGAATGCTTTCAAGTTTCGAAAATCAGGCACCCACCTGGAAAACGAGGGAATCCATTTCAGAGTCACTCCAAATTCATAAGAAACATAAGGAGCCCGCCTGAAGAACAGGGTTCATCTGTTAGTTATATATTGAAGATGAAGTAGAAATTCGAGGAAGACTCAAGACTAGAAGTAAATAGGATCTTGTATTTTTCTTTTACTTCTGTTGTAATTTTTCCTTTTATTCTTGATGTAATGGCAGGGACCGCGGACCGGAAACTCGACGGCACATCACTCAAATTCGACCTCGGTACTCCATTGCCCTTCTCACTTACAAACTACACGTGGCCTGATTCTTTTGTAACCAAGGATATGTAGGCAACCCAAATACCAGGGTTTGTCACATTCTCTTTTCTTTAGCTTTGGTTTCCCCAAGCAGAGATCGGGTCAAAAGCATGTCTTGTTGTTCTTTGCCTGAAAACACTCCATGTTTCCCATCAAATAGGGGCAGCTGTAGACATGTAATTTTTGACCCACATGTTAGAATCATCTCTAATAATCTTAGTACCTTTAGAATAATTATTGGAGCCTATTTTGTAGGAACTTGTTTTATTATTAAACTTAATTATGTTTTAGATTCAAAATTGAAAAAATACCAAAAATAGTTCCAAGCTCTTATCTCCTCAATTCAATCAAAAGCCTTGTATTTTAGGCAGGTTTGAAACAGATTTTCAGTTTTACTTCTGGCCCAATTTTATATTGCATCCCAACTCAAATACAAGCCCAAAGCTAAAACAACCCAACCCCACCCCAAAACTGGCTGAGTCACCCCTCTGTTTCCCTCCCCCCCCCCC
>MCJB01013327.1:20542-83851 GCA_002018475.1 Nicotiana obtusifolia | reverse complement strand
CCATCCAGAGTTAAGATCGTGCTCTCTTTAATTGTTCTCTAATCTAAACATGGCTTTCCAAAGCATAGTATAGATAGTAAATAGAACCTAACTGCTGGCCCGACAATTAAGCAATTAATCAAATAATTGAAGAAACAATGATGTATTGGTGAATTGTAATTAAGGTTAAGTCAACTATAAACAACAATATTCATGGCTAAATCGCAACCCCAGACTATGGGTTTTAGCCACTCATGATAGTATCAAAACAAATTCACAAGTGTTTGAATAATTCAAACTACTAAGAAAGATAAAGAAAAGTTAAGAATCCGTGCTCCTGAGTATTCCGTGTCGTTTTCTCACTTCCAAAGAATGTCCCACCCCCCTATAAATAGGTGTAGAACCCTTTTAATACATGTTGGGGGCGTGTAAGATTGAAATCACCAAATCCCAGCAGAATAAGGACAAAATCCGCCCTTTGGCGTCTCCCTTGGCGCCCAGCACCAACCTAACAACAAACTATTTGGTCTACTGTAAATGGCATTTTGGTTGGTGCCTATCGCCAACCTGGACACCTAACTTTTTGGTCTTTTGAAAATAGCGGATTGTTGGTGCCTAGCGCCAACCTGGACACCAAATTTGTACTTACTCCAAATTCTTCCATTTTTGCTTTAATTTGCACGCCAATTTTCCAAATAACTTCCATTCGACTCCTACACAAAGAAAACACCACGAATTAGAATAAATCACTGCATTACACATACAAAACACATGCAGTATGAGTAAAATGCGAGGCGATATGCATATGAATATGCATTCTTTATGCATACACATCTCAACTGGAGAGGAGCACTTCAATTTCTTATCATACACTCTACCCTTCTGTATGATCGACACCAGCAATCAAGCATGACATACGATTTCACATGCTTCCTGTTTTAAACATGCCGAAGTATAAACAGTTTAATTTAATCAATTCGAACGGCCTACCCATAAGCACCCTACAACAAGAGCCGACTCGTTACCACTAAGCACTTCCAACTCGCGCACTCACCCAACAAGAGAAATTCACAACATCACAAATCTGTCATGATATCATGTGCCCTCACCAATAACAAAAAGAGTGAATATAGAATAGTCCACAAAGTCAAGTATGACTTTGAATATAAATTAAGGACATCAAATAATTTGAACAAAAAATCGCTCCCCCTTACAAAGAATTAACGTGCATCCCGTGGTTGTACCATAAGCTTGCCCGTATTGTGCATCTCTTTTAATCTAAGCTAGCCAAATCTAGGATCAATTAGGACGTTATGATTGTCATGTAGGCTACGGGTCGGGTAGGATACATTTAGTAATAGTGACTAACCCTCCTAACCACTCTAATACACTTCACTCAAAAATCGAGCACCTACTCTTCTCAACAATTCACTCGCCACAAACCATATACAACATAGGCCTCTTCTTCAATTAAGCCCTTTTACATCCCCACTAGCACGAATTAGTAAGATTAGGAGATGTGTGCTTTTCTACATTGTTTGAACAATTATTTTTTTTGCCTTCTTGTAATTATTTTTTCTTCTTTTCTACACACCCACCATGTATTAAGGTTCATCGGCTAGTGACCTATTCTTTTCATAGCTTTAGTGGACCTTAAGGGCCGTTATATGGTTCCACTCGAAAGCTACTCCCCGATTTCTCACCGTACTTCTTTTAGCGCCTAAGTGCCTTAAGCGGTAAAGGTTCAAAAATCTCAAATTAAGAACAAATAGGAGTTCATCTTGTAAGGTTGGTGCCAAAGAAAAGGTCTATAGGATCAAAGGGCTAGCAACAGAAAATTTTATTTCTAAGTGACAAGCACATCTATGATCGAGCAAGAAACGCCTACATTATCTCGTAGACTAGCACAACTTAATGATTTCCCTTCAATTAATACGCAGGGCATGTTCTAGACTACACAGGATAGCACAGAATACCACAAATCCTTACGCATACCTTGCACATGACACAACAAGGACAGTTTTATTCAACTCTCAAGCCAAGCAAGCACACATAATTGAGAAATTTAAAGCAATCTTGCACAATGTGGCATACATGTAGAAAAACTGAGAAAAAGCATCATAGAGTAGGCTATTTATTTTACTCAGGCATCACAATTCAAATAAAGTGTACGGAAAGACAGAGCGCATACCATTAACCTAATGTGACAGCACCAAACACGTCAATAGGTACCTCGAGCAACTCAGTCTCTTCCTAACCTACTCCTAAAAAGAAAAATAAAGTACCCGGTTCGAGCTACACCCTTAGAAAACAACCGGCACACAAAGAAAAACCAAGGGATACTACCAAACTATCTTTAAAAAAAATATCTATTTGGGGTTTTTAATCGGACTTTACTTCCTCAAGAAAATTGTCCAACAGATCCATCGTCGGAAAATTCCGAGTTTTTTCTGATTTTTTTTTCACTTTTATTTGATATTTTGTCTACTACTCTAATTGTTTATACACACACCACATAGAAAGTAATTCCCCCACCCCACATTTATATTATGCATAGTCCTCGATGCATGCTCACGTAGAAATATATTAAACGAGTGTGAGAAATACTCCCTAAAAACCTCTCGGGCCTAGCTCGCACATTATACTCAATATTAAGGGTCGGAACGACCCCACACTTAAGCTCAAACATGCTCCTCAGCTTCAACATCGGGTACTCGGACTTCCCCTACTTTGGAAAACAAAAACAACACAAAGCCTGACGCTATAAAAATAAAATACAGGCTGGGTTGCCTCCCAACAAACGCTTGATTTAACGTCGCGGCACGACTGTACTACTCCACTCATGCTGGGCGCTTTCTCTTGTTCTTTCTCCTATGAAGTCTATCCATTTTGCACGCTCTCAGAAGATCTCCTCTTTCATCTCTGGCTATTTTCTCAATCATCTTTACATAGTCAACTTGCAACACCACGTCCTCTAACTTAGTCGTCCCATCTGGATCACTAAAATTCACATAAGAACTCTGCTCTATCCCATTCAATTAGACCACAGTAATCATGCACAAGTTCTCATCATGCTTAGGGAGCTTAAGTTACTTGTACACATTAAAAGTGATTTCCTCATCATCAACTATTATCTTCAACTTTCCTTCCCCCATATCAATAATCGCTCCACCGGTAGCTAAGAGTGGTCGCCCCAAAAAAAGGGCATTTCCTCATCTGCCTCATAATCAAGAATAATAAAATCAGCAGGAAGAATAAACTTTCCCACTCAAACTAACACATCCTCAATAATTCGTTCTGGCATAATTGGTGACCTATCTGCCAACCGTAAAATGATTGTAGTAGGTCTAAGCACCCCCAATCCGAGTTGCCTGAAAAATGATTATTGTATCAAATTTATACTAGTTCCTAAATCACACAGGGCTCTACCAACTTCTTGTTTTCCAAGAGACAGAGAAATTATGAAACTCTCAGGATCCTTCAACTTAGGAGGAAGTTTACTCTGAACTCCAGCACTACACTCTTCAATAAGTGCAACTATTTCAAACTCTGTATGTCTTTACTTGTTTGCCACAATATCTCTGAGATACCTTGCATACTTAGGCACTTCCTGCAAAATTTCTACCAAATGTAAATTCATACGCACTTGGCTTAAACTATCTATGAATTTCTTGTACTTAGCACCATCTTTTTGCTTCTGCCGTCTTTGTGGAAACAGAGGTGGTGGCCTTGTCACAATTGCTGGCTCTGATCCTTTGTTCACTTTCCCATTCTCCTCAACTGACATAGGAACAAATTCTCCTTCGGAACTTGCCGTATAATTCTTTTTCTTCTCTTCCACTTCTCAAGGTAACAACATTGACTTAAGCTTTAGGATGAGGCTTGATATCACTAGCAAGATCCCCAGCTGGTCGAGTATTTTGAGCACTGGCAAGTTGCCCCATTTGTCGCTCCAAATTTCTCGTCGCTGCTGCTTGGGCCTGCTGGTCATCCATTAATTTCTTCGACATCTCTTCTGCTTGGGCCTGCGGGTCATCCATAAATATGTTCATCATTTTCTTAAGGTGACTCGTCGAGTTTGCATGTTGTTCAGCCTAAGGTGGTCTATATTGTTGTTGAGGTGCTTGTGGCCTGTAGTGATCCTGAGCACCTTGGTTTCCACCCCAAGAGAAGCTTGGGTGGTTCATCCAGTTAGGATTGTAAGTGTCCCAATACTGATTTTCCTTCCCTCGACTTTTGTTACCCACAAAATATATAGACTCTGGATTTGCTGGGAGTAGATGCTCATGTGACCTTCTCTACAGACTTCAAAAAATATTTGAACCTGTTGCACTGGCTGGGCTTGTTGCTTGTCAATAACAAGGTCAACTGATTGACTTGGTAGGTCAATGTGGAAATCTGCGCCAATAATGCAGAGACGACATCGAACTCAAGAAACCCTGAAGATTTTTGCACTGTGTGTCTACCTATCTTTCCTTGCGTATCAGGATTGCTTTCAGAGAATTTTTTCAATAATGTATATATCTTATCAAAGCTTTTCTCCAACACTTAACATCGAGCTGCATCATCTACCACAATCTTTGTCTTGATATGTAGCCCTTCTATGAATGTGTGAGCTAAAACTTCGTTTGTCTGATTGTGATGAGGACAGTCTCCGAGTAGCCCCTTGAACCTCTCACAAGCTGAGTATAAAGACTCCTCCGATTTCTATTTGAAGGGGACTATCTCACTTCTGATCATAACGATTTTTCCTGAAGGGAAGAATCTTGCAAAAAATTTCCTTGTCGGATCATTCAATAATGTAATAAAATCAGCTGGTTCTACCTACAGCCATCGCTTTGCTGAGCTCAACATAGAGAACGGGAACAGTGGGAGCCTCACATAATTTGGAGTGACTCCGTTAGTGATATAAGTATCACGAATCTCCGAGAAGTTCAGGATATGCCGTTGTGGATCCTCGTGTGGAAGACCCATAAACTGCCCATTCACATGAAGTAGTTGGACCATGCTCTGTTTCAGCTCCCAGCTCGAACTACCATATGCTGCTCCTCTACCATGTTCACAGGAAATTGAACAAGTGCCTGAGGAATATTAGTCTCTCTTGCTTCCCTCAACCTCATGTGAAATGTTCTCTCATGTTCGGGGTCAAAGATTTGAAGTCTATCTTGGCTTCTAACCCTTCGCATTCAATCAAGGTTCCTGAGAGCGGAGCATCAAATAAGTAACGTTAAACTTGACAAAATAAACAATTATAGCTAAAACTAGAAAGTAGTCAATATTCAAGTCCCCGGCAACGGTGCCAAAAACTTGTTGTTCCCAAGCACACATGCAAGTATACATTGTTGTAAAAGTAATAAAATGAAAAGTCGAGTGTCGAACCCACAGAGACTTGTATTAACTACCCACTAAATTCACCAAAATAGTTATTCAGTCGAACCAATTCGACTTTAAAAGTGTGATTATACTAAACAATAATTCTAACTAGCAACTAAATTATCATGCTGCAAAATGATTGTTGTGCATTCAATAAAGACAAATATTCTAGGATTGTGATCGATTTACCAATCCTATCGTGTTCTAGTTAACTCTCACTTTTATACTATTCACTCACGATTGCTAATTAATATAACAATTGCTCTCATAGCATTCTCTCGAAGTACTACTGCCCTATTTAAAATAGATTAATGCCTATATTCTTATGAAATCAATCTATTAACAACACCTTAAGATTATGATATTTAATTTACCACGGTGACTAGGTATATTCCTATCCTAACAACAAATCTCCCCCCCCCCAGAGTTATGATCGTGCTCTCTTCAATTCTGCTATAATCTAAACATGGCTTTCCGAAGCATAGCATAGATAGTAAATAGAACCTAACTGCTGGCCGGACTTTATGCAATTAATTATATAGTTGAAGAAACAATCATATATTGGTGACTTATAATTAAGGTTAAGTCAACTTTAAACAACAATATTCATGGCTAACTTGCAGCCCCAGAATGAAGGGTTTTAGCCACTCATGATAGGATCGAGACAAATTCACAAGTATTTGAAAAATTGAAACTACTAAGAAAGATGAAGAAAAGCTAAGAATCCTTGATCCCGAGTGTTCCATGCCTTTTTCTCACCTCCAATGAATGTCCCACCCCCCATAAATATGTTTATAACCTTTTTTATACACGTTGGGGCGTGTAGGTTTGAAATCACCAAGTCCCAGCTGAATTAGGAAAAAATTCGCCCTTTGGCGTCTGGCACCAACATGGTCAGACGCATCATATGATTAGCTTGCATCGAACCTCGACGGCACAGTCCAAAGTGGGCCTTGCCGCACTAATCACAACGAGGTGTTGGGGGTCTCGTCTGACTAGTATCCCTATGATATTGTGAGCCTAATGCCCGCGAACTCTGACCTGAACCAGAATAGGTAAATTGATCATACTGAGGCCTGAAAAATGTGGAGGAGCACTGGCAATAGGTGGCACCAAACTCTTCGAAGACTGGGTCCTGTTACTACCTCGGAAGTCACTAGAACACCTTGCAAATCTCGCACTCTTATGCTGGGCCCGATCCTACTCCTTGTTTGCCTTTGCTGGTGCTTACGATCCTTTAGTGTCCGGGCATAAGCCTGAATACGGGAAATATCCACGCCCTCTACCAAGGAGGCTGTCGTGCACTTATTTATCAGATGTGGTCCCAACCCGTTCACGAACAGGTGCAACCTATTGCTCATCTCGGCCACCATATGCGGAGCATACCTTGCTAAAGAATCAAATTACATACTATGCTCTCGCACACTCATATTACCCTATCAAACGTTCAAGAACTTATTTGCTCTAGCTCGTCGTATCTCAACTGGCAAATAGTGACGAAGAAAGGCCTCAAAAAATTCCTCCACACACGTAGAAGAGCGTTCGGGCCCCTGGATTTGTCCCAACAATCATACCAGAAAATTGCTAAATCCCGTAATCGATAAGAAGCCAACTCTATTGCCTCCGTATCACTAGCATGCATAACCCGCAGTGTACGATGAACCTGATCAATAAAAGTCTGCGTGTCCGCCTTGGGGTCCGATCCGGTAAACATTGGAGGGTCTAGATTAATAAAATCACAAACTCTCCCACTAACCGATCTATCAGCAGCACTGGTATTCTACCTCTGAGCCTGAGCAGCTACCAAGGTAGTCAACAACTGTACTGCACTCTAAATATCCTGGTCAATTGTGCCATACGGAGGAACTAGAAGTGCTGGGTGCCTCCTAATATCCTCTGGAGGAGAAGGAGTAGCTGAGGTATGAGACGGCACCTCACTTTGAGGCTCACTTTGGCCTGCTATGGCTGGAGGCACCTGACTGGTACCCTTTCCGGCACCTGTATCAAGCCGTCTACTAATCGCTTGCTTTCTAGTCGAAAGCATCACTTAAAGAAAACATGGTGAATATAAGAGACGAACACTTACGACTCAACTCTACGTATGATCTAGATTCAGGAATAAGGTACAACCCTAAATGTCATGTAGCCTCCTGATTATAAGTGTGGCGCGCTACACATCTATAATCCAAATGCTACTAGACACGGCTCATAGACAACCCCTAGGACAGACTTGCTCTGATAACTGGAGGGCCATGACAAGCACCAGGGCCATACCAGCCGAGCGCCAACACACATTTTATCTAACCTTTCTTATTATCTATAAGGGCCGATGAGATCAGTATAAATGGTACACATGAATCCTAAACAACCAACAATGACAGATAATGGCATGAACATATATATCATGGGCCGACAAGGCTGTCATGAGGCTACATATAAGGTACGAGCTGACAAGCTACCATGAGAGACAAGGCAATCCAAACTATACATGAGTCGACACCTGTCTATGAGCCTCTACAGGAACATAAGTGCTGCAACATTGCTTGAACAAGTTCCCGACATACCCATAACATCTATAACAAAAAAGCATATCAAGACAACGGCAAGTCCGGAGAAGGGATCTCGCCAATAACCGCTAAACTGGGCAGCCTACTATGGTGGGAGAGCTTCGCCTACCTGTCTATCAGGAACTGCAGCATGACATGTAGCGTCCAAAAATAAAAGGACGTCAGTACGAATGAAGTATTGAGTATGTAAGGCAGGAAAGTATAAGAAAGAACAATAATGTAAATAGTGATAGAGAATATACAACCTGTAACATCTAGGTGCCTCTGAGGGCTACTGACATGAATGCATGATACATATATATATATATATATATATATACATAAACTTTTAAGACACACGCCTTTGTGGGCATCATCGTACCCGGCCCTAATAGGCTCGGTAAAAACGTACCGGGCCATCATAATGCTCGGTAGAATCGTACCCGGCAACGTGGAGCTCGGTAAAACCAAACTGATCAGTGGTTGCATAACAGGTGCCATACCCGGCCGACTATAGTGCGGCTCGGTAGAGTAAAATCGATACATATATATGATGTGTGTTGGACTCATTGGAATCACATTTTTAATTTTTCAGAGTGACGTAAGGTCGGCATCATCCGTACACGTTATTAGGATTAACTCTTCATCAAGAATCTTATAAGACTCTGGAAGTACCAACAACATTGATAACATAAGATTAAGAGAAGTAACATGAACATCAATTGTTCCATAACGAGGGAAACAATGTAAGTACTACTAGCTTCTAAGAGGGGAGTATCTTTGGAAGCTCGTTCATTACATTACGCACAATCGAAGTCGTGCAAAAGAAGGAAAGGGATAGCCTCACATACCTTGTATATACTGCCCAATCTCAAGCTATGAAAATACCATGACTCCTTAGTCTACAATAAGATAAATGACTCTATCGTTATCACTTAAGCATCGTAACTATTATGTATCAACCGGAACCTATTTTACGGTGAAACGGACAGCACCTCCCCTATTTATATGACTTCCCACAAGTTAACATAATCACCAAATAGCCCAACAAGCATAATTAATAATCATATTAGTCCTCCCAAAATAGTCCACCAACCAATAACATTACTAGAAGCCTTTCCACATATATCTCACAAGTTCTAGCTTCCACGACTTACCGTAAGTTGGATAATCTTAAATACATGTAGGGTAAGAGGTTCCTCACCTTTAAACAGAAAGAAAAACTCCAATTTGACCTTAATTGACCATGAAATATCCCTCCAATGCTATCACAATAACACGGAAGCGAAGCTAGAAATCAATTAGGGTTTTTCGGCACTAGAATCACTTTAGAGACTTGAAATCACCTAGTGTTGATATTAAAACTTGAGGGAGTATTTTGCAGAACACAAAAAACTTAAAACAACCCCCCACACGAGCTGGAACAACACAAAAGTCAGCAATAACAACAAGAACAAGAAACTTACTAGCGCCACGGGATTCCCGACACTTGATTTGTGTTGTTTGCCCTTTGTTTTAGTCTTGGGTCATGAGAGAACCTTGAGAGGGTGTTCTTAGGGTTCTAAGGTCCGGATACACTGAAAACTAATGACTTAAAATGGGGTTCAGGCGTGTTATATACACCTATATGTCTTAACCGCCTATGTGGGCCCCATAGAGAGCTGCTTGGCGCAGTCTCGCGAAAAAGCAAATATCTCTCAACTCCGAGATCGTATCGACAAACGGTTTAATGCGTTAGAAAAGCTTAGTGACATTTGACCTAGAGTATAAGCAAAGTTATGAACGTAAGTTACGACAACTTTTGTCGACTTTTGTTTCATAACTCGTTTGATTTCAAGACTTATGAAATGGATATTGTATGATTCAAACACCTTAAAAGACGACCTCTTGATAATATTAATCACCTCTAGATTTACCCGAAAATACGAGTTACCACATCCTTGATTCGTTTAACTTCTAGTACTTGTTAACCACTCTTATACACTCTTGTGTAATTTAAGACCAATAGGACTAAATTCTTATCATCTCAAAGATAATCTCTTCTCGACCTACATAGACTAACTTACGGCGTTATCTAACGTATGCAAATATGGGTTGTAACATATTCGGGGTGGATTGACACCCCCCGCATGTAGAACACTAGGCATTGCAGCTAGAGGCCCGTTGATGAAGAAGACCTCAGAGGAGATAGTCACAATTCTAGATGAGTTATCAAAAGATTCAAATTAGTGGCCCTCTGGGATTGCGGAAAGAAGAGGATGAACAGGTGTTCACCAAGTTGATGCTAACACATATGTGCATGTATAGATTAATGCCATTGCCAAGTAAATAAGGAAGCTGACCATAGTTGCAATAGATAGTGAGCCCCACGAAGCTTGTGACATATATGGAAGAGGGCACCATACTCATGAGTGTCAAGCCTCAATTGAGGAAGTTAATGCTGTTGGGAATTATAACTTCAATACAATGGGTCAAAAGAACCCTAGTTTTTCGTGGAGTACACCGGGGGTACTACAAATGCACGGTAACAAAACAACCCCAGATTTCAAGGACAAGGAGCTCACGGTTTTCTGAATCACCCTAGGCCGCAGTTCTAGCCTCAACAGCCCACTCATCACAGGCTAGAAGATCTAATGAAATCCTTCATTGTCAAGTCAGATGAGAGATTAGATGCTCATGGTTCAGCTATCAATGAACTTGGCACTGGTTTGCGGATCTTGGAGAAGCAAGTGGGACATATTGCAACTGTATTGTCGGAGTGAATCCCAGGCACTCTGCCAGCTTATATTGTAAGAAACCCCAATGAAACAGTGAATGTTGTGACCTTGAGAAGCGGGCAAGTGTTGAAAGATCCCATTATAGTAAAAAGGAGGTGGTATCTAAAAATGAAAGTGGGGAGCAGCTGAAAGATGAAGTTGATAAGAAGAAGAAAGGAAAGAAGGGAGATGAGAAAAAAAAGAAGGAGGAAACTTCAAGAAAGGATGAAGCACATGGCTGCTCTACCTTTCCCACAAAAGTTTTATAGAGAAAAGCTGGACAAGCATTTTGAGAGATTTCTAGATATGCTGACACAAGTTAATGTAAATTTGCAATTCACATAAGTTCTCTAACAAATGCCAGCTTATGCCAAGTTCTTGAAGGAGATCCTTACAAAGAAAAGGATGATAGAAGAGACCTCAGTGGTCAAGCTCACATAGCAGTGCAGCGCAATCTTGCAAACCGAACTCCCACAAAAGTGTGGAGATCCAAGGAGTTTTACTGTGCTTTGCTCGTTAGGCACTCTTAATTTTGATATGTCTTTATGTCATTCTGGTGCCTCAATTAATAAGGTCTGCATCAATATTTTTGCAGCTGGCAGACCAAACAACTATCATACCGGAGGGGATAGTGGAAGATATTTTAGTTCAGGTAGATAAATTTGTATTTCCTGTAGATTTCACAGTGGTGAAGATAGAGGAGAATTCGGAGGTCCCCCTCATCTTCGGAAGACCATTCTTATTGACGGGCAAAGTAATATTAGACATACATGATAGAAAACTCATGCTTAGATTGGGTGAGGAGAGGGTAACTTTCGAGATTAATGTAGAGACGAGGGTGAAAAAAAAGAAGCCAGCTGAAAGTGTTGATTGGAAGGTGAAGAGCTCAAAAGAGAAGGCTGCAGTTAGTGAGCAAGATAAGTGTGGGGTGTATCCCAAGAAGGCCGAGCACAAACTGTCTGAAGGCAATATAACTTAACTTTATTATACCTTCAGAATAGTTAGTGCTTTAGTTGTGATGCTTATGCTCGGTTTTGACTCTTGTATAAGTACCTTAAATTGTATAATCTTAACTTTGCTTAACAAGTTTTGACTACAGTGTCTTGATGACTCTGATCCTGAGTAAGTTATGTGCCAAGTGTGTGTGAGGTTTTGGGTATTCTGTGCATTGCATTTGATTAGAACTTGCCCCGTGTATTTGCAAAGAGAAATAGTAGTTTTATTCAGTCTTGGAAGCGATATATGCGTTTCTTTGTTGGGCTAGTTACATGCTTTTACCCGCCTAATTATTATACGTAGTTAACCCCTTTGAGCCTATAATACTGTTCCTTTGGCAACCATATTACAAGCCTTGCCTATTTGTTTGAAATAACCATCTATTTGAACCTTGTATTTATCATGATCACTTGAATTTGTTATGAAGTTTGTAAAAGTTGACGTGAGGGGGTGGTTGGCTTGGCTTTTGAGTGGATCTAATGAAATAAGGAGAAATGTGCAATGTATTAATATATATTGATGCGACGGGGGAGTTGTGGTTTGACATAAGTGTTGGGTTCTTGAACACTGAGTTGTATGTACTAAAAGTGCTTAGGGAGGTGTATTCACTCTCATATATAAATGTATCCTACCCATCTCCTAGCCTACATTACTACCAATTAAATTCCTACTGGATCCTTGACTGAATGAGTTCGAATTAGTAGAGTAGTACACTACGGGCAAGCCTATGGTTTATCTTTTGTGGCATATGAATGTTGTTTCTGAGAGTGAGCATATTCCTTCTATTTTGAAGTTCCTAATTGTTCGTAAATTTTATTGTGTGTAGAACTACTCTCTATTAGTGTGTGAGGGTACTTGATTCATAAACGAAGGGTAATGTCATTGACCTTTGTGTTAGAGTATGTGTGTAGGTTATTAATACCGCGTGGTGGTTGTGACTCACATTTTGAGGCTAGGATGTTAAACTAGTGTGCTTAGTCTATTTTATATGTTCGTGGTATGATGAGTTAGGAAAGTTGTTTAAAAAGGTCATGTCCTTATAAAGTATAGTTTGACTGCTCGAGGATGAGCAATAGTTTAAGTGTGGGGTTGTGATGGTAGGCAATAATCTTGTGTTTTAGTCACTTATTGCACTCTAATTTACTGCAGTTTAATTGAGTTTGAGCTTTAATTGCTAGTGTTTTGCACTAATTGTGCGTTTTATGCCTTGAAGGAGTGATTTTGAGCTATGTAGATGATTTGGAATGAATTCGAGGAGTTATGAAGCTTTGAAGTATGAGTAAAAGCCCAAGTATTAAGTAGGAGTCATGTTAGGGGATGAACAGGCAATAGTACACTTAACAGGATAAAAACTTGCGAGCAAGAGGTTACCCAGGTGTGCGATCGCGCACAGGGCGTGCACTGGGTGCACAAGCAGAGCATTACACTGCCTAAAGTGCGCGGCCATATGCGCGAGCACACCTCCAGGTGCGCAGCCGTGCACGTCTAATCCCGGAATTGTCCTATTTCGCATAGGAAAAGGTGATTTTTTTTGGACCGACCCTTGTTGGTATATATACATGGAAAAACAATATTTTCTGGACTTCTTGACACATCTAAGAGCTAAGGAAGCTAAGGAGGAGTAAGAGAAGAAGAATCATAAGGAATTCATCATTGAATCCCCACTCAAGACACTGTTTGGATCTTTTTATGTTTTTCTTTATTTTAAGCATATTTGTGATGAATTACTCTATGTCTATGGAGTAGTTCTTTTTAGGGTTTGATGGGTTTGGTATATTGATACTTGTTCATGGATGATAACGCTAGTCTTTATGTATATAGTCATTTTGGATTTTTTAATTTTTGCATCTATATTCACTAGTTCATGTAATCGAGAGAGTCGTAACTTGTGATATTTTTGCATAATATTTTGTGAGTTGAATTCGTTGATTCTTTTTAGTAATTGAAAGAGGCTAGTTGAGTTGTTGATAAAACTTATTTAGGAGGATAATCGAGAAAGGTTCTCCTAAAGACCAATTCACTACGAATTCTTACATATCTTCACCGAGCTTAACTTAGTTCATCTTGCAAGGCTGAGACTTAATCAAGAGAGGACTTTGTTCTAAACGTGTGAAGTACTAATTGAGTGAATTTGAAAGACTCACTTGAACATTAGAAGTGAATTATCTAGAGTTCGATCCCAATCAATTATCTTGCACCTATTCCATCAAAACCCTGTTTTCTCACACCGATATCTCTTCATTTTTTTTTTGTGCAAATTATAAGATTTTATTCATAATAAAGCAAACCGCAAAGGAAAAGTACAAGTAAGAGGGACAAAAGCTTGAGTAGTGTCGCCTATATGCAATCAACCACATACCGAGCTAAACCTTACCTTACAAATCCTATTGAGGCAAATAAAAGCCTCACCTATTAGCACGCATGTAAAAAGAAAGAACTAGAAAGAACCAAATACTTAATGATTATCATAGAGTTTATAATACACTCTATGATGATATTACAGATGATGATGCTTATAAAAAGATATAATGGAAAGTAGTATAATTAAAGTGTTGTCCCTCCCTTTCTATTCTTATAATCTCTTCTATATGGAAATCTTTATCTTCCTCCTCCCCCCTCTTTAGAATATATTCGAAAATCATGATTTCTTCTTCGAACGGGTGGACATCTTGGACGCGGCTGAGATAACCTATTTTTGCTTAGCAACTCTCATTGGGAGTCGCCTAATGTTTACCTCCTCATTCTCTTTGCCGTCCTAACTGTTATTCCTTGAATGAGATTGCGGATGTCCATTGTGCTCAGGTGAAAGACCATCTGTTATAGCATCCTTACCACGGCGTCGTTCTAATATTTCCTCTTCTTCTTCGTAAACAACTGGTATCTGAAGGGGAGTCGAAAATACCATTTGACTGGTTGTGTGAGGCTGCTCTAACTGTTCACAATACAATTCATCTTCCTCTCTTTTGACATATTTCCCCGCACGTAAGTTGAGCTCTAACTGTTGACGATGGTTCTTGCCTCTTCTTGGCAGTGTGCTTTTTTGCATAAAATTTATGTTCCGCATTATCCCCATATTTTGTAGTTGTTATTGCCTTTGAGTGCACTGGATTGCTTGGGGTTAGTTGTTGCTGCTGCTGTAGCTAGTGCTGTCCAGTTTCAGTAGCCTTTGGGTTTGTTTTTCTTATTGCATAAGAGATCACTAGACTGCTTATGCATTGTTGCTGCTGCGTGACAGATTGTGCCTCCAGTGAAATCACTGCCATCGAGTGTGTTGGGCTGTCAGTGGTAAGTTGCTGCTGCTTCTGACCATCGCGGGGACCGCTTTCATTCTTATGCTGGTCTGCTTTGGTAAGTGAAGTTGCAATGTTGTTGCTCTGTTTCTCTTTTTTGTAATTCACACTGCTCAATCGTCGAGTCCAATATTTGACTCTATTGACTGTTGCTGTGATATTGGTGCTGATTCTGCTGCTGTTGTTGATGTTCTTCAGTTGAAAGTGTTACAAGTGCACTGCTGCTGCATATTTGCTGCTGCTTCTGCCCAGCTCTTACATGATTTACTACATTGAGTATCTGTGACGTGCTTGTTGTCTGCTGCTGTTGCTGCCCATTTGTTGTAGGTGTAGCTGAGGCATGCCTTGACGTAGCTGAGTTATTGGGAATGAATGCAGGAGCATTCAAATTAAGCTTGCTCTTACTACCAGTTGGCATTGAGGGTGAAACAAATGACTGCAGATCATCACCTTCACTCTCTTGAGCAGCATAATCTGTCGGCTCCTCCTCGTCGTCATCCCCCCAGTCCTCATCTTCCTGATGCTCAAATTGATCAACCCAAGTTCTACACTTTGTTAAAGACTCATGTTCACCGTAAATTCCTTGTTGTTCCTTAACGCTAGTGGACAGCAACAACTACCCATAGTCACCTCCCTGCTCTCTAAACGAACCTTCCGACTGTGAAGGAATTTCAATGACGGATGTGTTCAAAGAGACTAAAGGTTGTCCTGCCATATTAGTATGCCTTAGCATAGGAGCCTGAGCATCATTTATAATCTTTTGAACATGATGACTGGAAAATTGCAGTGTTAGAGAACTGAGATTTCCTGGTATCTCCTCCACTGAGTTGTTCTTTAAGGCATTGTGGTGAACACCCAATACTTTAGCCAAAAGGTCAGTGTCCTGGTCTTCATTTCCACTGCTGGGTCACTGAACAATTTCTCTGGACATCATATTTTCATCCAAAGCAGTGACCTCAGGTTGTCCATCCCTATCAAGTTCCAGAGATGCAAACGTATTTGATTTGTTCACCAAACTAGGAGCATTTTGTCGAACACCGGCTTTCTGCATTCTTGAAGAGACAGTGTTCTTTGTATGAGATTTTCTGTGTGCCTCCTCGTTCCAAATCTCATCCTTTTTGTTGGTATGTTCTCCATTATCAGCGTCAACATTAATCCCAATTTCAGGTTCCCTAGATATGGCCTCATGACCATTGTTTTTGTTGCTAATGTTCTGGTACTCAACAAGTGAACCAGTGTAATCCAACTGCTCCCCTTCAGCAGATACTGTCATGGTCTACATTAAGTTCATCATCATCATGTTTGGTATTTGTTGTTTGTCCCACAGCGGCAGGTCAATTATCGACAGCATGCACAGCATCAGCAGTAGCTTTCTGCATCCTTGCAAAGATCATTGAAGCAGGAATATCTCTTGCAAGTTTGGATTGTCCCTTCACAACCATTATGTCATCATCAATCTGTTCACCTTGAATCAAAATATTGGAAACTTTTATGTTTTCAGAAACACCATCAATCCTAGCACCTTCATGATTTACCTCATTATTATCTACACCTAACTGCGGCACCTGGTGTTTACTATTGCTAGCAAGTTTTTCTGGTATTTGCACCACAGATTGAGCCGCTTTTTTAAAGTTCAATAGTTCTCTCGCATGTGCTGGTATTATATCATCCTTGACAGCAGTAGCAGTTTTCCCAGCTACTTTTTCATATACACCAGTATTCAATGCAGTTGTATTGTGATAAAAACCAGCAACCATATTCCTTTTACCTGCACGATTAATCTCGTCACTGTGTACACCAAAGTGCTACTCCTGTGACTTTCTACTGTTGGCATTCAAAAGGTCTTTTGGCACCACACTTTGAGCAGCTTTTTTAGCATTCAAATGGTTTCTCACATCCCCTTTTAGCTGCTTAACATTACTCATATTAGCCACTGACAGCTTGTGATCAGAAATTTTTGCGATGTCTTCCTCTCCGAATTTTATTTTCACAAATCGAAAAGATTTTTCATCATGCCCTTGATGTTTGCAAAAAGAGCAATACTTCGGCAGATTGTCATAAACAATCTGTTGGTAATAATCAATAGCTTTCCTAGTAGCTTTGTCGACGATGCGCAACTTAACTTTGTTCGGATGGTCGTCTAACAAATCGAGCAGAAACTTGACCCTAGCAGTGCTCGGTCTGGTTCTCTCTTGTGTTGCCTTGTCTATTGCAAGTGCTTTACCCACAGCAGAGGCGATAGATAGTAAGGATTTTTTTGCAAAGAAATTAGGTGGCAAGGATGGCAGTGAGATCCACACGACAGCCTTGGATGTTTCTTCGTTTGGATTGAACTGAAAAGTCCATGGAAAGGTTATGAAAAAATATTCAGCTCCTTTGGATTTAAGACATCCAGTCGATTTCGACAAGAACTAGACATAGTCAGTATATAAATCGAAACGAACCAGTAGGTGTTGAAACTCAAGCAGTCCGATGTTACAGCCTCCTTGCACTTCAAATTGCATCGAGAACAATCGCCGAATCTCTTGCATTTTTGGTTTTCCATGAGAAAACTTCAAAACGATAGCTTGGTGCAGTCCTTCTTCTCGAGTGAACTCATTTACTTCATCCATGGTGAATTCCACAGTAGGTTCTCCATGGATGACAGAAACTGGACAGAGTTCTGTTTTCGATATCATCGCAGCAGATTGTTTTTGATGAACCATTGCTGCGTAAGATTGTTTTGGATTGGGGTTATGAGCTATTACATTATTGATTGGATTTGTCTCTCCCACAGCCAAATGCTAGGGAGAGATATCGACAGCCATGGCTGCTCAAATTTGCATCGCTAAATCACCAAAATCACAGAAAATCCGAAGCAGAACTGAAGGGATACAACTGTGCGATAGAGAAGCTTGATTTTATTGTTCACCAACCAGCGCATTCATAGATCGACGCAAATCTGTTCGATGATTATCGTAAATCACCTCAATCGCCTACCTAGGGTTTCCGCCTGTTGGTTAGGGTTTTTAAAATTTCATCACCTTGAAACTAATATCTTTCCTTACTCATTGTTGCGATTGTCATTAGTCAATAGTTTAGAATCTTAGTTAATTAGAGTTTTATCCCATAAATCTTAATTGTTGATTATCTTGGATAGAAATCAAGCTATAGACAACGATAATACTATTTAACTCCAATCCCTGTGGATACGATAATTTATTATATTATATTCGACTAGCGAGCATATTTAAGTGTGTATTTTGCACTCGTCACATTACATGTCTAAAAGGTCACATTAATACTCATCTAATGCATCCACAACTAATCAGGATTTACAGAGTGTTATAGGTAGGTTGTAAAGGCCTATGCCTTGAAATACACGTGCCGGAGTAGGAGATGAATGGGGGTCAAATCCCCTTAGCACTGTAATGTGATTGTTCCCCTTAATTGCGATAAATTCATTGCTAGTAAAAGCCATTTTAACCCACGCATCATTGTGGTGACACGACCTAGCTGATAAGGCCGAGATCGGACGCCATGTCGCGCACGTGGTGGTTTCACATTACCACATAAACTCAAATTTATTGGGGTGAGACGGCCTAGCTAATCCGGCTGAGATCGGACTCCATGCCACGTGCATGGTGGTGTGTCGGTACCTAATGATCTCCCAAATAACTGTTAATGCCTATTTGAAGATTTTACTTATGTTAATCTTGCTTTATATGCTTTAACATGGCATTTTAATCAATCTTGATTTTCTCCCTATCTTCATGATTAGATACCCTGATGTTAACATTCCATTCCATGCGAAGGTACTTAGCATTACGTTATAGTATTATTCCATATGTTCTAGCGCCTATTTTTGTTGTGGACACTGCATCTTTAATGAATGTAGGTGCTATCTCAGCAGGTGGCACGGGTTGTCGATAGGTGTACCCTCTTCTCAACTGATTGAGTGAGCCTACTCTACGTTGGAGCCTTATATTGTTTTTGGATCCTTGTACATTATATTTTGAGGTATAGTCAGAGCTTTTCACCGGCACTTCCATACTTCTCTCATGTTATTCTAGAGGCTCTGTAGACACACTGTGGGTTAGTTATGTGTGGGTAAAAATTAAATGTTGTTTTTGTAACTTCATTCCCCTTATAAGTCACGAACTCTTATCATATTGTTATCTATCAATGAAACCCCTTTAACGAGTGAAAATTGGTGTTATGTATTCCCATATTCTTGATTGATCATTACATATTATTTCTTTGTGAATTATTCATGGGTAGGGTTGGGTGGTAGGCACTAGGTGGGCTGGATTGACTGGGTTACCTCGTTTGAGCGCCGGTCCCGCTCCCCTATGTCGGGGTTTGACAAGCTTTGTATTAAAGCCTAAGGATTTAGAGTGTCCTAGGATGTCTTCGAGTTGACTCTGGTAGATTCCTTCTTATCGGCGTGAAGTGGACTACATCTATAATTAGAAGGCTACTTAGGCAATTAGGAACGTCACCCTTCTTTGAGATTTTAGATTGTGCGATAGAGCTTGATAATAAGACTTTTCTTTTAACTCGTGTGTTATGCTAATTTCAGTACATGGCACCTAGGAAGATGGAAAGGACTGGCAAAGGGAAAATGGCAACCCAAGAGTGGAAGCTAATACAATACCTGATGTTGCGGGTACACACCCAAGGGGTAAAGGCACTCCACCAACTACAGCACCTCCTACTTCTACTACTCTTTTCGAGAATCCAACCGATGTATAGATTCCTCCTAAAACTGATATTCTAGTTCGACCTCCAACTTCAACCTCTTGTTCTAGTGTTTCTTATGGAGACCTCAGATAGTATCTTCTTAAGCCCAGAGATTAATTGCTACATCTACTTCCTCAAGTCACCAAAGGGATTTAGCCAATTCTAGGGTGAACAGATTCCTCTAGTTGGATCCTTTGTTGTTTACGGGTACTAAGCCCGAGGAGGACCCACAGGAATTTATTAATGAGATACACAAGAATATTTGTGTTACGCATTTCATTACAACAGAAGCAGTGGAATTGTCCTCATATAGCCTAAATGAGGTGACGTATACATGGTATGAATTGTGCGAGGAGTCCCGTGAGGAGGGTAGCCGTCCTGCAAAATAGAGTGATTTTGAACATGCGTTCATTGATTATCTCTTTCCTACTGAGACTACCAGCCCATACAGCCGAGTTTGAGAACTTGAAGCAAGGTGGTATGAGGATGTGGGACTACCACATGAAATTTGCAGATCCTTCAAAGTATGTTCTCTACATGTTGTCCAATATGGAAAATTAGGTGCACCAATTTATGCAAAGCCTTATCCCTTTGTTTATTAGTGAGGCCGCTATAACCGCCTTAAACTCTAACATAAATTATGGAAAGATGATGGCATTTTGTCAAGCCATAATGACCCGAAAGTTGAAAAGCCTTATTTAGAAAAGGGTTATCTAGACTGTCACGGTATGTCACTCACTCTTCAGCTAGTGCACCGCTATCATGGCCTGGTCAGCAGAAGCAGTGGGGTCATTTTTGGCCTAGTTAGGGGTTTAAGGGCGCTAAAGGGATTCAATCCGAGCTTGCCGCTCGTCGTGATATGTTGATGTCTTGTTAATGAAATATTTTGTACCCTATTATTGATGTTATTCTTATTGTATTGCTCTGGTTGTTGTTGTTGGCATATGGTTTTGGAGGAGGCCGTTGTTAAAGGGGAGATGCTGCACAAATTTATATAAACGAGCTACTAGTTTAAGTTGCGTACTTAGGCTTTATTCGGTACTGATTTTGAATTTCCTTATGCTATGGTAGATTGAGTTGAGTTGTTTGAAGAATTGCATGCAAGGTATTAAGGAACCAACAGAGTTAAGGTATGTTAAGGCTATCCCTTCTTTCCTTGTGGCGTGATCCATATGATACACATATTGTGGGATGCCCTCAGAGGCTTGATGATGTTATGTACGCATATACATATGCATGATATGATACTTATACGCATATGCATGACATTATAAATGTTTCATGATTCATAGAGCTATTTAGACTTAAATTTGAGTTTTTTACTCCATGTTTCTTTCATGTCCTTTATATTGCCTTCATGCCTTACATACTCGGTACTTTATTCATACTCACGTCCCTTTTTCCTTGGGACGTTGTGTTTCATGCCCGCAGGTCCCGATAGACATGTTCACGGTCCTCCTAGTACGCTACTCGCTCAACAATAGGTGTTGGTGCACTGCACTTGCTCTGGAGTTGCCTGTTTGGTCAGTATGATTTGGATATGTATTGATTGGTATGGTTGGGCCCTGTCCTGACCTTTATGATGTTTATGTACTCCTAGAGGCTTGTAGACAGGTGTCATGTATATGGATGATCATATGGCCTTGTCGGCCTATTTTTTGAGTGTACAAATGATTATACGGTCTCATAGGCCGATAAGTCACATGTGTAAGTTTGTATACCATGTTGGGTCGTCCAATATCTAGTATTCCCTTATGTTTTATTCTTGTTATCTCATAAAGGCCTTTTCGTCTCATTTAACCATGATAGTATGATAGGAAAGATACGTTACATTGGTGCTCAGTTGAGTAAGGCACCGGGTGCCCGTCGTGGCCCTCCCATTTGGATCGTGATAAAAGTGGTATCAGAGCAATTCTATCCTAGGGAATCTACAAGCCATGTCTAGTAGGGTCTTGTTTATGGGTGTGTTGTGCACCATACTTATAAGCAGGAGGCTACAGGGCATTTAGGATTGTCACTATTTCTTCTTACTTTTGATCGTGAGGTAGAGCTCAGTTTTAAGAATTCAACCACCTAAATTCTACTTTATTTGTAATACAACGATACCTAAATCCACGAAGACAGTTGGTAAGATATTGTATGTGGCTGCGGAAGAGTTGAGTTAGAGGAACTCGATTCTTCATCATGCTTATGATGAGTAAATGTAAGGTCTTCAGTAGATTATGTGTGTACTAAGACGTGTAAGCTTCTTGATTTGGAGCCCTGAGGTATGAATATCCATCCACCCATATAGTTTAAAAAGCATCAAGAGAATCAGAAGGTAAATATGAATTTTAACAAGTAAAAGAAGAAAGGTCAATGGTACGAGGTACCCAGTTAGTGAAGATTGTCAGTTTTTACAATTCATGCAAAGATACATAAGCACTCTTAGTTAATTTAAATAGTAATAGAGATATATACAATTGGCCACGCGCATATCAGTTATGCCCTATGAGAGCTATCAGGTATCACTTAAGAGAAGAATAGGATATAAGGATCCATATGGGGTTGGAGTAAACCAAAATGGTAGATGGATTGATATCATTAGTTAACATTTCCGAAGAATAGTGCAAACGTGGTAATAGATCTGCTAGTGAGACACCTAGACAGTGCACACTAGAATAGTTTAGTCATATACGAATATTAGAATTTTAAAAAATTTCAGGATATAGATAGTAAAATCCTAGAAGGGATAAATATTTACCTTAGTATGACTCCCGCCCCTTGTAAAAAAAAAAAGAGTGAATGTTAGGCATCCTTAAGAGCCAGTGAGATGAAGGGGAGCCAACAGTGAAATATTGTTTTGTTGATGTTTTTAGAATAAAGTGATAGACAACAATATAATCCGAAGAATAAGAAGAGAGTTATTGAAGCATTATGAATAATATGTGATAAATGGGTGATAATGGTAAATAAAAATATGAAAAAATGATAGAGTCTCTAGTCAAGGGAAGGAAAAGACAAGAGGTGACAGGCCTTAGAAAATAAAAATGTATAAGCCAAAAAGTCATACCCTCATTTCTAGAAATGAGTTGGTGACTCGAACATGATTACCAGAAGGCTAAGTTAGACCCCCGGAGTAATAGAAATCAATATGGGAAAAGATGCCAACGATAAAGAGGTAAAACATCTATGGGTAGATCATCGTAGCACTAAACATTAGTACTTCCCCTAAGGGGGGAAAATGGTGTGATAAGGTATTAAGTCAGAGTTGTATGGTTAAACTAACTATGGAATGGTAAAGGAAGAATGTGGTAAAAGGGTGAAAGTAATGAAGTTGCATTTATATAAATCCTAAAGATATGTCGCGACTCTAGAACATTATGCAAGCACGACGCTGGGGAGAGGCAGTAAGAGTTCCCGGCTACGATGTTATTGATGAAAATGTGTGAATGGACACTTGATACATCAGAAGTCAGTGCGAGTTGTAAGGTAAGACAAATGACATATACCAAGGGAGATTAGCGGAATATAGATATGAGAATGGACCAAACAGTAGTTAGTAGTTATTTCGGGAAGGGCGTAGTTATGGCTAGACAAGAGGATACAGACAAATCAGTAGATTGTGCAAGATAAATATAGTGAACCCCAACATTGGGAATTCGGTCTCGTATATATGACGTCGTAATCCTTGAGAAATCTTCATATAGGAGTTGGGGTAGTTAATGGTACCGTATAAGTGTTACGGAAATAAAAGAGAGTGCCAGCGGGACAACAGTAAAAATTTTAATTTCAGAAGCAACCCTACGAGCACAGGGGCGCCGTGGTAAGTAACTAGGAATAATTATAGGTGAGCAAGAACATCAAAATTTCCATTAGGTATATGATGTAATAAGCTCGCAGCTTTACAAGAGTTAGAGGGTCTTCCCTATGTGCTACAACAAAAGGCTAGCTAGGGAAATAAGGAAGAAGGCTTCAACCTAAGCATAGTAACTTGAAGAAGAAATGATCTTGTAACAACAGTCTCACACAAAATGGTATACACTCCATAAGAATGTGGCACATATAGTGGCTGCTAAACAGGAAGAAGAAAAAAGTCAAAAGTGATATTTGAGATCATTTGAGTTACAGGAAATTCAAGTATATGTTGGCAATAAGATAAGCCAAGTATTCATGCAACTAGTGGAAGAACAACAAGGAAAAGTAATTTCTCACATTCAAAGACAGCTAAGAAGGCACAAAATTAAATCTATGGTGCTAGCAAGTTAAAGGAAGATTGCGTGTAGTACAAATAGATATGTGTAGGTCGTAAGATAAAGTATCGTACAGAGAAAAGGTTATAGGTAGATAGGAGTATGGATAAGAAAAGATGAGTGAGAAAGTGACAAGAATAGGTAACACCTCGGGATTAAGCCAATCGAAACAAGAGAGTTGATGGTTTCCGTAAGTTATAGAAAGCTCATTATAGCTTGAATTAACTCGAATGAGTTTAAGACTAGGTGCATTTATAATAGATGGAACGCTTCACTGGTACTAGAATAAGGGTGATATCATAGCATACTTAATGAAGAAGATAAACTAATACAAGGTGATATACTGAAAGTCTGAATAATATAAATGAAGTGCGGAAACACTAATATAAGTCTGAAAACATATATGTTGCAACATTGCTTAACGTGAAAAGTCTGTTACTCTGTCTAACTGTTAGTCTAGTCTATAAAGCCTCTAATGAAATACTAAAAACACCACTTATCTGTAAATATGGGAAAAATATAAAGTAATGATAATTCCCCGAAATAACTGGGGCTCACCCAATAGCTGGTACGAGAATCCTAACGCTCTGAATCGTCAACACGTAAATCACTAACTACGTCGTGAGATGCAGGCCCCAGGCAAAAGGGATGTCAATACATTTGAATTGTATTGGTATGCAAAACAACTAAGAGAAAGAATTGTAAATGCTGGAACTGAAACTGAGCTAATAACTGAGAACTGATAATCAAAAACTGAAATGATAACTAATAACAGATAACTGAATAATAACTGATAACTGATAATTGCTGAAACTAAAGCATGAAATAGTAACTGATAATTGATAATTAAACTGAACAAAGGAATTAAGGATATGAATACTCCCTCTTCTGAATGAGGAACCACTTGTTTATATGAACAAACAACAGCTTCGAGCCCAATATATATGTGCACAAGCTACAGCCTCGAGAGATACGAATACATAACTATGGCTTGAAGCCTAAAAATGCATAAAGCATAAACTACTCCGTCAGGCCCAAACGTGCATAAACCATAAACTACGGCCTCAGGCGCAAACATGCATAAAGCATAAATTACGGCCTCAAACCCAAATATGCAGAAAGCATATAAACTACGACCTCAGGCCCAAATACAAGTGTTCAACATTATGGAATTTAAACTCAGCAACTGAGAATCATGCTTCAATACATGATACTCTAAATCACACTAAGTTACATGATACTGGAATAATGAATAGGACTAGATTGAGACATGTATTCTTGAATTGATTTTTAAAACAGAAACTTCAATTATTTAGGACATGCTGAGAAATCTTGACTGAGACTTATGGGCATCAAATCCAAGTTCATACTAAATACGCACTAAGCTCATAACATTTAGAATGAAACTCATGAATGAGTTGCAAAACTTGATAATAGAGCTTCTGAAACTACTCAAGGAACTAGGCTTAACTATATATTTCTGAGGCAATTAATAACGTTTTAAATGAAACATAGTTTAGGGAGAATCGTTAACATTCCCAAACATAGAGAGTTAGTCTCACATACCTTGACTCTAGTATTTTTAAGTGGATCACTATGTTCAACGCCCCTTTCAACGATAATCTATGGTTACATATATCAAGAGGAACCAATATTATCACTAATGCTCATGTTTTAGTCACTTAGGTATTTTATCAAACACCTTATGGGCGTAAAGCCTCATATCCCTTTACAATGGTGTTTTGTTTCACGCAGTTCTCATTCTACTACTTATAGGTGATTCTACAATCCCAAATTGATGTAACTAACACCATTTCTCATCACCCAAATAATTATAACAATCATAAGTTGACAACCTAAAACCCTAGCATAATTCATAGGCTTCCCTTTACAAACCCATCTACTATCCTCCCAAAACTCATTGATTCAAAGCTATAAATGATTAGGGAGTAGAAACATTACCTCTTTGAAGTTGAATTCTCCTGAAGTTGAGTTCTAGGGTTTCTTTTCTCAAAATGGTGTCTCAATCGAATATCTAATGATTTGAAAGATTTCCCCAAGATAATAAGGTCTTGGATAATTGAAATTAACATAGAATCATCGTTAGAACTTACCATGGATGATGCCCATAATCTTAGTTGATTCGATCAAATTTTATGCACCTCACTCCCGATCATGATTCCAGCACAACTGTTTCCACCCATAATCATTCCGATATGAATTCACATGCCTAAAATGTCACATTAATACTCATTTAATGCATCCACAACTAATCCGGATTTACGGAGTGTTACAGCCCTGGCCTTTAGATTTATTTACAGAATAATTACCTCGATGGAAAGTAAAATATAAATGTATTCCGAAGAGCAACAGGTTATGATAATGATAATCGCATCCGTCAATATTCGAGGATGAATGTTCCAAGGAGGGGATGATGTTACACCCCATGTTTTCATATGTACGAGTACGTCATAAGACGGATGTAAGCTCACAAATGATATCATCTTTGAAAGTATATAAAGCAAGATAATCATGTTACATTGGAGGTTACGAGTTTAAAAGATAATGAACAACATGTACCAAGAGGGTTGGAACACTTAGAAGCTATACGAAAAATATGTTTCGTCGAAAGTCGATAGGTTTGGAGTGTTATAACATGCACTTTGGGGTGAGAATAGGATTCTTAACATTATAATAAGGTTATGTTATGAGTTATTTTGGTCGTATGATAGTCGTGCATTATATTTTGAGCTCAAGCGAGTTGTGGAACAAAAGTTTGCAAGGGTCATCACAAGTTACATTAATAAATATGCTGAACATTAGGTCAAATGTAGCTGAGATATTCTCCAAATATACTTGGAATTACGAGATGATATGCCAACCTAATTGAAGGTCTACCAGTCTAGTTTCTAATGCATTTAACCATTCGTAGATATGACATCGGAGTAGAGAGACATTCGCGATTTCGTGAGACCGCGCAAGCAGCTTCCAAGGGACCGACAAAGTCGGTGTAAAACTCCAGCTTGTATTTAAGGCAATTCCAAGTCGTTTTTACTTTTTTTCTCGTACTAAGCAGTTCCTAAACCCTCATAAATTCTCTCTAAGGGTCCTCCATGATAATAGGCTGAAAAATGTGAATCCAACGCTAGAAATCCCACGGTGCTTGCTAGGTCGTAGTTCTTCATCTTGTGGCTATTTTGGAGGATTCTTCAAGGGTAAGTAATCTAAGATTTTATATCGTTCTTGTTGATTAAGGTAATAATCATTCCCTCCTTCATATATATTAGATTTTCAAGATGAACTATAAGTATTTACATACCAACTTGAACACCAAAAGTTGATTCAAGAAAAGAATACAACACCTATAGTGTTGTGGTGTCATTGAGGAGAGTTGTAGGCTGTTCTTGGCTGAAATTTCGTGTTTTTTCTACTGGTTAAGGTGAGTATAACATCCTACTACATGTGCTTGAATTTTTTTGTGTGTTGGTTGCATTAATTGAGCAAAATACTACAAAAGGAGACTTGAAATAGTTGGAGATGTTATTGTTCTTATTGGGCTGTTTTGGGAAGGTTGTTTCCATGAACATTAAATGGTGGGAAACCTTGGAAAATTACTTGTCTATGATGTTTCTTTCATGAAAATGTTGTCTACATGTCTAAATTTCTATTGGTATTGTGAATAAGAAGGTAAAGGAAAACATAACAATGGAAAGTTGTACTTGTTGTTGGATTGTTGGGCTATTTGAGTGTGGATTAGGTTATTAATAGGAGGATGGAAGTCTTGCGATATTACTAGGTATCATGCTAGACTTGTTGTAACATTAAATAATGTATGATAATGGGGTTGAAGGACGCTAAAGGGATTCAATCCGAGCATGCCGTTTGTCGTGACATATTGAAGACTTGTTAATGAAATATTTTGTACCCTATAGTTGATGTTAATCTTATTGTATTGCTCTGGTTGTTGTTGTTGGTATATGGATGCTGCCCAAATTCACATAAACGAGCTACTAGTTTAAGTTGGACTTAGCCTTTACTCAGCACTGATTTTCAATCTTCTTATGCTATGGTAGACTGAGTTGAGTTGTTTGAAGAATTTCTTGAAAGGTACTAACGAATCTTCGGAGTTAAGGTATCTTAAGGCTATCCCTTCTTTCCTTTGGCATGATCCATATGATACAAAGAAAATGAGCAAACATGCAATTTTCACAAAGACTCTATTCTTAAAAAATACTAGGGTTGCCTCTGTTCTTGATTCCCCACATGTCCTATTATTATATCATCTTTTCATGGGTCTCAGAAAATACATAAGTTGATAAAGTTTTTTTCATCATATTAACAGAAGACATATTGATCTTATGACATTCAGAGAGATCTTATTGACCTACTTAATTATGTATTACACTTATTTATACATGTATATTGACCCATGAAGAGATGGAATTATATGTATATCGAGTATGGGGAAATGTAATGGCGTTATATACGCACCATCGCTTGATCTGCTGGGATACGTTGATGATTTTACCTACAGAGGCCGAGATGATGTGACGGGATGCCCTCAGAGGCTTGATTATGTTATGTATGCATGTACCTGTGCATGATATGACATTTATATGCATATGCATCACATTATAAATGATTCATGATTGACATAGCTATTAAGACTTACAGGTTGAGTTCTTCACTTCATATTTCTTTCATGTCTTTTATATACCATTTTCATACCTTACACACTATGCACTTTATTCGTACTAACATCTCTTTTGCCTTGGGACATTGCGTTTCATGCTTGCAGGTCCCGATAGACATGTTGATAGTCCTCCTAGCAGGCTAGCCGCTCAGCGAGAGGTGTTGGTGCACTCCACTTGCTCTGGAGTTGCCTATTTGGTCAGTATGATTTTGATATGTATTTATTGGTATGGTGGGGCCCCATCACGGCCTTTATGATGTTTATGTACTCTTAGAGGCTTGTACACAGATGTCATATATATGGAAGATTGTATGGCCTTGTCGGCCTATGTTTCATTGTGCAAATTATTATTTCGATCTTCTAGGCTCGTATGTCACATGGATAAGTGCGTATACCATGGTTGGTCGTCCTATGTTTAGTATTCCCTTATGTTTTATTTTGGTTATGTCATAAAGGCCTTTTCGGCTCATTTCCCAATGATAGTATGATAAGCAAGATAAGTTACATTGGTATTCGGTTGAGTAAGGCACCGAGTGCCTGTTATGGCCCATCGATTTTGGTCGTGATGATAGGGATCGTTCCTCCATTATTCAAATTTTGATTTCTTTGGGATCATCTTCGCTCTGCATAAGTTTCTCTGTTATTCGTTACTATTGTTTGCCTTATGACCTTTAACTTATTTTCATACTCTCCTCTTCCTTATCCCGGCCTCCTATAAATTTCATAGCTATGTCTAATCTTCCATCTGACGTTGATGAAGAGAACCATGCCATTCCATAGGCTGTTGTGTTCCCTGTTAATGGGGAAGATATCATCGCCGCCACTAAGGATGAAGCTCTTCCTTCAGTGCAGGAGATCATTCCCCGTAACCGCGATGCTAGATCTGATTTACAACAGTCGCCGGATGGGATGACCAAAAAAATTCAATCGTCGATGACGCCTAGGCACTTGAGTGAATTCAGAGTTGTGTTCCCAACCATGTAGAATGAATCCCTGCTAGTGAGGAGGAAGTGCACACTGTAAGGCCCCATAAAATTTCACCTAAAATAATGGATTTTGTGGTGTCGAGGTACGGACATTTTGGGTTGAACAGAGCATTGTGGAGTTGAAGAAAAATTATTTCAGAATAGGGCATCTCGGTGGTCCATTATGCGATCACATAGCTGATATGCGGACGGCAGATTCGACGCAAAGTGAAGCAGATAAATGGGCCAATTGTTGAGGTTGTTCTGCGGTAAAATATAGAACCGCATAATTGTTTAACGGGCCGCACATCCATCGTAGAACCATCATGATGTTTTTCGGAGGGAGATTCCACTGTTCATTTTGCAGCCGCAAAATTTATATGCGGGCCGCAGATCTGGCCATAATCTGACCTGACAAGAATAATTTTTGGGATCGTTTCTACGGTCCATTTTGCAGGATGCAAACCTGATCTGCGGTGCACTCTGGGACCGTACAGTTGAGTTCGGAGGGTCCATTATTATTTTTAAAACGCAATCTCATTTTTATAAATAATCCTCAGGGGTCCTTTTAGAATGTTCAAACTGATATTTTAGAGAGAGGAGAGTTGTCTAGAGTGAGAGAGGAATTACTAAGCTATTTGTTCATCAATCTTTGCTGAAGTCTTGAAGGATTCAGAAGGATAACTCAAAAGGTCTTCATCCAAGAGATAAGATTATAGCCCTATCCTTCAATTTCAAAATTTGGGTTGGGAATAGATAGTGGGGAAGAAGGTTTTGAGAATAAGAGTTGTTATTTAAGCATGCATGTACTAATAAAGGTGGTAGGGAGGTTGTGGAGTATTTGTGGGTGGTCTATTGATGTGGGGATCTATTTTGGGGTAAAGGAATCAACCATAAGAGGACCTTGAAACCTTAATGCACACCTAGTGCTTGATAAAATGCTCCAATGAGCTAAAACTCCGAGTATCTTCCTAATTATGGTTCAAATTTGTCATGTTTCTAGTTGAATGAAGTTGCTCAAATTTTCGGAACAATGTAGTAATTTTAAGGAGAAACTCAAGTGAGGTATGTTGGCTAAACTCTTACGGTATAATCGATTTATATGATGCCCTCGAAAGTTGTGATTAGGAACGACTCAATTTCTTATTTCATGTTCCGAGTCCTTCCTAATAGATTTGATTATTCTAAAATAAGTGTTATATTGAAAGATCTATGTGCCCAAATGTGTTCCAAATGTTCCTATTATATCATGATTCCATCCGAGAATGTAATCTACTATGATCAATGTACCAAAAGTGTTGTGATTTAAGAATCATTTTTCAATTGTAAGTTAGTATGCCTAATTGTGAAAGAGAAACTCAATGTGCTTAATACTCTTGTTTGCTCTTATATATACTTAAGGTCTTGATTTGAAACTCTCTTATTGATGATAATCCATGGTAATGCTTGAAGGTTATAGGGGTGAGTAGTACATAGAAATGCGTCTGGCGTGCTGAGAATTGTATTACAATTGTTCGGGAGTAAATCATTTGAATATTAAATGCTTTGGGAGTATCGTTTAGGCACCAATGAAGGTAGGCCAAAATAACCTAACCCCGAAACTACACGTGTCGTTTTAGGAGTGATTGAGGGGTAAATCCCCGTATTAAACGTGATGAGATTGCTTCCCCTTATATGGGTTGAGATTGATGTGTTGAGATATTTCCCCTTAATGTATATGGGTCTAGTCAATGTAATTTATCTTCTCTTTATTCATGTTTGAGCTTGGGTAGAAGGCATTGTACAGACTTGCTTGGCTGGGTTATCTCGATTGAGCACGGGTCGCGCTCCCCGAGGTCAGGGCGTGACACGCTTGGTATCAGAGCCTAAGGTTTTAAAGTATCTTAGGATGTCTTGGTGCTGTGTCTAGTAGAGTCATTCTTATCGTTGTGTTGTCGACAACATCTATAATTAGGAGACTAATTGGGAATTTAGGAATATTACCCTTCTTTGATGTTCTAGATCGTGCGATAGAGCTGATTGTAAGACTATTCCTCCTCTAGCTCTTGCATTGCTCTAATTTTCAATATATAGCGCCTAGGAAGAAAGCAAGAATTGGCCAACGAGCCAATGCCACCCCAGGATTAGCAATTGATTCTATACCCGATGATGCAGGTGAGCACTCGAGGGGTGAGGATATTCCCCATGCTACTACACCGCCTCATTCTACTACTACTACTGCTCTAACTGCACTAATCCCTACTCCTACTGAAGGTGCAGCTATTCCAACCCCAGCTTCTGGTCTCGGTGTTTCTGATGGGGATCTTAGGGGAGCCATACAGATGTTGGCTTTGACAGTGGCTTCCCAGGCCTAGAGATTGAATGTTGCATCTACTTGTTTTAGTCAGCCAGGGGATTCCACTAGTTCCAGAGTAAACAGGTTTCTTCAGTTGGATCCTCCGGTGTTCACAGGTACTGATCCTGAGGAGGACCCCTAAGACTTTGTTGATTACATGCACAAGACCCTCCAAGTTATGCGTTCTACTGAGACAGAGGGAGTGGAGTTGGCCTCTTACCGCCCGAAAGGGGTGGCTATTCTTGGTTTGAGATGTGTGAGGGCTCCCATAAGGATAGGAGCCCTCCGGTGAGGTGGAGTAAGTTTGTTGATGCCTTCATTGAACTTTTCTTACCCGTCGAGACTAAGGCGGCCCGTGCCGCTGAGTTTGAGAGCCTGAAGCTGGGTAGCATGGAGGCAAAAGTGCACCGATTTGTGGAGGGCCTCGTCCCCTTGGTTATCAATGAGGCTGCTACAGCAGCCTTAAATTTTGATATCAACTATGGGAAGATGGTGGCATTTGCTCAAGCCGCAGAGACCCGCAAATTGAAGAAATAGAATGGAGCTAGAGGGCAGCAATATGGCCCGGTCCGCGAGAAACTTTGGTGGTTCTTTCAGTGGTATTGGATATAGAAAAACATTCAGGGGAAGCTCGTCAGGGCCATCCTAGTCTTTTGCGCAGTCTTCAGTCAGTGCACAGCCAGCAGGGCCCAGTCAACAGCAGTGGAGCCGTTTCAGGCCTAGTCAGGGCAACAGGTGATCCTACTAGCAGGGTCGACCTGGAGGAAGATTCCAGCAACAACGGAGGCCCCCATGCCCTAGGCGTGGGAAAATGCATTTTGGGGCTTGTATTGTGGACCAGCTCATATGCTACACGTGAAGTATCAAGGTTCGCATTTACAGGGATTGTTGTTCCTCCCGCCAGAGTGTGGGCAGGGGACGGCACAGCCAGCTGTTTTGCAGCCACTACATCTGCAGCACCTCCTCCAGCTCGAGGCCCTCTAGTGCCTGCAGGGCATGGTGCAGCTAGGGGTGGTGCACAAAGTTTGGGAGGGCCCAGCCTTTCTATGGCACGAGGGACCTCCAGAGTTTAGAGGTTTCTCCAGATTGTCCAATCTCATGATGTATATACCCTTATTGATCCCGAATCCACTTTGTCATATGTCACTCCCTATGTTGCTATGGAATTTGGGATAGAACAGGAACATCTTAGCCATTTGGACGGATGCCAGCTCGAGATAGACACTCTGAGAGGGGAAGTCGCCGAGAAGCAGCGGATGTTCGAGGAGGCGGGGTCCTCTCCCTCAGAATCTCTAAAGGAAACGATGATTTTGGAGTTGGCGAACATGGCTCTCCATTCCGATCAGGACAATATTATATTTGCAGCTGAAGATAAGGAAGCCAGGCTTGAGGAGAGAGTTGGGGAGTTGGGTAAGGAGAACTCTGAGTTGCATGATCGAGTAGTAGTACTTGTGGCTTAGAATGCCCAACTGCTTGCGCGACCCTCCATGTCTAATGCCTCTATGTATGCTAATATTACTCGAGAGCAGTACGAGGAGTAGATCCATGCTGAAGCCCGACTGGACGTAACTTGCGATTTGAAAAAGGTGAGCTCTATTTATGAAACGGCCCTCGAGAAAGTTCGAGTTAAAGCTCGTGAGGCTCAATTCTTCTGTGATTACGATCCTACCACGCCTCAGCTTGATTCTAAGGAGGATGAGGAAGTGGGTGTGGACCGGCTTGCAGATAGTGCTTGGTATGACTCCGCTTACGGTAAAGGCGAGAACGGAGAGGACGTCAGAGGCCGGGGTTGTGATGGCCACTAGTTTTTGTTTAACTACTTGCATATTTTTGTTGGCATCTTCAAGCGCCTTTGTAAAGATTCCTATTCTAAATATAAAAGTTTGTTCTTGTTTTGTGCGTACCTTTCTTATTATTGTTTTTGTACCTGTTTTTTACTTATGTACTCATGTGCTTTGCTTCTATACTTTCTTTCTTTGTCGTTGTCTTCTATGGTGCGATAGATGTGGTGTTGATTGGTCGTGGTCTGTATCGGCCTTTGTTCGAGTCAGATGAACATACTTTTAAGTTAAATTATGGCCGAGGGCCGATAGGTATTATTCGAATTGGTCGTATCATACCTTCAAATGAGTCGTGCATCACGCCTCAAACCTGGGTAGCCGTGGCTGGCACCCAGTGCCATATTTTGCCCGAGCATACAATTATGTATTGTGAACTCTGGAGGGGTAACCCTCAACTTAGGCCGATGAGGCTATATTCTGAATCATCAGAAAATATCGTCTCTCACCTATAAGGGGTAAACATACCCAAAAGCTCATGTATATATAACTGCGCAGGCTGATGAGGCCGCCATGAACATCTACTTATATACAAAATTGACAGGACTCTTCTATAAGCCTCTAGAGATAACTGAACTGTACCATGATCAGGGCAGGGCCTCGACCTACCTATCAAACCTGTATATATAAGATGGACTCCAAGCTCTAAACTTTGTAACTCCGAGGGATTGGAGCTTACCAACCAAGCTGATTTGACTCTGTCAGCTGGAAAGGTCTATCCAGTACTCTATTAGGTCCCGCAGGCATGAAATGCAGCATCCCCAGCAAAAGGTACGTGAATATAAAAAAGCGTACCAAGCATGTAAAGAAACAAAATAACTGAAAGCTAAAGCTGAACTGATAATATAATAACTCACGTAACCGGAGTCAAAGATGATATTAAGATATGCTTACTTGTTGAGACTGACTCAACTCTCTCAATATAGTAAATAAAATAGTTGTTCGGCCCTATAAGGCTCTCCCAAACACATGTAGGTATGAGATCATGCCAAAATGAAGGAAAGGTTTAGCCTTAACATACCTTAACCTCGTTGAGTCCTTAATAGCTTCCAAGCAACTTTTCAAACAACTCCACTCAGTGTACTATAGCATAAGGAGATTAAAAATCGATGTTGAGTAAAGGCGAAGCCCGTAACTTAAGTTATTAGCTCGTTTATGTAAATTTGGCCAGCATCGCCCCTGTAACAAGGGCCTTCTCCAATATCATACAACTACATCCCAACAACACAAATCAATCTATACATCCACAAGTGCACAAACGTCACACACAAAACTGTTATTTAACATGACGAGCGGCACGCTTGGATTAGAACAAAACCCCAACTCGATTTCCCATCTCCCATGCACTAACAACACCAAAAATAGGTCCAACATATGAACATATATACTGACATGACATTCCAACCCTATATCCATCATAAATGTAACATCAACCATCCCCACAAGATAAAACAACGACATGAACAACTTCTAGGTATTGTGTGGTTGCTTCCTCTCCTATTTACAACATCATCAACATAACGAACATATTGTCAAGCATACCAATGATAAGATCATTATAATCGAGCTATTAGCCATGATTTCCATCCATATGAAGTCATATATACAACTCCAAAATAGTCCAATAAGAGACGACAATTTCTTATACAACTTCAAGTTCTATCTTATAATTCTTCATCTAAATAACTTAGCCAACACATAGATAAGATTAATCCCAGGAAATGGGGTGTTATACATACCTTAAATAATCTGAAAAAACTCAAACCAAAGCTTCCCTTAGCTTATAAGCAACCTTAATCACATCACGACACCCTAGAGACTCTCTTCTTCACTTCGGCTAACTTTTTAGGTTAGGTTTAGGTAAAACACCATTGTATTCGAATTGGAACCCTTGCGAACTGATAGAGAGGTGTTGAGAGGGTTTGGGAACTATCCTTGGTCGATAATGACAAAACAATAAGCCGTCCAAGCCCTTTAAAATGTTAAAGGGTCATCCACCGCCTAAGTGGGCCCATTGGGAGCTGCTTGTTAGGTCTCGCAAATACGCGAATATCTCTCTACTCTAATGTCATATCGATGAACGGTTGAATGACATAGAAACTAGGCTAGTAGATCCACAGTTTGGCGGGTAGATCATCCCCTAAATCTAAGTATATTGGGAGAAAAGCTCAGCTACATTTGACCTAAGTTTTAACATATTTATGAATGCAACTTGTGATGACCTTTTTCAACTTTTGTTCCACAACTCGCTTAACTTCAAAATATAGCACACGGCTATTATACGACTAAAACAACTCATAACATAATCTCCTTATAATGTTAAGCACCCTAGTCTCACCCCAAAAGTACATGTTATAACTTTCCCAACTTGTTAACTTTCGACGGAACTTATTTTCTTCAATTCGTTTAGCTTCTAAGACTTCAAACCCTCTTGGTACTTGGTATACTTGATCTTAAGTATTTATAACATCCATGTTAACATAATTAATTAACTTTGTAAAGATGATTTCATTTCTAAAATTACATCAATTCACTTACGACGTACTCTATGTACGAAAACATGGGGTATAGTATCGTGGCCGAGAGCCGATAGGTGTTGTTCGAGCTGGTCGAACATACCTTTAAATGAGTAATGACCGAGGGCCAATAGGTGTTGTTCAAGTTGGTCAAACTTACCTTTAAGTTTGAGTTGTAACTGTGGGCTAAATAAGAGTTGCTTAGGAGTGGCTGTGGGCGAATAGGTGTTTTTCAAGTTGGATGAACTTTCCTTTCATTAATTCATGGCCGAGGGCCGATAGGTATTGTTGAGCTTGGTCGAACGTATCTTTCATTACGCTAGGGCCGAGGGCTAATAGGTGTTCTTCGAGCTTGGTCGAATGTACCTTTTGCTAAGTTAGGGCCGAGGGCCGCTAAGTGTTGTTCGAGCGTGGTCGAACGTACCTTTCATTAAGTTAGGCCCGAGGGCCAATAAGTGTTGTTGGAACTTGGTCGAACATACCTTTGATTAAGTCGTGGCCGAGGGCCGATAGATGTTGTTCGAGTTTAGTCGAACATACATTTGATTAAGTTGTGGCCGAGGGCCGATCGATGTTGTTCGAGTTTAGTCGAAGAACCTTTGATTAAGTGGCGGTCGAGGGTCGATACGTGTTCTTCAAGCTAGTCGAACGTACCTTTTAAAGAGTATTTTCGATCAGACGTGCATCATTATTATTTCAACATCGTTGTTTTAATTACATTATTTCTCCCTTCGTTAACTTTTGGAGAAAATTTACACGTTTTGGGTGTTGGCCAGCATTTCATTCCCACTACCAGTATATTTAATCCTTCCATTGTTCGACTTCGAGATTTTTGAGGAGTCGGGCAATGAAAAAATAAGTCTTCTAGTACACTTCAGCTTGAAGTTCCCCACTCGTTGCCTTGTTAAAAACCTTCATGAGAAAACCTTATTGGGACAAAACTCACATGAGGAGAAAAAAAGCAAGACTTACAATTGTTCAGATTGTTTGGTAGGAGCTTTCCTTCCATAGTTTCCAATTGGAATGAACCCTTGTCTAATTTGCATAAGATTTTATATGGCCCGTCCCAGTTACTTCCCAACCTGCGTTCTCGTGGGTCCCTATTTGGGTCATGGCTTTGAGTACGTAGTCCCCGATTTTGAGCAATCGAGCTGTTTTCTTTTTGTTGTAGTAGCGTTCTGCTTGCTGTATTTGTGTGACCATCCTTATATATGCCGTATCTCGCGGCTCCTCGACCTCGCTGAGATCTTGTCTCCTGTTTCATGATTGTCATTGTCGCTTTCTTAAGAGTACCTCAAGTTGGGTTCTCCGACTTCGACTGGCATTATTGCCTATGTTCCATAAACTAGTGAATAAGGTGACTCTCTTGTTCTCGTCTTCGGGGTTGTTTTGTGCGCCCATAATTCTTCTGGGAGTATTTTTGGCCATAGTCCCTTGGCGTCCTCGAGTTTTTTCTTCATGATGTTCTAGATAGATTTTATGGAGGATTATACTTGCCGGTTGCCAGCTGAGTGGTAAGGAATTGAATGTATCCTTTTAGTGTACCTCTTCTCCAAGAACTCGATGGTTTTTCTTCCCATGACAAGGGCCTGTTGTCATAACTTATCTGTTTAGTCAAGCTGAATCGACAGATGATATTTTCCATATGAAGGCGATTACCTCTCGCTCTCAAACTTTGGTGAACGCTCCTGCTTCCACCCACATATAAAAGTAGTCAGTTAAAACTTAAATGAATCTTACATTACCTTGTTTTGGAGAATGTTGTCCCACGATGTCCATTCCTCATTTAATAAATAGCCATGGAGAGGTGACAGAGTGGAGGCATTCGCATGCTTGGCGGATTGTTGGAGAGTATTTTTGACACTACTCGCACTACTTCTTGAATAAAAAGGCATATTTCTTCATGGTGGGAAAGTAATACCCAGCCCATATGAGGCACCTGACATGTGCTCGGTCACCAGAGTGACTGCCACAATGATCGTCGTGGACTTCCTCGAGGACGTGTTAGTTTTGTTCGGGCCTAAGCATTTTGCCAGTGGGCCACCGTTCGTTCGTTTGTACAAGGTTTTGTGAAAGAGACTGTACGTGGAAGCACTACGTTTTCAGCTTATTGGTTTCCCTTTTGTCGTTTGGGAGGGTGTCGTCTCGCAAATTGTTTAAAATACAATTGCACCAGTCCCACGTTAAATTTATAGATTTTACCTCGATGTGGTCCAATGCCGAGCTGAGGAGGTGAATTGCACTCTTATCCCCAGATGCTATACTTTTGATTGCGGCTAACTTGGCGAGGCCTTCTGTTTTGACGTTCTGATTTCGGGGAATTTGGTCGAGCTGGCATTCGTCGATGTTGGGTACTAATCTGCAGATATTAGTTTCATACTTATGCAACCTCTACTCTTTGATTTGTAAATTACCAGTAACTTTGTTTACCACTAGTTGAGAATCACAACGAAGCTTCAATAGCGTGGCCCTGTACATAAGTGCTAGTTCCAATCCTGCAATTACGGCCTCACACTCGGCGTCATTTTCAGTCATATCTGGGCATCTTATGGATTGATGAATTATCTCGCTGGGGGTAACCTCGAGTGCAAGTCCCAGTCCGGACCCGCATGCATCGGACACGCCATCGGTGTGAACCAAAGCTCCTGTGTTTGAAGAGAAGCTTGAGTGGCTTCCTTTTCAGCATCAAGCACTACTTTTGCGCTAAAGTCGGTGAGCACTTGCAACTTTATCGTTGTGCGAGGATGATAAGTGATGTCGCGCTCAATGAACTCGACAACCCATTTGGCTAGCCTCCCAACAACTGGTGTTTGTGTAATATGCTTATTAGAGGAAAAGTGGTGACGACTAAGATCGGGTGGCACTGAAAGTAGGGTCTAAGCTTTCGTGAAGCTATGACTAGGGCCAAGGCCAGTTTCTTGAGGTGAGGATACCTCGTCTTGGTGCCGTCAACTGTATTACTAGTATAATAAATGGGAGACTGCCAACCTTTATCTTCTCCAACCTAGACGGCACTTAATACTACTTCCAAGCCGGCGAATTAGACGAGAGGGCACTCCCCGGTCTCGGTCATTGGGAGCAAGGGTGGTGATGACAAGTACACCTCCCGTCCTAGTAGTGATTCTACGCACTCTGACTTCTACTCGGCAGCATTCGTCCTTTTTGAGTATGTTGAAATACCTGTGACATATATCGGACGACCACGAGATGAATCTAGATAGGGCGGCAGTTTGACCGGTCAATCTATGGTATTGCTTCTTAATGGTCAATTGCTCTGGTATCCCATTGATATCCTTAATTTGATATGCGTTAACATCAATCCCTCACTGTGAAAGCAAGAAACCCAAAAATTTTGCCGAGGCTACGCAAAATGCGCATTTATCGGGGTTTAGTTTCATTTTCTACTTTCTTAGTATATCGAAAACTTCATTTCGGTGGTCGATATGATCCTCTACCTTCATGTACTTGACAAACATGTCATCGATATATACCTCCATGGTTTTGCAATGTTGATCTTTGAAAAGTTTTGTGCCAACCTTTGATAGGTAGCCCCTGCGCTATTCAACCCAAATGCCATGACACTATAACTACATATTCTCCTATGGGTGATGACCGTAGTTTTATAGTGGTCTTCTTCATCCATGACTAGTTTGTTGTAACCTGAGTAGGCATCAAGAAAACCTAACAACTCGTGTCCTGCTGTTGTGTCGATGAGTTAGTTGCTGTGTTAGTGGTAATGAATCTCTTGTGCATGATTTAATTTAGGTCTTTGAAGTCCACGCACATCTTCCATTTCGTGTCCTTCTTTTTCACCATCACTACTTTGGCAATCCATCTGGGGTACTTTGCCTCCCTGATGGAGTCATTTGACAATAACTTATTCACATTCAGTTTGTTTATGGCGATATCTTTGGGGATACTCGATATATCTGAATGTGCAAAGGCAATCAGATCTACGCTAAGTATTAAGAATTGAAAAAATTTACCTGGTTCTCAGCGCTTACAGCTGATGTAGGCCTTTTTATTGAGGTTGTTATGGTCTAGTTGGACAGGGTTCAGGTCTTCAATGGTTGTTCTACGGCTTCGACTGTCTCGGGGTCCATAATGACTTCCTTGGCATCGACTTGTGGCAACCTCGACCCTGCTGATTGCTATGCTTATTTTTCCTTATCTTCCTTTTGTTGAGTTATTATGTTGATCATGGCGATTTGGTAGAACTCCCAAGATGTATGTTGTTCCCCTCGTATGCTTAATATTCCACAAGGTGTTAGGAATTTGATCAGTTGGTATAAGCTGGAGGGAACATCTCTATAGGGTGTATCCATGGTTGTCCACAATAGCGTTGTATGCGGTGTCTTGGTTCATGATATGAAATATTGTCTCTACGGTCACTCTGAACGGGGAGTGTAATTTCTCCTAAAGTCCATCCAACTACTTTGTTAAAACCGGTTATTGTATTGCAACGTGGCAGTATCTTATCCTCGACTCTCATATGTGTGAGGATTCAGGGATAGATGATGCACACTCCACTTCTTTCATCTACCATAATGCTCTTAGCATCATTATCTAAAATTTATAAAGTAATGACAAGTGCATCATTACGAGTGAAAGTCAAACCGCCAGCCTCTGACTCGTCGAAGATGATACTTTCTTCGAGTCTGTCAAACTGTTTGTGGGTGATCGATTTTTTGAGCTTGTGGATGTCAGTGAATTTGATGACACTGATAGAGACATCGTCACTGCCACCAATAATCATATTGATGGTATGAGCTGGTGAAGGGGGTTTTGGTGATCACAAGTACGCCTTCAGTTCTCGCAGTGATTGTACGCACTCCGGCATCGACTCGCGGCCTTTCGTCCTTTTTGAGTATGCTAAAGAACTTGTGACATCTATCAAATGACCGCGAGATGTATCTGTATAGGGCAGCAATTTGACCGGTCAATCTCGAGTCATGTTTCTTAGAGAGAAAGGCTGACTTGAGAGCCCTAGTCCCTTACTTTTAGAGAAGAAGGACAGCTCCGGGAGTTGGCCAGATACGGGTCGAAGCCCTGCCTCGAAAAAGTCAGGACATGGTCAATTGCTCTGATATCCCATCGATTGTCTTAATTACATCTGCGTTGACCTCAATCCCTCGATGTGAAAGCAAGAAACCCAAAAATTTTCTCGAGGCTATGCAAAACGCGCATTTCTTGGGGTTTAGCTTCATTTCGTACTTTCTTAGTATATCGAAAGCTTCCTTTAGGTGGTCGATATGATCCTCTGCTTTCACGGACTTGACAAACATGTCGTTGATGTATACCTCCATGGTTTTGCCAGGTTGCTCTTTGAACATTTTTGTGACCAACCTTTGATATGTAGACCCTGCGCTCTTCAACCCAAATGGCATGACCCTATAAAAATATATATTACCTTGTGGGCGATGAACGTAGTTTTATCTTGGTCTTCTTCCTCCATGACTATTTGGTTGTAACATGAGTAGGCGTCCAAAAAACATAACAGCTAGTGTCCTGCTACTATGACGATGAGTTGGTCGGTGTGTGGTAGTGGTAAGAGAATCTTTTGGGCATGCTTTTGTTTGGGTCCTTGATGTCCATGCACATCCACCATTTCGCGTTCTTCTTATTCACCATAACAACATTGGCAATCCATTTGGGGCACTTTGCCTCCCTGATGGAGTCGTTTTTCAATAAGTTCTATACTTCTTCACGGACGGCTTCATTTATTGTGGGTTTAACTTTCATCGGACCTAATAATCCAATCTTGCACCAATATTCTAGAATCAAGAAGCCATTCACTAGACCATTATCTACCCGGGTGAGAAATGGTCCTAAAATTTCATGTAATTGTTATAGGTTTAGTTAGGTTATGGAGTTGGAATTAGGCTATCCATGTATCAGTAGCTTGTAGTATGTGAGGTTAACGAACTAGTTTGGGTAGTTTCTTGTTGAATTGGTTGATGGATGAAGGGATTTCCATTGTATAGCCTTATAGTCTATTTTGCATACTAGGTGTTTGACAAAATTCCCAAGAGAGTTACACCATCTGAATCCTTCAAATTAGTATTTGATTTTCGCTATCTTCCTATTAATTGTTATTGCAAGAAGTGTTAGGATGTTGTAGTAACTTAGGGAAAGCTCAAAGAAGGTATGTTAGCTAAACTACTCTCTTATAATTGAAATCTATGATGTTCCCCTAAGTTTCAAGTATGGTTGGCTCAAGTTCCTATTTCCTATGTTCCGGGTTATTCCTTATAAACTTGCCTATTCCGAATGAGCCATATGGCTAGAGTTATACGTTCAATATATGGGTTGTGTATTAGAATGTTTGGCTTTGAGTCGTGTTTCAAATGAAAGCTAGTATGCCAAATTGTGTGAGAAAAACTCGATATCCTTAAGACTCTTAATTGCTCATATTTGTATCTTAGGTCTTGATTGAAAATGTATTGTTGTTGATAATCTATAGAGAGGTTTGAAAATGAAATAAGTGAATTGGGGATATAGAGTGTGACTAACGTGACAAGAATGAAAGTTATACTTGTGGCTAGTGGTCCCAATTAGATAAGATTATGTGAGAAAGATTTTGAAATGAGCTTTGATTCGACTGTTCCAAAATTATTATTTTCTTAAAATAGAATGGTGTGTTACTTGAGTATGATATTAACTTGCGCATTGATTGTCAATCTTTTTACTCTATTTCTTTGAGATAAATCTATTTTGCTTAAATTCTTCATTTCCAATGAACTTAAAGTTGTGTTTTCCGGAATGGAATATATGTTTATATTTGTGGTGATGATCCATGGAAGGAAAGATATGAAAGTATGGAATTTGAAATATGGCCATCGTGCCTTGAATAAAGAATCTTGTGAATGGCCAACATTGCCAAGGAAATATTGTTGTTGTGATTGGTTGAAAATAGTAGTGTAGACATATGCAATGTGAAAGATGATGAGGTAAATATATTTGTGCTTTTGTTTCCCTTGTGTGTAAACCAAAAATATTTTTGGGAGTATCAGTACCAAACCGAGGAAGGGTGGGTCATAAGGCCCACACCCGTAACTACCCGCGCCGGTGTGGGGGTGGGTTGTGGTGTATTGTGATTATTCCCCTTATTTCGCATGAGAATATTCCCCTTAATTGAGATGAGATTAAAAAAAGTTGTGATTTGGAAATGTCAACCCACACGGCATATGTGGGAAGGCGGCTTAGCTGATCGGGTGGAGATCAGATGCCATGTTGCGCACATGGTGGTACTACTCTTGGTAACACTTTTTTTTGGGCATCGCATGTCGAACCACATTGTTCGTGGGGAGATGGCCTAGACGATCGGGCATGATCGGTCTCTGTGCTACAAACACGGTGGTATTTCGGTGCTAATGGTCTCTCAACCAAAAATGTATATTATTTTTATATTTTGAAATTTATTATGTTTAAATGGGCAGTTGGATATTGTTGGTTCTGACTCTTTGTTTCCAAGGTTTTCCATTTCTTATATGGGCATTCTATTTTGAAATAAGACAATTAGCTTTACACACAAGTACTATTCCATATGTACTAAACGTCCCTTTTGCCAGGGGCGCTACATCTTCAACGGATGCAGGTGGTTCATCAGGGGTCAACTTTGGTCCTCGTTAGTAGTTACTCCTTACGCAGCAGGTCTTGGTGAGCCCTAGTTTACTCTTGCCAGGATATCATTTGATGTTGCACTTTGTGTTTTGAGGTATAGCCGGGGCCTTGTTGCCGGCACTTCCATATTACACTTATGTTGTACTTTGAGGCTCTGTAGACAGGTTGTCGGTGGTGTTTTTTGTGGGAATTTGAACTAGAAATGTTGGTATTTGCCAAACAGGTTTTTTATTATATATATAAACTTGTAATATTTTTGAAATTATGAATGAATCTGCTAATGAGAATGAAATGGGAGTTGTTAATGACATCTTTTCAGTGTTTTACTAATGGAGTGGATCTCCACTTTATTCATGGATGAGTTTGGGTAGAAGGAAATCTGATAGGTTTGCTCGGCCGATTTTACTCGGTTGAGTGCCGGTCGTGCTCCCCTGGTGTTGTGGTGTGACAAACTTGGTATCAGAGCCTAATGTTTTAATATGTCCTATGATGTCTCGAACCTGTGTCTAGTAGAGTCTTCTTATCGGTGAGTTATCAACTAGATCTATAATAAGGAGGCTACTTGGACATTTGGGAATTTCACACTTCTTTGATACTCCAAATCGTGCGATAGAGCTCAAGATAGGAAGCTAATTTCCTCGTTATGCCTCATTTTCCAGATGAGTAATCTACGAGATCGAAGCACCAAGGAGGAATGGCCGCGCCCATGGAATATGGGGGAGATTACACAAGAGTTCATTTGGGAGAATGTGTTGAGCTGTGGAGGGATTGAAAGAACTTGTTACTAAGGGAAGTGTCCCTGTTCATACCGATGTCATCGCTCCACCGGATCGTGTGGTAAGAGAATCTAAGAAACGAAAAAGGGTTGTGGGTGCTAATGAATTGGATCGTTTGATTTGCAAAAAAACATCACTTGGGAACATGTTGGATGACTCTTGGAATATGTTATGTCTATGGAAAGAGGGGGCACAAGAAGAGCAAATGCCCTAGGTTGGGTACACCCATCCCAGCCTGCCCAATGTGCGGGAATGACCATTTGTCATCATGTTGTGAGAATACTCAGCAACATGTTAGGGGCGGCAGGTTTGGGAAATTCCAAAGGACCACAAAGCAAACCGGTACATGGTTTGTTACTCATGCATTGGAGGCCTGGATGAAGGATAAGGGGGATGCTTATGATGTATGCAAAAAGGGTGAATATCAGGTAAGTGGGGCGAGTCAGTTTATCGGACCTCATCCTCATTTTGTGAAGTGTGGAAGATGTCCTTCATGAATATGTCACTATGGAACCAATGTATGCTATAACTGTGGCATGAGGGGTCACATTTAAAGAGATTACCATTCGTCTCTCCAGAGCATGGGAGGGGGGTGCGACACGACCATCCAGTCGTTTAGCTACTACATCCACAGTGCCTCTCCTAGCTAGAGGCATTATACCGCCTGCAGGGCATGGAGTAGCTAGGGGTGGTATTTAGAGCTCGGGAAGGCCCAATAGGTTTTATTTTATGAGGAAGCATCAAAAGTCGGAGGCTTCTCCAGATGTGGTTACAGGTATATTGACTGTCTAATCTCATGATGTATATGCCCTTATTGATCCCGGTTCCACTTTGTCATATGTCATTCCTTATGTTGCCAAGGAATTTGGGATAGAACCAAAACTACTTAGTGAGCCATTGTCTGTATCTACTCTTTGAACAACTTAGTGAACGGAGCCTCTTTATCTCAATTATCTTACTTACAACCTCTTGAGGAATTGAGTTATATAATTATTTCCTTCAATTGAGTTATAACCCTAGGCTAATACTTCCCACTTGCTTTCACAAATTCTCAACAAGGGACTATACCTGATGAATTTCTTACAGAACCTTCTGATTCAAATGGATAACATCTGCTCACTTGTGCTTGTGCATGCCCCATCACAATGTTTACCTACGTGGTATCAAATCTAATATAAGGCAACCTAGTGCCGAGATCTTTCTTGAGCTAGTCTCGTTCTCTAGTGCACGTGACTCATATAGTTTGACTAGTCACTTTACTCCCTTTTGTCAGCATTATCATAAACCCTTTCGATGTCTAGTAACATAAGAGCAAATCTCAGCACCTATCATATGGGTGCATGTCAATTAAAATGGTTACTCATCCGAATAAAATTTCTCAGGAATTTGGGATTTCTCACAAATTCGTCATACGAAGATCTTTTTGTTTGCCAATCTCAGTATGACGTTCATGTCCACCTAAATCATGCCTCAGTGAGTAACTCACTTGTTTCCTAGTGTTATAGTAGCCCATTAAGTGGCTCGGTACGCAGCTTGAGACTTATTATGGCAAAAACATGCCTAGCTCATAGCGAAGTGTTCATTCTCTCTAACCAGTACATGCGTTTATCCCAATATTAAGATGTCCTAGCTATGTGGTTTCACTCGTGAAAGGTTTAAATTAGATTTTTTTCGGATTTCGGCATATATCATGGACACATTGACTTGAAAGACAAGTTTGTCATATCTCTATTCCTCTCATATTGGATCAACTATCAGGAAGGGTAAAGTAGTTATAATGATAATAATCTTACAAGTATTGAACTCTCTTTTTGTTCAACCTCGTGGGCATGTGGCAGAGATTCCTTGTGTCACTTAATGTTGAGGGCATAATGCAACTTCATGTATTTTTGAAATCTCTACCATATTCATGGTGCAAGAATCTTCTCATTTTGAATTAAACTGATCTTCCCTACAGTCAAGGAGATGACTGGTGTCACGTACGTGGCTATTTCTCCTTAAGGCTTACTATTCCCGAACAAAGCACATAAGGAATGAAGCAATTGTTACTGTCCTTTTCATAACTCATTGTCCTCCAAGAATAGCGGATAATAATATCCTTGTCCTCCCGATCATGCCCCCTCTCCTTATATATCACATGTCTAAAATGACTCATTTCTTTTGAATCTCAGAATCATGAACGTGGTCCCTACATCACAATGATTACTATGTTAGTAATATTGGTAGTAACACTCATGTCTCGTAGAATATAACTTCCTAAGATATCCTTATCGACAGGTTGTTGGGTTTGGCCTAATCTCGAACCTCGCTGTTCATATTTATAGTAAACTTATGGGTGTTGAAGGTTCAGACATGTCAAAGAAGAAGCATCATCCATGATCAAACATATTGGGTAGGAAATTTTACGGTCATATTCATGCTAGCACATCTTGAAATAATTGATGAATGTCGCCAGAGGTTTAATTTGGGTGTTTGACGTAGAGATTTAGAGTTGAAGAAAGTGAATGGGTAATTCTCAAGATGTTCTCTATAAATATATTCGGTGAATTGTTAAGGAAGGTAAAGTATGTATAATCACATTAGGCCTTATGGAATATTGAAGGAAGTAGGCCGAACTATGAGTATGATAATTCCCTATCGTGGTTCTCCATGCACCAGGCGTTTCATGTGTCTACATCTAAAAAGGTAGTTGGGAATCCTTTGTCTATCGTTCCGGTGAAGACTAGCAAAGGTAAAGTTAATGGACAATTGGATTATGAGGGGTACCTATTTTCCATCCTTGTTAGATAAGTCCGGATGCTGAGATTGCCTCCGTCAAGTGTTGTGGCTAAGTTTGTGAGTCGAGGAGGTCGCCTCGACGACCGAGAGTGTTTCGGAAAGAAAATGTTCTCACTTGTTTGTAGAGCCAAATGGACGTGGTTCAAAAGGTACCTGTTATTTGTTATGATTTAAATATATGCAATTCATGTCTAGATACCACTTCCGTTAATGTGATGGCCTTAAGATTGAGGTGCGTGTTATTAATATGCATCGTGATGCTTTGTTGAGTTATGGATGTGTTGTTACGGTGGTTTTGGTGTTACTCTGGCTAGTGGTTAAGCCCAATTACAGAGGAGACTATGCCGAAATATTTTAAGAAGTTGGGAGTTAGTCAAATTTGGGGGATTGTGATGGGTGTAAGAAAGAGATGATTTTTGTTGGGTGTTCTGGGCGGACTATACTCCTCATTCTAGGATGAATGATCCTAAGTAGGGGAGAATGTAAGGCCCCGTAAAATGTTGACAAGGAATTATGTGGTGCCGAGTTAGACTTATGTGTTTGAGGAATGCATCGAGGTGTTGGTGGAAAATTTTCTGCTGAAGGGCCAATTATGCGGTTAGATTAGTGACCACAGATCCATTATGCGGGCTGCATAAGCGTCGCAGGTTTGAGCAGGGAGTTGTTGAATTTTGAGGGTTGTTTCGCAGTCCATTATGTGATCGTAAACCTATTTCGCGGTCCGCACTTCTGTTCGGCGATTCAGCGGCCCATTATGCGGCTGAATAAGTGGTCTGCAAACCACAAACCGGTCACAGACCTGTCGAGTTCTTCCCAGTTTTTGGGCGTCACTTTTGCGGTCCGTTATGCGTACCACATACTTATTATGCGGTCAGTTCCGTGATCGCAGACCTGAGTTCGGAGTGTCTACTTTCCTGGTTTTATAACTTGGCCCTATTTTGATAAATTGACTTTGAGGCTTGTTTTGGGGCAATTATCTAATGATTTTATAGAGATGTGAGAGCATTTTCGAGAGAGAAGGAGGAAAACTAGTGTTTACCCTAAAATACGAGTAAAAATTGAATTTGTACGTAGTATTAAGTATACGTAAAATGGTTTGACACAATGAAATAAATAACAATGAATAAAGATTTACTTAAATAAATAGGAGAATAACCAAACCGTTAAGGTTGAATAAATTTCCCGTGACGGAGCAAATAGCAGTGAAAAATTAATAACTTAAGCAAGAGATAGGCAGAAAATGATAACTTGTATTGCTGGTAACGTGTCTCCCCTCTGTACAATGAAACCAAGTACCCTTTTATACGGAAGAAAGGAATTCTACATATAGTAAAAGTCTTAATTAGAGGATGAATTAACATAATTATAGGATGAATTATCCCTAAAAATACTGGTCTAACGTCTCTTATGACTGTGGCCGTGATTCCCGCCGAGATATCTGTATACAATGAGATTTCCGACCTTTCCGTTATACGAAATTGATACTTTTTTCATAAAATGCCTTTACCCAGACCGGTCTCGACCGCCTTATTCCGACCGCTCTGGCTCCGATCCAATGATGTCCGATCTCAAACTTTCCTTCCTGAAGTGCTGGCTCTGTTTCAAAGCACTCCGACCCCGGACTGTACTCGAGACCGATCTTCCTTGTGTGCTAGATTGTATCTGACCCTATACGACTAGCATTCTAATCATCCAATGTTCCGCCAATATTCAAGAATCATCCAATGTTCCGCCAATATTCAAGAATCAAGAAGCTTGTTGAGTTGACCTCGGCATGGCCTTCCTCCACCATCGACCTCAATAACTGCACGACCTTTTAAGAGTCAATTTCTTCATCCTCGACTGACGAGCCCAAATTGGCGAGTGCATCACCTTTACTATTTTGTTCTCGAGGTATGTGCTGTAGAGTCCACTCTTTAAATCTGTGTAGCGTGACCTGAAGTTTGTCCACGTACCTTTGCATACGCCCTTCTCTGACTTCGAATGTTCTATTTACTATGTTGACTACGAGGAGGGAGTCGCATTTGGCCTCGATTACTTCTGCTCCTAGGTTTTTGGCCAACTCTAAACCTGCAATCATAGCCTCATATTCTGCTTCATTGTTAGTCAGCTTTACAGTCTTAATAGACTGTCGAATCGTATTCCCGGTCGGAGGTTTGAGTACGATGCCTAACCCCGACCCCTTCGAATTTGAGGCGCCGTCTGTGAACAAAGTCCACACTCCCGAAGGAGTCCCCGATTTAATCATGAGTTCTTTCTGGACCTCGGGAATGAGCGATGGCGTGAGTCGGCGACGAAATTAGCCAGTACTTGAGACTTGATCGAGGTTCGTGCATAACGTACCCGATATCGTACCCGCTTATTTCGATGGCCCACTTGGCCAATTGACCTGATAGCTCAGGTTTGTGCATAATGTTTTTAAGTGTATAAGTTGTCACCACGCATATGGGGTGACATTGGAAGTACGACTTCAACTTTCTAGAGGCACTCGACAATGCAAGTGCTAACTTTTCTAGATGTGGGTACCTAGTTTTGGCCTCTCCTAGTGTTCTACTGACGTAGTAAATGGGAAATTGTGCACCTTGTTCTTCTCGGACTAGGACCGCGCTCACTTCTATCTCCGACACAGCAAGGTAAAGGTACAACTGCTCACATGCTTTTGGCGTATGTAGCAAAGGCGGGCTAGAGAGATACCTTTTAAGTTCTTCCAATGCGTGTTGGCATTCCGGTCCCCATGAGAATTCGTTCTTTTTCTTCAGCAGGTTGAAGAACTGATGGCTCCTGTCGGATGACCTCGATATGAATCGACCTACTGCTGCTATCCGGCCTGTCAATTTCTGCACAGCTTTTACGCTGTCGACGACCGTTATGTCTTCGATGGCTTTGATTTTATCGGGGTTGATTTCTATTCCTCGGTTCGAGACCATAAAACCAAGGAATTTCCCTGAGCCTATTCCGAATGCACACTTCTCCGGATTCAATTTCATGTTGTGTCTTTTCAGGACGTCGAATGTTTCCTGCAAATGGCTTAAATGGTTCTCTGCTCGCAGGGTCTTAACTAACATGTCATCGATATAAACTTCCATTGTTACTCCTAGTTGTTTTTTGAACATCTTATTTACTAGGCGTTGGTAAGTAGCCCCTGCGTTTTTCAGCCCAAAAGGCATCACATTATAGCAATAAGTGCCATACTTAGTGATGACGGATGTTTTTTCTTGATCATCCTTATTCATTTATATCTGGTTATACCTAGAGTAGGCATCGAGAAAACTAAGAGTCTGGTGGCCAGAGGTAGCATCGATCATGCGATCGATGTTAGGCAAGGGGAAAGAGTCTTTGGGGCATGCTTTGTTTAGATCTTTATAGTCTATACACATTCTAAGATTATTTCCCTTCTTTGGAACTACGACTATATTAGCTAACAATTCTGGGTACTTAACTGCCCGAATGGATCCTATATTCAAAAGTTTAGTTACCTTATCTTTGATGAAGGCTTGTTTGGCTTCGGACTGAGGCCTCCTCTTTTGCTTGATCGGCCGGAATTTTGGGTCAACGCTTAGCTTCTGAGTTGTAATTTCCGGCGGTATGCCTGTCATGTCAAGATGGAACCAAGCAAAGGAATTCTCGTTAGCTGAAAGGAAATTAATTAATTTGGTCCTGAGCTTGGAGCTTAAGCCCGGGCCCGGGTATACCTTTCAATCGGGCGCATCGCTACGGTGTGAGATCTGCTCAAGCTCTTCGACTGCCGATTTGGTCGCATCGGTCTCATCAGGACCGATAAATGATCGAGGAACCCCGTAATTATCGACGTCAAGTTGATCCTGCTCGCCCTCGTTTGTTGAAGGCGGCGTCTTTGATTGCTATTGGGCCTTCTGGGAAGAAACAATCGGCTTTGATGTTGCCTCATCCATCGCGAACATTTCTCTCGCATCTTGTTAATCTCCATAAACGGTGACGACCCCATCAGCGATGGGAATTTCAACATCTGATGCAATATTTAATGTACAGCTCCGATGTCATGAATCCAAGGCCTCCCAAGCAAGGCATTGTACCTCATGTCGCTCCCGATCACACAAAATTTTGTTGCCCGGATAGTACCAGCGACGTTAACCATCAGTGTTATCTCCCCTTTGGTTGTTTCTAATGCCATGTTAAAACCATTGAGGACCCGAATTTTGGAGATGATATGGCTTGATAATCCGAGCTGCTCGACAACCCATGACCGAATTATATTAGCCGAACTACTGGAATCGACAAGTACGCGCTTCACCCGGGTTTTATGTATGAGTATTGATATTACCAAGGCATCGTTATGGGGATGTGTAATCCCTTCTGCATCTTTATCACTGAAGTATAAAGCTCCTTCCGTTGCGTAATCTCGAGTACGTTTTTCCCGGGTGATAGATATCTTGGTGCGCTTCAACACCGGGCCTTGGGGTGCATCTACCCCTCCGACTATCATGTTGATCGTGTGCTCGGGTTCTTCTTGACTTGTAGGTCTGTCCCTATTTCCATAATGGTTTTTAGCCCGGTCGCTTAGAAATTCTCGGAGATGACCTTTTTCAAGCAACCGTGCCACTTCCTCCCTCAGTTGCCAGCAATCTTCCGATATGTGACCATGGGTACCATGGTAATTACATATTAAGTTTGGGACCCTTTTGGCCGGATCGATTGCAGTGGGCAAGGCCATTTGGTGTCTTTAATGCGGCCAGAATACTAGAGAATACTATCCTTTCCTTTCAGGTGCTTGACTTGAAACTTGTATGGAGAGAACCATTGTGCCCATCTGAGAATCTGAGGATTAGGGATAATTTTTTAATTTATCCGGATCATTTTTGGGATAGCCTTCATATCCATTTCTACTAGAAATTCTGTATGGATAAGGAAGAAATTGAATTTCTTGATTCCATTCTTTACTACAAGAACTTATTTGAAGGTGGAGTGATAACGTTGCTCGACATCTTTAAACTTTCCGCTGGCCATCTTTTTCGTCAAATAGAACAACACTCAAATACTCATGGCTGGCATCAGTTTGCAGTATCTTTTTTCCATCTGAAGGGATGTAGAGAGACTTGACATTTTTACATATCTCCTTTATTTTTCTGACTTCGTCATCCTGTTTCTCTCCCAAAGATGGTGCATTTTTCTTGAGCATTCCTGTGAGCAGTGAAATGTATGTAGAGATGTTTGGGATGAAATCTCTTACATAATTTATTACACCCAAGAACTGTTGGATCTGCTTTGTTGTGAGGTTGGTATCCAGAAATTTAAGTAATTTCTGACATATATGCGGTCCTGGACTGTATTCACCACGAGCAAAATGCATTCCGAGAAAATCAATCTCCTTTTGAGAAAGAACCATCTTTTTTGCTGAGAGCATGATTCCGTACTGTGCTACTAATGTCTCAAATTGACGAAGCAAGTTGACATGTTCTTCTAATGTATCACTAAATAACAGGATGTCATCAATGTAAACTAAGGAGGTATGGAGGATGGGTTTGAAGATTTTTATCATGGATTTTCGGAACAAGGAGGGTGTAGTTTTCAACCCGAAGGGCATGACTTTCCACTGGAAATGATGATCGGGGATGCAAAATCCCGTTTTGGGTCGTTCTTCAGGGTGGATTCCCAATTGCCAAAATCTAGATTTTAAATCAAACTTGGAAAAATATTTGGCCTTGGCTAAGTGGGAGAAAAGAGTGAGTTTATTTGGGATGGGGCATTTATCATCTTGGAGGAAATGGTTTAGTGGCTGGTAATTAATAACTAAGAGTTTTCCTCTTGTCTGCTCAACTCTTTTGTTGACATAAAATGCTTCGCATGCCCATTATGAATCCGATGGTTCTATCAGATCAAATTCCAAAAGTTCTTCGCATTCTTTCTTTGCAAGCTGAAGATGATCTGGATCCATGCCTGAATGACTGGCTTTTGTCGTATTGATGTTTTCATTTTTCTTGAAAGGGAGCTTGATAAAAAACTCTTGGTTTTTCCATTGTGGCCTTTTTCTTTTCTTCATGAAATCCTTGTGGGATTCAACACATGAATGTTAAATGAGATTCTGCTCAATCTCTTTGATTTGTTCATCATCGGTGATTTGGAATAGCCTTGGAATCTCATAATAAGGTCTGAACTACTTTTTAAAAGCTATCCCATTAGCCTTGATCTGGAGTTGATCTCTAAGTTGCCTGTAAATATCGAATCCAATAATAAGATCTTTTCCTGGCACATCATATCCTAGTAGCTTGGTTCTGTACTTTAATGCTGGAAAGAACTCAATTGTGACCAGGTGCTTTGTAATGACAGTTGTGGTTAAGATTGCATTTGATGCTGTGTTGAAATACTTGAAATGCGGCACCCATTGATCTTCAGGGAGAACAGTAGGATTTATGAGTGAGGATGCAGCTCCGGTGTCGATGAAGGCGATAACTCGAGCTGGTTTATCCCATTTGGATGAATAGACTTTGAGTTCTACTTGAGGAACGACTGTGAGAGCATTGATCTCTTCTCGGGCTTCGATCACTAGTTTTGAAATTTGGTACTGATCATTGCCTTGATCTTCATAGATATCGAGAGAGAATATAGTTTTTTCATTAGGTTCGTCAACTGCAGAGAATATGGATTCAAGGTCCTCCTCTTTTTCCAAGATGTATGCCAGTGTAATATTCAATCTCTTCAAGGAGTTTGACAGATCTTCTTGATTGGGGACAATTTTTTGTGAAATGTCCAATCTTATGGCAAATAAAGCATCTGTCCTTCCTATGAAAATTTCCTGGCCTTCTGCGTCTGAAATATTTTATGCGCCTCTTGGATCTTGACTTTCTATATGGAATTTTTGGCCATTTGAACCTCCTGAATTCTTTGCGTCGTCTGGGCGTGCGGCAGGAACATCCTGATCCGGTGATTAGATCAGATTTGCGGCATGCTTTGTCAAGCGCTGGATTGTGATGGATAATTTTATTTAGGGCTGAGCGCTTCGTACAAATGTCATCCAATGCGACGAAAATAGCCTTCCTGATGTAACCAATTTGTGGGATGTTTATGGACTGGAACTTTTCTTCAATGATGGTCATGGTTCAGCTTGCCAACAGCTTTGGAAGGGAAGAGAAAAAGGCTTGCTTCAGATTGATGTCTCCGCCGATTTCAAAGTATATTTTGGCATTTTTTGAAAATGTCTGTCAATATCATTTATGTCGAATGACACACACTTCATCTCGAAGAGTTGTCTTCGCATTTTCTCCTGTCTTTGGCTAGTATCTCCGCAGAATACTTCATGTAGGATCCAAATGTCGAAGGCAAAATCTTGAGAAGTAAGAAAAGTATTTTTGTCTTGAAATCCAAGTGAATTCCACCAATCTATGAGGATTCCTGAGAATCGTGAAGTGAGTTCTGACAAGATGACATACTTTTCTCGTTCTGCTAAATTATTGGTCACCATCCAAGTATGAAGTCTTGGATCCTTTGAGGCCATTTTGAAACCGTGACGTCGTCCAAGGTGAAAGTATGGAAACCGGTTCTAACTGGCTTGGACGCCATGGGCTCATATCTTCTTTCTGGGATTGGCTAATGTGTCATGCCTTCTCGTTCGTCATCTACTTCAGATACTTCTGGCTTTCTTGGCTAGTTTACAAATATTGGAAGATTGTCATCTTCATAAGAGTTTGTTGGGGATTCATTGCTTGATTGAGAGCTATCCTCCATTGAATCATTTTCTGATGAATTCAGAGATTCTGACCATAGAGTATCTTCTTCTGATATGCATCTTGGCTGGGAAACATAGAGGTCTGGAGCCTTCTGGTCAGAAATTATCAGATTTTCGGGGTTGGATCCTTTTGAGCTTTCTCCTTGGTCTCGCCGTTTCTTCGTTTGTTTCTGTGCTGCAATTACATCTTTTCTTTCCCAAACCAATTTTGCAATATCAAACTCCTGTTCATCTTTTACGGGTTGGGTGAAAGATAATGGATTTTGTGAGGTAGATGGAAAAGTAGAAAAGGTGTTGTCTAATTTAGGTGGGGAATATGGTTATGGAGACATAGGGAAGAAAGTAGGTTTTCAAGGGACAACCGGGGTTGTTTGTGGCTTAAAGTGGTCATTTCTTAAGAGCTGAATCTTTCTTTGAGGGAAATCGTCTCTTTTTGTTGTTGTTGGAAAAATTGGAAAAGTGAAGTTCCTGGCGGACTAATCTCATATTGTAAATTTGCCAACCTTAGTTCCAACATTTTGATTAGTCCTTCATGGCGAGACGATGTTTGCTCCATCTTTTTCTCAATTGTTTCCACCTTGCTCATCATTTTGTTTTGTGTAGGGGCCACGTTCTTTATGGTGTTACATATGTTGTTCAGGACTTTGTTTTGGCAGATGGAGTTTTCGGATTGCTAGTTCATTGTTGCCTCGATGTCACTTGTTGGGGGTTTTTCTCCAGTAGGTAGCACTATGTTTTTTCTTGGGAATTTTTGGAGCATGGCTTATTCCCTCCTTTTCAAAAGGTTGTAGGGAAGGAAAGTCTTGGGTATGACTGGAGCTTGAAGGACTTAGCATGAATATCAGAGGTTGTGGGGGATTTGTGATTTTCGGAATTGGTGAAGTTTTAGGTTTAGGTGGCTTTTTGGGTTGTGAGGTATGGACTGGTGGTGATTTGGGTTTGGGTGTAGTGTCACTATCCTCCCAACTTGGAGTGAATTTTTCTGGTAATTTTGGCCATTCTTGGGGTTTGTAACTGACAAGAAATTCATATTTACCTAATTGAAGGGTCTTTATTTTCATATCTGGCTCGAAATTGTTTTTCAGTGCTTTTCCCCTTTTTCTTGGATTTTGGTTTGGTTTTGTTGAGGCCGACACTTTCTCCATGTCGCTGGTGGTGTTCATCATATTCTCCATTTGGATCTTCTAAACAGTCTTGACAGTTGCAATCAAGATCCCAAGGGCAGTGTCCCGTAAATGGGCATTTGAACCACCAACTATTCGTTCTATTTTTGTCAAAACTTTGACACCAATCATGTTCTTCCATGATGCATTGTATATTCCAAAAGAGTTCTCCGTCAGGTTCAGGGTATGTATCTGTTGTATCTTTGGGTTGGATCATTTGGCAAGAAAAGATGGTTTTATTGGGTTTTTTGAGGTGGGAATGGTCGAAGCTTATGCAAACGATTTTTTCATTTCTTTTGGTAAAAGTTGGTTCACCAGATTGTAGGGATTCCTCCGGTTCTCTTAACTTTTCATAATTTGTGATCCAGGAATCAGGAAAATTTTTGACAAGTTCATTTCTTGAAATTTGTCTGGGTATTTGGGTGCACATGCTGTTTCCTTTGGTTGTATCAATATTTAAGAGTAAAGCATTTTCTCCTCCTGGAAGGCAAAGATCCATGGCATGATTTTGGACTCGCCACGCCATTTGGTGATGAAGAGTGGCATGGATAGAATCTTTGGCTTGTGGGGCTCCTTGGATTTGGACTTGGATTTTTAGTGCTTCGGTTAAGTATGGATCATAAAGGGACATGTTGAAATTTGGAAAGATTGTGATGAAGACTGTCCCAGCATTCAAGGTAACTTCTGCAGTACCTAAATTTGCATGTTGGTACTCTAAATATCTTGTATCTAGAAGAGAAAGTCGAGCTACTACCGGTTGACCTTTTCTTCCGTGATATGTTAAAGCCATTCGGATGGCACCAAAATGGATATGGGTAAACCCATGCTCTCTCCACTTCCTGCGAAAATTATCTGGGATTTGAAGAGTAATAAATTGTTCCTCTCGGGTGGCAAGGATAGGATGCTGGCCAAGTTTTGAGGCAGCAACATATTCCTTGACTCCTTTTGGTCTGTGCTAGACAAGGGAACGAATTTGTGTCCAGGGTGCAAATGATTTTTTGGCGAAGGCTGAGTAAGGGTTTATAAGAGGTAGTTCGGTGGAAGACACCTTTTGTTCATCTGGTAGGATATCTACGTCATAGAGGTAATCATATTTTTGGACAGGGTTTTATACAGAGTAGGGGACATATTCATTTTTGCTAAGAAAGACGATGATGGAAAAGACTCAGACAAATTTCAAGAGATGAACTTGTCAACATTCTTCCTGGTTCCTGGATCACAAATTATGAAAAGTTAAGAGAACCGGAGGAATCCCTACAATCCGGTGAACCAACTTTTACCAAAAGAAATGACAAAACCGCTTGCATAAGCTTCGACCATTCCAACCTCAAAAAACCCAATAAAAGCATCTTTTCTTGCCAAATGATCCAACCCAAAGATACAACAGATATATACCCTGAACCTGACGGAGCACTCTTTTGGAATATACAAAGTATCATGGAAGAACATGACCGGTGTCAAAGTTTTGACAAAAATGGTAAGAATACTTGGTGGTTCAAATGCCCCTTTACGGGACACCGCCCTTGGGATCTTGTTTGCGACTGTCAAGACTGTTTAGAAGATCCAAAGAAATTCTTGTAGTAAAGAATGGAATCATGAAATTAAATTTCTTCCTTATCCATACAGAATTTCTAGTAGAAATGGATATGAAGGCTTTCCCAAAAATGATCCGGATAAATTCAAAAATTATCCCTAATCCTCAGATTCTCAGATGGGCGCAATGGTTCTCTCCATACAAGTTTCAAGTCAAGCATCTGAAAGGAAAGGATAGTATTCTTGCAAATTTTCTATCGCGACTGGAAGAATTCTCAAAAAGATTTTCCCCAGCAAAACTGAAGCCAAGTAGCCACATCTTTATGTTTTCAAATATACTGGGAACAAGTTCATTAAAGCCAACAGATCATCCCCGGAGTTGCTCAACCTCATGGATCCCTTTGATCCGTTAATTATTATGGAAAGGAGAACATATTATGAGCTCCAAGTTTTCCGACAATATGGAGGATCCATTCTAAAGCCTTATGGTGTCAATCCAGAATATCCGTTCTGCCATATATTCATAGCTCAAGCCAAGGATTTTCCACAAGAACTACTATGGTGTTTCTGGTACCTATGCCATCGGTATTATATTTTCAAGGAATTCAACTGTAACGTCTTCAAGGATTTTGATACCATTGCACCAGCCCTTAGAGTATTTTTACTATGGTTCAATCCTAGAAGTTATTGGACAAAATGTTTCAGTGATTCTTATGCAGAAAAATTATTCATGTTTCATAGACCGGTAAAGATCATTAATGGAAAAGTCCAGGCGCAAGCCGAGGCATCATTATGGTGGAAATTTCCCGTGTCCATTTTATCAATGGAGGAAGAGTATAGCGAGGCACAAAGAATCATTTTCCAGCAAAATAGGTGCATCCCAAAAGAGATGAGATTATATCAAAAGAGTGGGCCAGCTGGAATTATACCAATACCCATCCTCACTGGGAAAGAGTTCGGGAAGCAGCAAGGGAATACCAAACACTATATGAAGTCATCCGAGAAAAGATCACTAATGACATTTCCAGATTAAAGTTGCAAATTATATCTCTCAGTCCAAAAAGAAAGGAACATAGCAGTGAAAAACCGTCAAGTTCCAGGCGCTGCTTCACAAGATCTTCGAAAAGATGCCTGCAAGACATTTCTATGATCGATAAAGGATAATTGTCTTAATCCTTGCTAATCCCCCCTTAATCCTCCATTACCAACCCAAAAACCCTCAAAAATATCCTACCTATGCCAAGACAAATTTCCAAAACTTTCCACACTATCCGGGCCCCACTTTACGCTGTTTTCCTACCATAATCCTCCAAAAACTCTCAAAAAATATCCTACCCATGCCAAGACAAATCTCCACATCTTTCCATGCTATCCGGGCCCCACTTCACCTTGTTTTCACATGCTTCCACATGCCTCCACACGCTTCTTCACATGCAACACAATACAGTCACATGGCGTCACATGCTCCCTCATGCTACACCATGTATATATCACCCCGTTCACATGGTTTCAGGTGTTTTTTAGTGGTTTTGCCTAAAGTCCTTCACATGCCGGAGGGACCCGCTTGTAGATAAGTTTGCCATGTAAGATAGGTTTGCTTTATCTAGAATGTTTGTCTTCTAATAACCTCCTAGTCCTATATAAAGGAGGCCTTGTAGTAGTTGTAGGATCATCAGATAATCATCTTGTAATCATCGTGCACTCTTTATAAATCTCTTGTGATATATTACATATGAGTTCTTTCTAAATTTCTCTCTTGTTCTTTCTTTCGAATGGATGGAAAGGCCGGTCCATTTATGAAAATAAAGTAAGTGTACTCTTTGAAAGTTAGCTTATTGTAGTGCGAAAGTTTTCTGAGTTATGAACAGCTAACATTGGTTATAGTACAAAAGTTTTCTGAGTTGTGTAGCTTGGCAAGCCGTCCCTGAATGGATTGTTGAAGCCAGCCCCTTTTGTAGGAAAACTTTTGCGACTATAAACAAATTAACTATTTGTGTAGCTTGGCAAGCCGTCCCTTATGGGTTGTTGAAGCCAGCCCCTTTTTGTAGGGAAACGTTCGTACCTATGATTAAGCTTGTCTTCCTCGAGTCTCTTGCTTTGTTCCTTATACTGTGGTTTCGTACCTATGATTAAGCTTGTTTTCACGGAGTCCCTTGCTTTCTTCTGATACTGTGGTATCAGAGCCAGCCCATCCTTTCGGAGGGAGGAACAGTTTACTAAATATGTCTGAGTCTTTTCCATCATCGTCTTCTTTAGCAAAAATGAATATGTCTCCTACTCTATATAAAACCTTGTCCAAAAAATATGATTACCTCTATGAAGTAGATATTCTACTCGATGAACAAAAGGTGTCTTCCACAGAACTACCTCTTATAAACCCTTACTCACCCTTCGCCAAAAAATCATTTGCACCTTGGACCCAAATTTGTTCCCTTGTCCAGCACAGACCAAAAGGAGTCAAGGAATATGTTGCTGCCTCAAAACCTGACCAGAATCCTATTCTTGCCACTCGAGAGGAATAATTTATCACACGTCAAATCCCAGATGATTTTCCCAGGCAATGGAGAGAGCATGGGTTTACCCATATCCATTTTGGTGCCATCCAAATTGCTTTAACATATCACGGAAGAAAAGGTCAGCCGGTGGTAGCTCGACTTTCTTTTCTAGATACAACATATTGAGAGTACCAACATGCAAATTTGGGTACTGCATGAGTTATCTTGAATGCTAGGACAGTCTTCATCACAATCTTTCCAAATTTCAACATGTCCCTTTATGATCCATACTTAACCAAAGCACTAAAAATCCAAGTCCAAATCAAAGGAGCCCCTCAAGTCAAAGATTCCGTCCAAGCCACTCTTCATCGCCAAATGGCATGGCGAGTCCAAAATCATGCCATGGATCTTTGCCTTCCCGGAGGAGAAAATGCTTTACTCCTAAATATTGATGCTACCAAAGGAAACACCATGTGCACCCAAATACCCAGACAAATTTCAAGAGATGAACTTGTCAAAATTCTTCCTGATTCCTGGATCACAAATTATGAAAAGTTAAGAGAACCGGAGGAATCCCTACAATCTGGTGAACCAACTTTTACCACAAGAAATGACAAAACCGTTTGCATAAGCTTCGACCATTCCCACCTCAAAAAAACACAATAAAACCATCTTTTCTTGCCAAATGATCCAACCCAAAGATACAACAGATACATATCCTGAACCTGACGGAGAACTCTTTTGGAATATACAAAGCATCATGGAAGAACATGACTGGTGTCAAAGTTTTGACAAAAATGGTAAGAATACTTGGTGGTTCAAATGCCCCTTTATGGGACACTGCCCTTGGGATCTTGATTACGACTGTCAAGACTGCTTAGAAGATCCAAATAGAGAATATGATGAACACCACCAGCGCCATGGGGAAAGGTTCGGCCTCAACAAAACCAAACCAAAATCCAAGAAAAAGGGGAAAAGCACTGAAAAACAATTTCGAGCCAAATATGAAAATAAAGACCCTTCAATTGGCTCATTAAGCCGTCCAGGTAAATATGAATTTCTTGTCAGTTACAAACCCCAGGAATGGCCAAAATTACCAGAAAAATTCACTCCATGTTTGGAGGATAGTGAAACTACACCCAAACCCAAATCACCACCAGTCCATACCTCACAACCCAAAAAGCCACCTGAACCTAAAACTTCACCAATTCCGAAAATCACAAATCCCCCATAACCACAGATATTCATGCTAAGTCCTTCAAGCTCCAGTCATACCCAAGACTTTCCTTCACTACAACCTTTTGAAAAGGAGGGAATAAGCCACGCTCCAAAAATTCCCATGAAAAACGTAGTGCTACTTACTGGAGAAAAACCCCCAACAAGTGACATCGAGGCAACAATGAACTGGCAATCCGAAAACTCCATCTGCCAAAACAAAGTCCTGAACAACATAGGTAACACCATAAAGAACGTGGCCATACACAAAACAAAATGATTAGCAAGGTGGAAACAATTGAGAAAAAGATGGAGCAAACATCATCTCGCCATGAAGGACTAATCAAAACGTTGGAACTAAGGTTGGCAAATTTACAATATGAGATTTGTCCGCCAGGAACTTCACTTTTCCAATTTTTCCAACAACAACAAAAAGAGACGGTTTCCCTCAAAGAACAGATACAGCTCTTAAGAAATGACGACTTTCAGCCACAAACTACTCCGGTTGTCCCTTCAAAACCTACTTTCTTCCCTATGTCTCCACAACCATATTCCCCACCTAAATTAGACAACACCTTTTCTACTTTTCCATCCGCCTCACAAAATCCATTCTCTTTCACCCAACCCATAAAAAAAGAACAGGAGTTTGATATTGCAAAATTGGTTTGGGAAAGAAAAGATGCAATTGCAGCACAGAAAAAAACGAAGAAACGGCAAGACCAAGGAGAAAGCTCAAAAGGATCCAACCCCGAAAATCTGATAATTTCTGACCAGAAGGCTCCAGACCTCCATGTTTCCCAGCCAAGATGCATATCAGAAGAAGATACTCCATGGTCAGAATCTCTGAATTCATCAGAAGATGAATCAATGGAAGATAGCTCTCAATCAAGCAATGAATCCACAACAAACTCTTCCGAATATGACAATCCTCCAATATTTGTAAACCAGCCAAGAGAGCCACAAGTATCTGAAGTAGATGACGAACGAGAAGGCATGACAGATGAGCCAATCCCAGAAAGAAGATATGAGCCCATGGTGTCCATGTCACGACCCAAGCCGGAGGGCCGCGACTGGCACCGGACCCTACTTAACGGGCACCGGCGTACCCTTCATCTAACTTTCCTTATTATCTATAAGACTTGCCATATGCATATAATCTCGAACAATAATTATAATGAACCGAGACGTCATGCCATGATACGAACATACTTATATACATAATATAGCCAACAAGGCTGCAATGCAAAACCATAAAACAAAATACATACGTTTGCCGACAAGGCAATTCAACTGTACATAAGTCAACCCATCACTTGTCTATGCATAAATTGACATTTGTCTATGAGCCGCTACAAAAACGTACATAATGCAACCTATGTCGGAACAGGGCCCCGACATGCCCAAAACAGAATGCATACCAAGACTGTGGCAAGTCCGAAGGATGGATCTCGCCAATATCTGCTGAACTGGGTAGCCTACTGTGGTGGGGGAGCTTCGTCTATCTGCCCGCTCGGACCTGCAGCACGACATGCAGCGTCCACAAATAATGGACGTCAGTACGGATAATGTACTGAGTATGTAAGACAGAAAACATAATGCAAGAACAATAATAAGCATCAGGGTAAGAGACATACAACCTGTACCATCTGAATGCCTCTGAGGGAGACTAACCATGTCATGCCTGACATGCATATGCATATACATATATTTATATCCTTTTGAAAATCATCATATACATATATACGCCTCTGTGGGCCTCATCATCATCTCATACATATGCCTCTGT